>OY735274.1:7208710-7578820 GCA_963457715.1 Argyresthia albistria | reverse complement strand
GATTTAGCTTGTAAGTTATTTATTAATTGTGTCCATGTACCTTTCCGCTAAGCGGACGATTGAGGAGCTGTAATTGTATTTCTTTCGGGGATGTCTTACGGTTACGATACTTTCCTGCTGTTAGTGATCACTTGCTCGAACGTTTAACATTCGCAGAGAAGTTATGGATGAAGCGTATCGTAAGACATGTCCGAATGTTATGAATATGAATAACAATAGGTCTCCAAGATTTTATTACCTGATATGATAAATGTGAGTTAATATTAAATTCGTATCGAAGTGAAACTTGGTTTTTTAATTTCCTACCGTGGCCTACTGACACAATTTTTCGACACGAGTCTGAACATGCTTAGCATTGCAAGAAGTTACTTACTGATCATAAACATACGAAAGCGAAGGCTGTTGGAAGTATTGTCACGTATTGAACTTACATTTCTTACTATACCTTTTCGTTACACAAGTTCTCGATTATGATAGCAAAGCACACAAGAGTGAGCCGTGCCACAAAGTAAATAATAGCTTTGCCTAGTTACCAAAAGTAATTTCATCTCAATCAATCATTCCAACTTTGCTGTTTTAAGCGAACTAAGGGATGTTTTACCCCAAACAAACTTGTTACGTAATCAAAAACAGACCACGAGACAAAGGAAAGTTTTGGCCGCCATTAAATTGACATAGGATACTATCACTAGGAAGATTGTGACGTAATTCAAGACCGCAATCAAAATTAGCCACTCTCCTCAAATGACAGGTTCAATTGACTATGGGAAAATCCTGGACACGTTGACGTTTAGTCAGCAGAATAAAGTAGTGCTTAGCACAGTGATATGTTACCCAGCAGCTCTACAAAAGACACCGTGTCAGTATGGCGAGATGTCGTCATACTGCACTTTGAGGCCATAGCAACAAGCAAGCGTAAGTAGATACCTGTGACGTAAGCACTGGAAAAATGGTGTACGTATTTGCTACCTAGAAATGTAAGACAAAATAAACGGTAGATACAGCTAAGAAGGCGAGATTTGAGAATTGCGATTGTGTGCGTGCCAGAGCCCGCCGATGGGCTACTTGACAACAGTTGACAGTAACCTGTACATTACACTGCAGACGAAACTCTCACGCTTCGTTGAAGTCTTATTCGGATGGAAGCGCTCACACCAACACATTTTCTCAGTTCTCGTCTCATGAACTATACATACAAGTAAGGGCGGCTTGCAGAAACAGCATCGATTCTCGCGTTATCGAGATATAATACAATAGAATAGACAGCACATTTATTCAACTGTCACAAAACACAGCAATAACAAATTATAAACAGAAACAAGTAGGAAATAAAATATACACAAGACAAAAAGAACAGTAAAAATAAGATCGGGCAGAACGGTGCCATGAAGTGTGTACCGCAACAGCGAAACGGCTCCGACTCAGCATGTGTTACAGGACCTCCAGGATATTCTGCAACGCTGATATTCTGTCGGTACCTATTAGAGAGTGAGTAAGTAAGTGTATGGGTGGGTGTTAACAAAACTACATACTATAAATAACTCAAAAGGAAATGAGTTTAAACTATTCAATAAAAATATTAATAATATGAATATAGAGAGAGGTCATCTCCCCAGTCGGTTTTGATACCGCCAAAATCCGTCGAAAACGATCTCGATTTATATTTATTTCGATCGAAAACGTGTCAAGATATCTCGGTTGATCGAAAGGCTAGTCGTAAGAATAGCTTTTTCTTGTTTTTGATAGAGATTTCGGTATCTCAAAATCGATATATCGACCATGGACATGATCTGGCTAGCTCCAGAATTGCTCCCCCCATATGCGCTATTTAGAGCTCTAGAGCACGATTCACGCGCCTTCGATATACGGATATCAAGACCTTTATTGACAGATTCCCCCACATAATCACTGGATATAGGTGTAGATATCATATATCGAATGCGCGAGAATCATGCTCCTGTTACCCTTTCGCGACTAAACTCCCGCCGCGGATGATACTTGCAGGTAAATCAGTCACCAATCACGGATACAAATGTTGGACTTTGGTTTGCGGTTTTAAAGATGTCTAAACAACCATCTAGATAAAATATCAGTTTGAGAGCTATAAATAAATATGCAGCTCATTACTCATCATCAACCTATAAATAGAATTCGCAGTTTCAGCACTCAATGCATTAGTCATTAAGATCGGTGCAAAGTCTCGATGGGAGTCTCAACTTGCAAGATATTACTTACAGCATTACAGATTACAGAGAATAACGTCTACATCCAAGTCATGGGTTTTTAGGGTTCCGTACCCAAAGGGTGCCAAACGGGACCCTGTTACTGAGACTTTGCTGTCCGTCCGTCCGTCTGTCTGTCTGTCACCAGGCTGTATCTCATGAACCGTGGTAGCTAGACAGTTGAAATTTTCACAGATGATGTATTTCTGTTGCCGCTAATAACAACAAATACTAAAACTAAAAATAAAAGTCATCTAGACCATCTGGCCAGCCTATCTAGAGCTAGCATCTATATGATCTATGGTATGGAAGGCTTAGGCTGGCCCATTTGAAAGGGTATGTATGACCAAATCATACTCTTCCAAATGGCCCAACTGGTATAAGACATTGTTGTTTTTCTACTTGGTTCACTCAGTACAGGACATAAAAAATACTTACATAATTATCCTAGTTATTAAATGTATAGGCTGTTATAGCCGAATTATGTTAGTCTGACATAATTATTTCGTTATATTATTGTTGTGGTTTCCAGTGCTTTTCATGAATGGAAAATGTACCTGAACCAGGAGTTATTTCATTGTCTTACGGGATGGCAAGGATGTATCCGGCGGACATTTGAAACTGGCTATTTTATAACAATAAAGTTATTTCGCATTATATTACAACCGCCGAGCGAAATATTCTGCACAGCAACAGATGAAATGAAATAAGATTCTCCAGCTGCCTCATATCATAACTCATAACACGTAAGCTACTTGTAATGAGATAGTTCAATGTATCATATGCACTCTTTGAAACCTATGCACTTATACCTATGTATAACTGCAAATCATGCGGGCGGGTGTCATAGAAAAGCGAAAGTGTAATCTATTCAATCTAAGGTCACCTTTCCTGAGACTCGACGACTAATTTAGGGCCTTTTTCAAGAAGTTTAGTGAATCCCTATTGGACAGATAAATCAATGAATCTGTCACATTGAGCTAATTGGGAGTTCTTGAAACAGGCCATTAGCATAACATTGATTTTGAGGCTGGCTCTACATCCGTACTTATTCGATTAGTGCTGAGTGACCGACACCTATAAGTAAGAAGGTTCGTAGAATTGCTCGTAGTAAAATCGTTTATAACAAAGAAAGTTGAAACATCGTGAGGAATCCTTCAACGGCGATGCGCTCGCCCCTTGTAACGCAAAATTTAATTTTTTATATTGATTGAATAGAGACCACAAGAGCCCGATATGGTCCGACGATATTATCAAGCCGTGTCGGGATCCCACTGGGTGCAATTGGCACAATTTTCTAAGCCACCCCGTAAGGGAAAGGGCTTTGATATGTAAAGGTTACCCAAAACCAGGTAAATATAATGATGGGCCGTGATCTAATAACATATATTTATATTTATTTTTTTTGTTTTTGTAAACTGGCATCTCCAATTCCCCAAATGTTTAAATAGTAGTAGTTATATTACAGAGCCTTATATCTGGAAGAGCCCTGACCTCTGAAATACAGGTGATAAACCTAGCTCAGGTGTCAAGGATCCCTATATTATGTAACTACATATGTTTGTGTTAAATAAATAAATGTTTAAATGTTTAAATGTTCAGTTCATGGGAGAATTTGAAAACGGCATCCTTGTATATATTTTTGGCCACATGGTTTGTTGACTCCCTTTTAACGCCTTCTGGTTTCTGTATGAGTGAGGAAGGGCAGAATTAAAAATGTATGGCTTGTACATGAAAATGTGATGAAATATGAAAGACATATTTAAAAGGGCACTTAGGTAACTCGCTGTTAAGATTATATTTATTCATGCATATTGGTTGATAAATCATTTACATGTCAATGTTAATGTTTTAGAACAACCTATTTTTAAAATAGATCAAAATATATATCTGTGTAGGTAATCTAAGCTTGATTTGTAGATATCTACAATAATAAAGAACTTTGAGTCGATTTGATTTGGATGATGCACGACCGAGCGGTAGACATTGCGGTAATTAAAATTATAAAAAACCAAATCACGAAATAACGTCTCCTACCCTACATGGTTTACTGGAAGAAATCTCTAATTAGAGATAAGCTGGCCTTTGTACACGATTTTTTTATAAGATATCTCTTTGTCATCATGTGAGCGCAATAAAGAAATTACGAAATTACGAAATAAAAAGTTAAACCGAAAGATTTGTGCATTGTAAACATTTATACATTATATATACCTATGAAGTAGATGGATATGTCCCTTATAGAGTGGCAAAGTCAAAGTGCCCAAATATCGTACTGTAACTTTTTCAGGGTCATTTTTCTGTTCCACCCTGTGTTTATTACATTTTTTTATATCATCTGACGTGATTATACAGGTGACCCTCAATAAAATAAACGGTCAAGTGCGGGTAGGATTCGCGGACCAAGGGTTCCGATCACACTTGGAGAGCGAACCTGGTGTAATTAGGTTTCTACATAAAAAAATAAAGTATGATGTCATCAATGTAAACACAATTAGGTACATAGTTTTGCAGCAAGATAGAAATTTGCAGTTTTCAGATTTTTCCATTTACTTAAGACTTGCTTTGTGCTAAATTTCATAATTGTAGGCCTACGGGAAGTACCCTACAGGTTTTGGGTCCATGGCGATTACTATGAAAATCCAACAATCTTACAGCATAAACGGTCATAGCGTTTGATTGCGTTGACCTAGATGTTTGATTTTTAACAGTTCGACCACAGATAAAATCCTGAGCAATTGATATAAATTTCAGCTTAATACGTCCACGCGCTCGATATAAAAGTCGTTACACATACGGACAGACAGATGGACAAACGGACGGACGGACAACCAAGTGATCCTATAAGGGTTCCTTTTTTTCCTTTTAAGGATCGGAACCCTAAAAATGATATGCTTATTGCTTGTCCTAGTTAAAATTTCACCTGCTACACGCGGTCGCCACATATTCATAGTCTGTCTGCAGAAGAACTCGCTTACTTCAGTACATTTCGTAATCTATTTAGCTGAGCTGTTCATCTAACAAACAAGAAATGCTGAGAAATTACCTGTGTAAGTATAGATCTTACATAATGTGACTTATATACGCTATTTTTAGACGCAATGTACGGTACATATATATACAATATAGAGAGGTATACATGTTTTCAAGGCAAAATAAGATAATCGTTGTTTCCGCCCTTGGCAAGAAGAGGTTATTATCAAAAAGATTGCCTCAGCTGCATATTATAATTAAAATAACTAAAGCGGTGTGTAAAAACAGAATATCATTTTACTACCATGTGTAGTGATTAAATAAAAAAGTTAAAGCCAAGCTAAGAAAGTCTGACTGAGGAACATACTGTGCCATTTTTATAATGATTAGATAAATAACTAGAACACAAATTCAGATGCGGTGCAAAATTGTAAAATAAAACATCGTGACAGACAGATTTTCTGGCGACTTCAGGAGACTTTTCTATCGAGCAAAATGAATAAAATAACGTTTATGGGAAAGCGAAGTCACGCTGACACTCGTGATAAACAAGCTAGTGAAAAAACGTACCGCAATCATACAGCAACAGCAATAATACTCGTCATTCCGAGCGATTTGTGTTTTGCTAAAGGCTGTTTTTACCGTAGGTGATGTCTTAAAAGTGGGCTCAGTGTGCCTCTTCCACTCCGTCTGGAAAAAAGACATGAAGCGATTTAAGTATGTATGTGTTTGTATGTTCAAAAACATATTATGTATATCTACGAGTAAGAGTACATAACATGGAGCTATAAATACATAGAGACGCTACAACTGGAGGCGGGGCCGCACGTCATAACAACTGGCGGTTGATAAAATTGTTGTAAATACACACGTAAAGATAATGTCGGTGATGGACAACAAAAACATCTCATTATTTATGTCTTCTGCGGACTGCAGGCTTGAACTTTGACCCGACTGCCGAAATAGGAAAGGTCAAGACAATAAAAATAAGTTACGCGTATAACATATGAGTCAAGTATTTGTCCCATAAAAATAAGTTTCCAGTTGAAAAGGATACAGAATTTTGGCTATTTCCTACGAAGTGGTATATAAAAACCTAGATCGTCATCGAAGGGCTTGGTAAAAGCACAAACCAATATGATAATATGAGAAACCAAGTCCCTTTATGAAAACGTCGGGATATCGTTCGGAAGAGTTGCAAAAGCTGAGAATGTAGCTTTAAGGAAACATTATTGGTTCCAAAAATAATAATGAATCTCCGACTAAAATACTGACTATCCGAAAAGTCCCTCAGATCAAAGGTCTTGGTAGTTTGTTAAGGATGATTTTTTAGGGTTCCGTACCCGAAGGGTGCCAAACGGGACCTTATTACTGAGACTTCGCTGTCTGTCCGTCCGTCCGTCCGTCCGTCTGTCTGTCACCAGGCTGTATCTCATGAACCGTGGTAGCTAGACAAGTCATGTCATGAACAATAAATATATACGAAATACAAAAATAAATAAAGGTGGATTCGGAGCCAATTACTCTGATTTGGCAACAAATATTTCTATAATAGCTTCCTTTACCGGAAGCAGTGTACCGGAGTCAAATAAATGATAGACCGGAAGCAGGCTTCTTGGAGGGAAAAGTCGAATGTTCTCTGCAAATTGCTTAGATACTAAAATAAATAAGAGTAGTTATCTAATGAAATTATTGTTATCTCCTTTACTTTTTTGTAGGGAGATGAGGACACCCCCGATTACTTAGAACTATTTTGTCAGCTGAAACGGAACGTACACAAAGAATACTCCTTTCGCATATGAGGTGGCAGGAGCACAGATGTGTCCACGTTTCCTGTGCTGTGGTTTATTATTATACGAGGTAGTAGGATAGGAATATTTAGTATATTTTCAAGAATATCAACTAAAACTTTGATGCATATTAATATTACTAAGCAGTATGATCACTCCACTCCTTGGTAAGCTCTAATAGGCTTGTGGCCTGTCAAGTCAAAATAGATTCTTTTTATGAACTGTCAAAACGGAACTTTTGTTCCTGAGTTCTACGAACTAACAACAGAATGACGTCATGTAAAAGTGCCATCAAATGCTGTCTTTTTGGCACAAAATTGACTTTATAAAATATTATCTGCTGGAAATATACAATAGGCCTGACGACTGTATCAAATAAATAATCAAAGATTTAATGATTCTAAGGGAAAATATTAAAAGGATTTAAAACACTAATTTAATTTGATTAAAAACATTGAGATTAATATGATTTTCAATAATACGAAAAATTAAAATACTGCATTCGGCCATTTTGATCGAAACAGTAATCATAGCGCATGACGCTTCATGACGTCATGACAATGTAAACATCATCTGATTTATGCTGATTACTCATTTGGACATTGACATGTTTACTTATGCGTGACATCAAAGCCGACGCCATGACACCTGAGAGCTTTTTTCGCGCACTATTACAAAATATTAGAAAAATGGCTTTAAACTTCGTTGAACTTTAGTTTATTACCGGAATAAAGTATTTTTCGTAAATAGTAAATGTGTACCCATGTGGGTGGGTGGGTGTGGATGGTATTGCAAAGGATTTCAAAATCTTTCGTGATGCCTATTCTGAGAATATCAGGCCATCTTTTCTAGATTTATTAGATTACCTTGGCCACAAGCCTATTCTAACAACAACAGGTCTCACGCCTTTTCCAAAAAGGCCGGCGTTTACGTTTAGTCAGCTGTTACAAAACTATATTCAATTCATTTGCATTTCGCAGTTTTCTCAGGAAATTACTATGTACTTTACAGCATTTTGTTTGAGTTTTGTGGTGTATTGTATGAAGGTGTGTAAATTCCGTAAATAAAACTATTCTAGTTGACTTTATCTTAGTCTGTTATTGCAAAGCCTTTGCACAAGTTATTTACGATTATTGTCACGAGATAATTGGTTTAAGTCTGTAGCGGGTCAACCACAGATAGCCCTTATTTGCACAGATAAGATGAAATAAGAAGTAGCCCTTGCGTTAAGTGGGACAAGGGCTTTTAATAAACTTACCAATAAAACAGACTTAAAAAATAAAAGATATCGTCATCAGTCTGTCAGGGTAACACTGAATACAAGCGCACAGGAGCGATAGAGATAATAGTTGGGTGCCCTTCAGGGAGTACTTATCCAGTGGAGAGGGCAAAGATACATTTTCCTTTGAAACACAACTCACCAATTTACGGGTGGCGGGGGACGAGGTAAGAGAGCTGTGATTGGTCAGCCGCTGCGAAACTGTCTGGCGGCCCGTCATACTAGGTACATAGTAGGTTGCGTATGCGAACGTTTGGCGAGCCGCATTCCCCCGCAGGCGCAGTCAATTGGATATTATAGTCTCTGGTGCCTTTTAATCCCAAAAATGTAAATCAATAAATCAATAAATCAATCAATCAATCAATGTAATCAGCTGTCTTTGGAAGGAAATGCTGCGGAATCTTATTGGCGTTTTCTCAAAACACTTAAAATTTTCCATTATGTGGTAGAATCAAAAGGTTACACTTTTATTTACCCATTCGGCCTATGATTTGTTATTTTATACTCCTCCATATGTTTGAATCTAATTGTAAGCGACGTTATTATCAACTCTTCCTTCCGAACGATATATAATTGGCTCGATCAATAGTTCCACTAATTCTCAAAGCTGCGGTACAGAACTTAGCTCAGCGGTTAGCTAAACTTCCCTGCTACATATGGCACTAAACATAGGGAGCGACGACGACCGACAAAACTATTACAGGTCGCTGTCTGACAGATAATGTTGTAGGCAATACCACCAGACATTTGAACTATTAGCGAAACGTCTGGAAAAAGATGTGCAACATTTTTTCTAAGAAGGAAATCTTGCATGTTTATCTTTTATTTACGACATTTAGGTGCGTGGTGTAGATGTCGATGGCATACCCTGAGTCATCGAGTTTGAATTCCGGCCGAGGATAAAATATTGTGTCTTGGAAAATACTTAAGAATGTTTCCGGACTCCAGATCCCACAACAAAGACTTTTTTGTGTTACGGACCTTAAAAATAAGTAAAAAGGAGCGCCCCCTTTCTTCATTGTATTAGAATCATATCATGCTCATCATGATTTTAAACCAGCCATAAATCAAAACTCAACTTCATTGCGACATGCCAAACCAATCTTACACCCAGTGATTCGGGGAAAAACCTTACCCATTGTTTGACTGCAACACAGGCATTTCTGCGTCCGTTCAGTCGAAGGGAGGTCGATGTACCGACTGACACGGCGATTGGTGTGTGATCGTGTGTGACAGTATTCTGTACCCGTGTCCGATTTGGTAAAGCAAAAGCATCCAGGTGGAAGAGATAGCAGGTGAAAAAGTTTGTTGCACTTTTGGACGGTCCTCTTGACTGGCCAAATTCTGTTTTGTGGTAGGAAATTTCCGTTTTATGATTAATCGAAAGATGCAGCTTTTAATGGGAGATAAAATGGTTCCATAAAGTGGAATGATCTACAGTCGTAATAGCTGTTGCTAGGGATGTCGGTTGGCAAGGTGGTATTTTCTTATGAGAAATGAATTTCACGTTCTTTACTTATACGGAGACGATATCAAGACCACGACCTCGTACTAAAACTTGACCTGCTAGAATTTTTTCTTCGAGTCGCGGGAGAATCACTTTGCCTCCTTTCCTGCCGCCCCTGGGGGTCGGTCGCAGCGATAGGGAACGGGGCCAGAGTAGTTTCAGTTTTGTTTAGAGAATAACCAAGCAAAGTCCCAGCTTCTGGTCACGAAGTGTCGATTTTGTATGGAAATCAAGACGTCAGATGGCAGAAGGGCTCGGTCTAGGAAGCGTAGAACGATGAGAAAGATGGCTGCTAGAGCTATCCTCACCAGAGCGCAGCTCATTACATTACCGATCTTCAGTTTAACAATAGGTTCTAAAAGAGCGGAGAAACAAAACAAAAGACAGATGAGAAAAGAATATAAGAAACTTAATTGTTACCAGCCAGCAACGAGTAAAAACTTTTTGCTGCCAGTTAACACCAAAAAGGTCACATACGTATCCGCCTCAATGGTTATCGTGATACAGAAAATCTACACAAAAGAGGTGTAAAAACGAGAAGGGATTACCGTGCAATGGTTAGTTAACCCAACTTACGTCATTGGAGCTGGAGTAGCACAGTGTTGAATGGACTCACATAATGTACATGCGTAATTTGATTGCATGAGCCTTTATTACCTTTACCATGACCTTGGAGACGAAACAGTTGATCACGTGTTGGAAAAGCATTGACGATTTAATTTTGTAATTATAAAACGTAGGTACCTTTAAGATATTATTTTACAATACATAAGTGGCGCCAAATAGAAATACGTTACAAGGCGTAGCGCCTTTTCCCATTCAGGGTGGCAAAATCACTATACCAGAATCTGATGGCAAATGGGGAAATAAAAATTTGATGTGTGCCATAGTGGGGCCTTTGTGTCACCCTGTTATTTCGCCGCTCCATGTCACCGGCCACCTAATTTGAAAGAACGGCGACACTTGCTCAAAGAAAACCACTCCGGAGTACACCCGCAATTGATGGTCTGTGCCAGGACAGTTTTAGTTTGTATCGAAGTGCGGTGCCGCCGTATTGAAAGGTGGGCGACACAGCCTGGAAAAACGCACTTTATGACGCGACGACCTGATTTGACAGGTGACAATAGACAATAATAGACATAGCCACATGAAAATCTCAATTTTCATCCATGGTTTATACCATCATTCCGGTTTATCTAAACGTGCGTAAATTACTTCTTCGTGTGTCTGCCGACGCCTTTTCCAGCGATGTGATTGGTCTTTTCTCAATTTGAAGGATATTGTATCTGAGTCCATTTTGTTCAGTGCAGACCTGGTGTAGACCACAGACCAAGTCGTGTAGAATGTAGAGTAAAATTACCTCTAAGATCAAATAAAAGGTTAAGAAGAATAGCAGGGGTAAGACAGTCCAAGGGTCCAAGGGTCGATACCGTACGCTCCATAAGAACAAAAGTTAAATATAGTATGTCAGCCATTATTAGACTAGACTTTTATTGTCTAGATATACCATAATTTGGGGCGTAGTGACGTTTGCATGGGAGCGCCACTTACACGCAACTTAATGCAACGAACGTGTCAAAAAGGGTTAGTTTCACCTGTCACCGCAAGCCAAAAGATTGACCAACTTCAAGACTGAAGAGAGGGCATTGCAGCCAGAGACTATAATAATATAATAATATATCCAATTGACTGCGCCGGCGGGGGAATGCGGCTCGCCAAACATTTGTTGTATTCAACAAACGTTCGCACAGGCAACCTATGTACGGTGACGGGCCGCCAGACAGTTTCGCAGCGGCTCACCAATCATAGCTCTCTTACCTCATCCCCCGCCGCCGCTGCCCGTAATTGGTGAGTTGTGTTTCAAAGGAAAATGTATCTATGCGCTCTCCACTGGATAAGTGCTCCCTGATTGCAGCTCTACATTGTCTTTACCATTGGAGAAGTTGGTAGATAGAGAGTCATAATAGCTATTGTCATAGGCTGCAGCTGCAGCATGAGGTCTAAATCAGTTGGCTGTCTAACTAAGGTTAATTTCGTTGGCAAAATTGCTGTCACGTGTTTTGTAGACTTCACTGTATTTACTCGGGTTCTCTTTCGAGAACCTGCCCCCCTAGACAAAGTCAAACGCTAACGCTAGCGAAACGAAACGAGAACTTTATAGGTATGCGATTTGACATTTGGCTTCGCTAAGGTGTCGTCACGAAGCGATTCCAAATGTCAAATCGCATACATAAAAAGTTATCGTTTCGTTTCGCTAGCGTTAGCGTTTAATATTGTCTACAGGCACTGGAAATGATAGTTTTCTAATCTAATTAATTGCTTATTAGCAACACCGGGGAAGGACGTGAAAGGCCAAGTAGTTCCAAGTATTTCCTTCGGACTTGCCTGAGCAACTGCCTCGATCCCCCATGAGGTCTCCAGGTATTAAATGATTAGATAACAACGCAACTCATTACAACTTCTAAGTGTGAATTCGAAACCAATCACGTGTGTTGTACCCACAACACACATTCACTCACGGTATCACGTTTTGAACGGAAAATCTTCAGTAATAAGTACGACACGTCAAAGTTATCTACCTACCAAGTTTCGCAAACGTATTAGTATTTCAAATAGGTATTTTGATTGGGTATTAGGTATCCTTGATGGGCAATACCTATAGAAATAGTTTTCGGACTTATTAGAAAAAAATAATTGGGATAACTTTTCTAATTTAAATCTTCATGCATGGCATGGTTTTTTCTATGGGCTTTAAGAAGTCTCCTTTGTTTTTAATGAAAATAAAGTGTCGTTACGTTATCTTTTATATTAGGCATTAAAAAACCATAAAAATACAATTATGCCATTGCTGAGTGAGTATGAGTGAGTAATAGTGTAGCAGCATCGACACAGCGACTCATACTGAAGATCGAGAGGCGCGGCCCGGTTTATTATATGGTGTGAGACAGCCTATCATGCATTCCACTCGCACCCTCCGCACATCGTAATCCTCTTGCGCGATCCTTACAGGGTCAGCTATTTTGTATATATTGTATTATAATATTAAATAAACTGTCTCAGTTCGCAAATAGCAAAGCATTGTTTTTACTTATCAGCTACAGCATTCCTGCCTCAACAGTGGTGACCCCGACTTTGATTAAAAACACGCAACAACAAGTACGCAAAATGGCCAATCAGGATCAAACCCAAGGATCTTCAACCGATTACAAAGAACTCTCCGGCATATCAGTGAATATGAGAATACCACCCATCTGGCGTGATAGACTTCGCCTTTGGTTCGCCCAGTTCGAGTCAATCGTCTCTTCTCACAAAAAAGGAGACAAGGCTATGTATGACCTCGTAGTCGGACAGCTGGAGCGCCAGGACATCGATGAAATATGCGACATTATGTTAGACCCACCGGAAAACAACAAGTATCCAGCAATTAAGAAGCGCTTATTAGAAGTCTACGAGGATTCAGAGCAGCGCCGAATCCAAAGATTATTTTCTGAAATGGAGCTCGGTGACAACAAACCCTCCCAGCTACTGCGGCGCATGCAGTCTCTCGCCGGCAACAGCATTCCCGAGTCAACGCTACGCATTATGTGGACCAATCACCTGCCTCAGTCAGCACAAGCCGCGCTAACGATTAGCGAAACAATAGCCAAGAAAACGGATCTGAACGAACTCGCACTTGTCGCAGATAGAATATTGGAACAAACCAACGTTTGCTCAGCCGCACGCTCCGTTTCAATTGCCGCCGTCGACCACCAACAACCATCCACGTCATCCAGTCCGCAGAAAAGTGCTGAAAATCATGAAGAAATGACCATACACGAAAAAATTGACATGCTTGTCTACGAAATCGCGGAATTGAAAACACAGCGACGTGACGACCAACGCAGAGCACAGTTCCGCCGTGACTGGCGCGGGCGCAGTGAGCGCACTGGCAGCGGCAACGCACGAAGACCGCACCTCTCTCACTCCAGCGCACCTCACATGTACTCGCAACAGGTCCCGCTTACCGCCGCCAATGATACCTGCTACTATCATCGTCGCTATGGAAGGAATGCGCAGAGATGCACACGGCCATGCAAGTTTGATCATAACAACTTTACTTCGCCGTCGGAAAACTAAATACAGCGTTGGCTGAGACGGCAACCGGCGCTTGGAATAATTCACACCGTCTATTCGTCTACGACAAGCAGTCAAAGCTATCGTTTCTGATCGACACCGGTGCAAATATTTCCGTCATTCCCAAACAAAAGGGAAGACGTGCGGAACCAACGAAACTATCATTGTATGCAGCCAACAATACCGTCATACCAACATATGGCGAGAAAACATTGGACCTGGACCTCAGCTTAGGAAGACCCTACCGATGGAAGTTTGTCATTGCAGCAGTCAGTAAGCCAATACTAGGCGCTGATTTCTTACAACATCATCAACTTCTCGTCGACATCGCCGGTCGTTCACTGATCGATAAAGTCACCAATCTCTCCATCAAAGCACCGTTATGCAGTTCACCGGTGCCTACAATTCGCACCATTGACATCGGACAAAAGTACCACGACATTTTGGCAGAATTCCCAGACGTCACACGATTATCATCAATGAAGGAGTGTCCCAAGCATGACGTGGAACATCACATCGAAACTACGGGTCCACCTATATATTCAAAGGCGCGGCCAATTCCTCCGCATCGCTATCATGCAGTCAAGAAAGAATTCGAAGACATGATGCAGCAGGGCCTATGCCGTCCCAGCAAAAGCCCTTGGTCGACGCCTCTTCACGTTGTACCCAAGAAGAATGGAGACCTTCGAGTTTGCGGAGACTACAGAAGGCTTAACTCCGTCACAAGACCAGACCGGTACCCAATACCGAGACTGAAAGATTTCACCTATCAACTCAGCGGGAAGGAAATATTTTCAACGTTGGATTTGAACCGGGCGTACCAGCAACTGCCAGTCTTAGAAGCCGATATTGAGAAAACAGCCATTATTACGCCTTTCGGTTTGTTTGAGTTCCCAAGAATGTGCCCAGGACTCAAGAACGCGGGCCAAACCTTTCAACGGTTCATCCATCGAGTACTTCAAGGCCTTGACTATGCGTTTCCATTCGTGGATGACGTCATACTCGCTTCTACTACGGAAGAGGAACACGCTAGACACCTCCGCGCAGTTTTACAACGATTGAACGAGTTCGGCATCACTATTAACGCGTCGAAATGCGTACTTGGACAAGAAGAAGTTAAATTTCTTGGTTACTCAGTATCCAAGGATGGCATCAAACCACTCGAAGAGAAAGCTCAAGCTATCGTCACGTTCCCGAAACCGACAACAATACAAGAATTGCGAAGATTCCTCGGCATGCTAAATTTTTACCGAGAAAACATTCCAAAGGCCGCGGAAATACAAGCGCCACTGAATGCTTACCTTCACAACTCTAAGAAGAATGACAAAAGCAAAATCGTATGGAACGACGAAGCAGAAAAAGCATTCAACTCGAGCAAAGACTGCATACGTAACGCAGCTTTGCTCGCACATCCGTCTGCCTCCGCCCCCCTCGCCCTCATGTGTGACGCATCCGACTCGAGCGCAGGAGCGGTACTACAACAGCGAGTAAACAACGCCTGGCAACCACTCGGCTACTTTTCCAAGAAGTTTTCGCCTACACAGCAGCGATACAGCACATACGATCGCGAGCTGTTGTCTATCTACATGGCACTGAAACACTTCAGGAAGATGTTCGAAGGGCAACATCTCACCGTATTCACCGACCATAAACCGCTGACCTATGCGATCAACAAGCCGCCGTCCGACAACGACACGCCCCGACGAACGCGTCAACTACTTTTCATCAGCGAGTTTACAACAGATGTACGACACATCAGCGGGCAAGATAACGTCGTCGCAGATGCTCTGTCACGCATAGAAGCTATCACATGCCCCGCCCCCATCGACTACAGGGAGCTCGCCGCTGCACAAGAGACGGACACACAAATTAAACCGCTACTGCTACAAAGAAATTTGCAACTAAAGAAGATGAATATACCTAACTCAAACGAGATGATTTACTGCGAGATATCTACATCACACGTTCGACCTTACCTCCCTGAAGACTTTCGTCGCATCGCATTTAACGCCGTGCACAACATAAGCCACCCAGGCATTAGAACCACGCGCAAGCTCATGCAAGAGAAATACTTCTGGCCTTCCATGAACACGGACATCGGCAACTGGGCCAAAACATGTACTTCGTGTCAACAAGCCAAGATTCAAAGACACACATCGAGCAACATAGCGACCTTTCCTCCGTGCGACCGTTTCGAGCATATCCACGTTGACATTGTTGGGCCGCTATGCACGACAGCGCAAGGGCATCGCTATCTCGTCACTATAATCGACCGCAAGACTCGATGGCCTGAAGCCTTACCCGTGCAAGAAATAACCGCCGAAACTATAGCGAGGACTGTTTACGAGGGATGGATAAGCCGCTTCGGATGTCCGGCCAGCCTCACCAGCGACCAAGGCCGCCAATTTGAAAGTCAACTTTTCTCTGCACTGGCGAAATTACTCGGCATTGAGAAAATACGAACTACTGCATACCATCCACAAAGTAACGGGATAGTAGAACGCTGGCATCGCTCACTCAAAGCAGCGCTTATGGCCCGTTTAGAAAACATCAACAAGTGGACAGACGAACTACCTACTGTTCTATTGGGGCTACGAGCAGCGACGCGACCTGACACGGGAACAAGCGCAGCTCAACTTACATACGGGCGCGCACTTCGCCTGCCAGGCGATTTCATCGCATCTCCAGCAAGAGGGGTGCCAACGCGGCCAATGGAAATGACTCACAACTTCGTCAATCAGCTGGCGCAACAGATCAATGACCTCCGTCCGGTAGAACGTAAACAAAGCAGACAACGTACGATTTTCGTGCACAAGGACTTGCACACATGTGAATACGTCTTCATGCGTGTTGACGCTGTACGAAGACCTCTGCAGGCACCCTACGAAGGACCCTATCCGGTGTTACAAAGATGCGACAAGTACTTTTTACTACAATTGCCGGGTCGACAAGTCAACGTGTCCATCGATCGCCTCAAACCAGCTTACACTATGAGCGAAGAGTCGTCTGAGGAAAACATAGAACGGAGGACAAGATCAGGACGTGTTGTTAGACCTCCCGTACGCTTCGCTTGAGGGGGAGCACTGTAGCAGCATCGACACAGCGACTCATACTGAAGATCGAGAGGCGCGGCCCGGTTTATTATATGGTGTGAGACAGCCTATCATGCATTCCACTCGCACCCTCCGCACATCGTAATCCTCTTGCGCGATCCTTACAGGGTCAGCTATTTTGTATATATTGTATTATAATATTAAATAAACTGTCTCAGTTCGCAAATAGCAAAGCATTGTTTTTACTTATCAGCTACAGCATTCCTGCCTCAACAATAGTATTCTCATTCGGTATTTTTTTTAAATCCACAGCCCGTTATCACTCTGTACGTCAAATAAACCCTTTTGCAGAGGACGCTAAAGCATCCGTTTTTGAGTTTGTGACACGGATGTCATAGCATCCACAGAATGTTTCATTTTCGGGCGAAGATGCCTGAGCATCTGTTTGGTGATAGTACAATTTAGTAGCGGCATGTTTGGTGTCACTACTGTAACCAGTATCACAGGTTGATTACTGTCCTCTAAGGAGAATTTTCGACGCCTAGAGAAATCAAATCATACCCTCCACCTCATATCATCCCCCTCAAACGCACACAAATGCTATAGCATTCGTTTTACACGTAATTTTTGTCAGTGATGTGGCGCGTGCGCCCGGGCGGAGGGAGTAACAACTGCTATAGTATTCGAAATTCGAATGCAAGAGCTCCTACTGACACAATTTAGTGTGCTCCTTCCCTGGAATGGGACACAAGATGCTACAGAAATTCCCATACAAGGTGTCAAAGAAGGGTGCCGAAGTGACGGCGAAAGCGTAACAGTTGAGGAAAATCTCTCTTTTACCGCAAAAGGTCTATTTTTGTAAGTAAATTGCGTTATGATTCCTATCTAGAGATAGATCGAATCATTTGCGCTCTATATATCAATAAAGAAACATCATTGTAGCACAAACGATAACAAGTCTTTATTGTATATCTATTGCCTGCCCCCTATTGTCCCATTTTACGAGAAAGTGGAGACATCTAGGTCACGTGATCTTATTGTTATCACGGCAGTATCTGCTGTGGACATTCTATTTCCTTTTCCTATATTTTTGTTTGAAAGACGCAATTTCATCCAGTCATGAGGACGTGCGGACATTTTTCGATACAGACAGCAAAATGGACATGACATGACTTGGTTATTTTTTAAGTACCGCCTTTGTAAGGTAATGGTTTAGCTGTCAGGTTACGATTGAAAATAAATGAATTGAATTGAATTAAATTGGTAGCTTTAGCAAAACGAAAAGGACTTGTATGAACCGAAACCGGAACAAACGGTTTAGCGCAGCCTTCAGAAATCTAGGTATCCTATAATAATAAAACCAATGATGATGTATTTGTAATGATACAATTTTATAGTACACTGCTGCTACATTTATCTGCATCAAGTCATTTAATTACGATTACCTATTAAGACTTAGTACAGTCTTAAAGGTTGATAATTATCCTAATCCTAACTCTATGTACGATCAATCGTGAAAAGGTAGAATTTTGCTTGGAGATTTTGCAAAAAACAGACGATCTGTTTTGTCACTCTTGACACTGCACGCGTACAATGTAGATTGTCACCGTAATATTGTGAAAACCGCTAGAGCACAATCTAACGAAAAATAAACCGTTATTTATTTATTTATTTATTTATAACAAGGCACATCAACAATGCAAACACTTACATTAAAATAAACAATATTCACAGAGTATTACATTCTGTCGATAAATTGTAAACAAGATCGACAAGGTTTATTTAGAATTTATGCTTTTTTTGGTACTTACATGCCATATCCTTTACCTACCCTGATCCACCACGGAGCTTACCAACTAGACCTAGATATTTGAATAATGCAGAAACGTCGTAGCAACTCTACACACCATTGACGATGGGCTCTGATAGCATAATTACAATCAGTTTATACTCGTATTAGCATGCGTGGTTGGCGGAAGTTTTGCTGTCAGGATATGAAGACAATAGCTTATTGTTATGATCTGTAATGAGATTTCCCAATCAGGTTAATAGGTTGTCTGGGTAGAGTGCTGTGACGGCAGAACAAACAGGAATAAGTAATTGTGGCAAACATAGCAAATGTATTTTATTCCGTCAATACTGGGGCCCGATGCTGCTCTGAGAAACGCACTTATATTGGAACGCTACCGCTTCTAAAACACCCAAAATGGCGTCATTTGGTATGCTCCTAAAGAATCGCAAATAGATCGTAAATAGATTGCAAGCAAGCGTACATACTAAATGCTTGCAATCTATTTACGATCTATTTGCGATTCTTTAGGAGCATACCAAATGACGTCATTTTGGGTGTTTTAGAAGCGGTAGCGATCCAATATAAGTGCGTTTCTCAGAGCAGCATCGGGCCCCTGGATGAATACCTTGGCAATTTGAGGTAGAAACAATCAAGTGTGAGAGTGACCCGCCACCGAGGGTACCGCATATAGTATTTTTTGAGTCGGAACTGTAAATTTACGGTTTTCGTCCTTCCTTAGTGCCAAAAATTATTGTAGGCGACGACGACGACCTTATACTTAGGTTTTGAATCACTTGCGAGTAAATCCAGCAATTTTACAGCAAAAACGGCAGTATCATAGATAGGGTTTGATTTTTTAACAGCTTTATGGAGCGACAGACAGACCTGAGTAATAACAATTTCAAATTGATACCTTTCGTAAAGTTGCTTAGAATGATGTCCTTAACAAAGTAGTTTTTCATTTTGCGTTAATTTATTTACACCTTACATACATTATAAGAGATGCTTTTTAGGGTACCGTACCCGAAGGGTGCCAAACGGGACCCCATTACTGAGACTTCGCTGTCCGTCTGTCCATCCGTCCGTCCGTCCGTCCGTCCGTCCTGTCTGTCACCGGGTCCGTCTGCACGAACCGTAATAGCTAGAAAGCTGAAATTTTCACAGAATGTGTATATCTGTTGCCGCACCAACCACAAATACTGAAATACGAGAGATATTGCAAATTAAAGGGGGCCCCGATACAAGAGACGTGTTTAGATACACTTACGCATTTCAAAATGGAGATCTTGACTGAAACGGTTTATTTATTGTCATAGCAACCATGTCATAGACACATACACATACACATTTAAATATGATAGCATATTTCGCGTCAACCCACATGGTTGTGGTTAGCCGGTGCGGTATGATGTAGATTCTCAATCCGGAGGTCGTCGGTTCAAATCTCGTGAAGGCATAAACTTTTTAAATTTTCTTTTTGTTTATTTCTTTATTGTTTTGAGTGCTTTTGTTTTGTTGTACGATGGTACGGTACCCTTCGTGTGCGATACCGACCCGCACTTAACCGATTTTTTTCTCTGTAAGGGATCAGAACCCTAAATAAAATCGGTTAAGTGCGGCTCGGTATCGCACACGAAGGGTACCGTACCGTCGTACAACAAATCAAAAGCACTCAAAACAATAAAGAAATAAACAAAAAGAAAATTTAAAAAGTTTATGCCTTCACGAGATTTGAACCGACGACCTCCGTATTGAGAGTCTACATCATACCGGCTAACCACAACCATGTGGGTTGACGCGAAATATGCTATCATATTTAAATGTGTAGTATATGTGTCTATGACATGGTTGCTATGACAATAAATAAACAGTTTCAGTCAAGATCTCCATTTTGAAATGCGTAAGTGTATCTTAACACGTCTCTTGTATCGGGGCCCCCTTTAATTTGCAATATCTCTCGTATTTCAGTATTTGTGGTTGGTGCGGCAACAGATATACACATTCTGTGAAAATTTCAGCTTTCTAGCTATTACGGTTCGTGCAGACGGACCCGGTGACAGACAGGACGGACGGACGGACGGACGGACAGACGGACAGCGAAGTCTCAGTAATAGGGTCCCGTTTGGACCCTTCGGGTACGGTACCCTAAAAAGGATACAATGGCGCTCAACGGCAAACATCCTGTGGCATGATTCTCGCGCATTCGATATACAATATCGAGTGATTTTGTAATCAAGTGATTTTGGAATCTGTCAATATAGGTCTCGATATCCGTATATCGAAGGCGCGAGAATCATGCCACTGTCCACTGAAAGTTCCAGAAATCTAAAGAAAAACAAACTTTCATTTGTTATCGCCACGGACCAAGGAGCCAGCCTTCTGCAATGGACATTGGAAGTCGAAAGTAACTCAATGTCGCCGGAACTTCGCAAAGATAAAGGCAAGGTTAAACACTTTGTTGTTTACAACAAGCTATTATCCAACTTATTGCTAGCGTAACTTCAAGGTGCCATATGGTGCCATCCCCACTGGACTTACAAGAGCATGCCTGGCTTTCGTTCTATTCTATGTCTTCTGTCTCATGTCTTGTCCGTTTCGTGACATTTAATTTGCTCAGTTTTCCTAGGCATTTATGTTATTCTTAGATTTGTACTTCAGTAAATTAACCCAAGTTCCGCTCGCTTCGCTCGCTTTGCTGGTTGCGCATAAAAAGTCAAACCTTACCTAATATACAGTTTTCAAAAATGAATGCGATTGGCATGATCTAACATCAAAAATCAAGCATTAACTTCCATTATCAGGTGAAACTTTCTTTAATCATTCGGACTGTCTTTGCAGCGTATGTATGCCTCTACCAAATAATACGGGTAACCCTATCACATGTTATGTTATACAATGTGCGGATAATTCCGCTGCACGTGTTTTGTTTTGGTAGGCCTTTGTTTGAATCTCAGATGCAGTGTCAGGGCTAATGACCAGGATGTTGAAGTTTTAACTATCTCAGTTTTTATTCGAGTCAGGGGAGATGGTGTCTATCTACCCAATATCGTGAAGCCAAAAATAGCATTATCATTAATTATCACTGACAATAAACATAAAATACAAGACTTGGGGACAAATTCCGCCCCAGGGGCGCATTGGGTAGACAGAGACGTATTCAAGAGTGGGTTCAGAAAAATATGCCTGTATGTAAATGTAATGTACTCTTGTTGAGGTGTTTTGTATGATTCCTATAGCTACCACATTGCGGTCAACAGCTAGACCGCAAACATTGCTACCATCTTTGTGACGTCAACCAGTATATTAAATTTCATACTTAATACAGGTGAGCATGGAGGACGACAGCCACACTTTGATACATTATTCCGACTCGCAGTCATATAAGTCCAACTTTCTGAGACAAAGCAATCGGAATTGAACTAGTTTCCAGAGCGGACAGTCAAGCCACGCCAGGTTCACTTCAAACAAATCAGCGAGAACAGCCGCACACCCACAGCTACATTGCATTCCGTATAAGAACGCGCCGCCACACGCACACATTGCCGAATCTCGCGT
This sequence comes from Argyresthia albistria, assembly GCA_963457715.1. NCBI lineage: Eukaryota > Metazoa > Arthropoda > Insecta > Lepidoptera > Argyresthiidae > Argyresthia > Argyresthia albistria. The sequence goes on along the minus strand of OY735274.1, from coordinate 7,556,536 downwards.
CCTTCGCGTGCTACGAGACAGGGCTATGCAACCATCTTTTTACAATACGCGAAGTATACCCCCTCCAAGCGGCACTCAGAGGCAGAATACGGGGCATCACCTGTAAGTAGGTACTTGTTTTACCGTGCAGCGAGCGACGAGCGACGACGCAACAAATCCGCACCGCAACCCGCGGCGCTAAGCGACAACCCTAGCCGTTTGAGTAGGTAGTTATCATGCGAACAGGGGCCTAGTGAACTTACTATTTCTTATTTATACTATGGTCAAGCTCCGTGAGTGTAATGATGACCTATAATACAGAGGAGAGTGCTGTTCAAAGAAAAGGCCTCGTAGGGTAACAGGTAACATCAAACGCCCTATTTAAAAAGATTTTCCCTATTGTAGGTACCTAGATAAGTCTCATGGATGTGAATGAAACCAATTTAAACAAGTACATCGTTATTTTATTTTCTTTGGATGACTTTTGGAATAATTTTGGATAAGCTTGGGAACAACCCAAACTTCAGACCTGCATTATCGCAACTGAAAAACTGCGATGATGATTGAAACCTTAATAATATGATCCCCAGTATTTTTATACGCCCAAACTATAACTTTCTTTATGAAAATCATAATACTGAAAGAGTTTCATCTCTCCATTTTGTTCCGATGGTTACAGAGCCACCACGATAACAAGAGAACGGACGAAGCGGAACTAATGAAGCCTAGTGGCTATGAAAAGTGAACGTTGAACTATGAAAACGTCATTTCAGCTGCCAGTTGTTGTAGTGTATTTCAGGTCAATGAAACTCTTTGCTGTTCAGTTGGCGCAGTGGCGCCCCGCTCCATTCTCTTGTTAACGTGGTGCCCTCAGAACAATAACTCAGACTGTAAATTCGTTTGAAAATAGAACCCCTTACAGTTAACTCACCTGAAGATGGGGGCGGGTCGGGTCAACACTCTAAACGGGCGGTTTTTTGGATAGAACCACGTCTAAGGGTATTTAGTGAAACTTTTTGAATCCGGACTATTTTAGACTAATTAGACCCCGTTGAACACGATTCTGCCCGGTGTCAACCCCCCCCCCCCCGTTCCCCCCCTTTCCCCTCTTTCCCTTCGTTTTAGGAGGAACACGTGGGCGAAATTTTAAGTTTCTAGGCCTAAGGGTTTGGCTTGTGCGTTGATGCGGTACGTGAAACTTTTTCGTGTTTGCAGCCGGCGTTCGTCGATTTATAAGACGTTATCACGTCAATAAAATTAATTTGATAAATTATTTATTGCACACACTTACTACCGACTGTCATCTCTGGTCAACGTCTGCGCTGCGACCTGAAAGTCGTGAACGAATACTCGTTCGACGATAAATTAGGTCTTGTTTGGTAGGTAAATGTATAAACATCAATTTGTTTCTTGGATATGTTGTAGAGAATTTAATGTTGTTTATTTTTGTCATGGACAGTTTTCTTTTAGCCCTGATACTTTCGGAGAAACTTTGGAAATACCGCAGATCGAGACACGTTTTGGGGGAAAAGGGGGGGAAGGGAGGGGAGGAGGGGTTGTAACCGAGCAGAATCGTGTTCAGCGGGGTCTAATTAGTCTAAAAAATCCGAAGCAATTCGAGAAATAACCACCCGTCTACCATCAGCAAAGGGCGATGGCCCTACCTAACCTCTTTAGGTGTCAAAGAGATGATTATTTTTCAGGGTTTTCTTTGGGTTGTCAACCGGAAGATAAATTCGTATGAGATGTACAAGAATTTATCTTAAAAATACACAATCGCTTAGACGAACATAAACGCAGTACCTTTCCAAGGTTCTTTCACTTCTCAGATAGCGTTTCTGTCTGTTTATCTAAGGAATTTCAAATTTTACAGATAGTTCAAATACCATTTCTTATTGTCATTTAATCGACGTGGGATAGATCTCAAGAAAGAGATACAGGGGGAGGCAGTCGCTCACGTCCGAAAGAATTACTTGGAACCTACAGCCCTTCACGTCCTCCCTGGGTAGGGCTAACGAGCGACAAATCATCATCATCATCATAATCATCAAACCGTCTCAAGACATTATAATTTCCAGGTTCTCAAATGAGAACCTGACCACTCGACACTGGCAAAATTAACCTCAAAAGAGGTTCGGACGCCATAAAAAAAAAGAAGAAAGAAAGAGATACAGAATCGAGTTAGAGATGAGATATTCTTATGAGATCTTTCAACCTAAAGTCAAAACTTCTTCGTGAGATGGGATATCTAATGTCGCTTTCTGTGTGTGATGTGGTTTTCTAAAAACTTAGAGAAAAGTATTATATTCTTAAAGAAATTCGTTGATAATGGTGAAGATGACTCGAAGAAATAAATGTGTACGCCTTTAGTGGTTACACAATAATGATGTTATGTGGTAGCTCTATGTAATGGAAAATTTAATATACCCACAAGCGAGAAGATGGCTAAATTACATGTTTTACCAATCCTCTAATCAGTGGAATATTACCACGAGTTACTGCCAACTTCATGTTGGATATTATACCATACCTATAATACTCCATTCCATATAACATTGGAAAAAAAATATCTTTGCGTCTTCATATTTATATTCCTGTAAGGAATAGGCTTGTGGCCTGTCAAGTCAAAATAGATACTTTATATGAACTGTCAAAACGGAACTTTTGTTCTTGAGTTTTATGAAGTAACAACAGAATGAAGTCATGTAAAAGTGCCATCAAATGCTGTCTCTTTTTGCAAAAAATTGACTTTATAAAATATATCTACTGGAAATATATAATTCTGAGAATGTCAAGCTATTTTGTACATAATGTCTCATCTTAAGACTTGTTCCTAGATTTATTGGATTACCTTGGCCACAAGCCTATTGTCCGTTCCTGATTTGCTTTTTTAAATTAATTCTCTGTATTTTCTGTGTTTTGTTTTATGTGCAATAAATATAAATATATACGAATTATGCAGTAAAGAAGGTAAGGCTCATTTACACAGACAAAGCAATGCATTGATATAGTAAATAGTAATAGTACTCATACGCCCAGTGTCCACAAAAGACCACGATATTGTTGGAGATAAGCTCGCCTTTGTACATTGTTATTCTTTCATGTATTTTCTGTATATCTGTTTTGTGAAGTACAATAAAGAAATTACTAACGAATCTTTTGTTCTGTTTTTTCATAGGTTTTGAACTTTATCTTGATGTGGGTAGGTTGAAAATCGCGGGCCGTGTACTTTGGACGGATTGGAAATACGAGGAAGAAATATTATTATTTTTTCAATGTTAAATGGAACGGAGTATAGTAATTCTTCATACCAACAATTACAGACGCAAGCAAGACAGAGAGCTCCGTGGTCTAGTGGTTATACGCACACTTCTCACGCAGGAGATTTGTGTTCGAATACGATGCTGGACACGTACCAATGAGATAGTAATTTATTTTGAGTACACAATACACGGATTTTCCAACGGTGATGGAAAAAATCGTGAGAAAACATTCAAACTCATTGTGATATGATCAAAGAATATCTACTATGATCGGCTACCCTCCTGCCACGCAAAAAGGAGTTTTGAATTCTACAGGTGCAAATGGTTGCAGATGTTTTCAGATGTAAGAAATGGGCTAATAGGCTTGCGTCTAAACAATTAATTGCGTCCAATCTAGGAACAAGTCATAAGTTGAAGCATTATGTGCAAAATGGCTTGATATTCTCAGAATTTTATATTTCCAGCAGATATATTTTATAAAGTCAGTTTTGTGCAAAAAAAATAATTTGCATTTGATGGCACTTTTACATGACATCACTCTGTGGCGCGCCGTCGCGACCACGCGACGTAAAGACAATTGATTCGTTATTTTATAGAACTCAGGAACAAAAGTTCCGATTTTTCAGTTCATAAAAAGTATCTATTTTGACTTGACAGCCCACAAGCCTATTATCTTCTTTTTAGCCGATGTTCCCCGATTGCGCCTAGACGGATGGACCGATTTGGAAATTTATTTTTTGTTTGAAAGGGTTTACCTTCCCATTAGTCCCATTGACACCAGGTCAGGATCTGATGATGGAATCCTGGAGAAATCGAGGGAACCTTTTAAATATTATAGGCAGACCTATTGACTTTTGTGTTTTTCATAATAACTCGTGCATTTACTCATGGTAATCATAATATTGTGATGCAAAACTGATGATGAAGACCACACATGGCCACCCAGAACTGCTCATTCTAGGTACAAATACAATCTACTATGCGTGGCTGACGGGCAACGCATAGCCTAAACCGGTGGACCCTAGAGCCATGAAACTTTGTACAGGGATTCCTTATGTAGCGTAGGATAGCATAGCACTGAGAGAAATTAATTCCACAAGGGGGGGGGGGGGATAGGAAGTAACAGTTTGCAATAATGTCAAAGAGCACTTGATATTGGTTTCTAAACATTAGGGTATGTGGAAGTCGGTTTTTTTTTTAGTTTTACTTTTTGATTCAATAATTATTGTTGCGTCCGCCTCGTTGTTGTTGTTGATGTTGTGTCGCTCGTTAGAGTCTGAAGCGCGGCAAATAAAAATAAAAATGCTTGTACGTGTACACTCAGGGTGTACGTACAGGGGTGTACCACATTTGTGATGCGTGAGTGCGTGCTATACAGTATACATAGACAGTCCGTCCATATAATAATAGAACTATCACAGTTGTGTCACTGCGCATGTATACAGACAATGACCATGTAAATATTTTGATCTGGTCGTGATCCGCTAGACTGGACAATTGGCGTCAATATTATTGATAATGTTGTGATAATATTGTCAGCCCACGCGGGTGTGGTTCGATTGGTTTTCATCATCGAAGAGTCAAAACTAAATATTTTCATAAACTGTGTCCATATTTTCGCCTGTTTTTACACAATGATACCCATGCCCATATTAACAAACCGTTCGCTCGTTTCTCTGAGCTCATGTGAGACGCAAATATTCGTTGAATAATGATTAGGCATAGGCCCCTCGGTAACATTTAATGGGCTACATTTACTTTTTTTACTTTAGTGATCTGAGAAAGTAGGTAGATATGATTAGGTTTGGATGCCAACTTAATTTGGGTTGGGGAATGTGTTCAGTTGGGAATACCACCGTGTTTCGTGCGGTGCGTCGGCAATAGAAGTGGTGAAGTTACATTTTAAACATCCAAAAGTTAGTAAAATAAGTACATATACGATTTTCCACAACAGCCATAATTAATTTTACGTTACTACCACCATGGCTAAGGATTTGATGACCGGCTGCACAGGGCCAAGAATAACCGATCTTGTTCTCAATTGATAAATAAGATAAGGGGAATATTCCTCTGGCCAAATGACCTTTCTCCAGGGTTATCATCCGATGCGGGGGACCCTGACGCATTAGATGAGATTCTGCAAAACATAATTTTTATGGCATCACTTTTCAGTTGTCAATGTGGTTTCAATAACCATATCTGTCCATGGTTTTCACATCACTAGAGATTTGACAGTTGCGCTATAGAACTTATGTCAAATTCGACCATATCTATCTGCAGATTGAGGATAGATAGGTTATTGAAACCGGACAATAGAGATTGAGATCGAAACACGGACCAAATAATGAAGTTGTGAAAAATTAGAAAACTGCGCCAAATCTGAATTCCTTTGTGAATTTAAATTTCATAACCGGTTATTAATAACTCCTTTTCTATAGAGGGTGGTGAAAAGTAAAGTGACTACGTCAGGAGTAAAAAGTATTTTTGGCTCGAGTGTGCACATTCAATCGAGAGACTATATTATATCCAATTGACTGCGGGGGAATGCGGCTCGTCAAACGTTTGTTGTATTCAACAATAATTATTGAATCAAAAAGTAAAACTAAAAAAAAACCGACTTCCACAAACCCTAATGATTAGAAACCAATATCAAGTGCTTTTTGACATTATTGCAAACTGTTACTTCCTCCCCCCCTCCCCCCCCCTCCCCCTCCCCCTTGTGGAATTAATTTCTCTCAGTGCTATGCTATCCTACGCTACATAAGGAAACCCTGTACAAAGTTTTCATGGCTCTAGGGTCCACCGGTTTAGGCTATGCGTTGCCCGTCAGCCACGCATAGTAGATTGTATTTGTACCTAGAATGAGCAGTTCTGGGTGGCCATGTGTGGTCTTCATCATCAGTTTTGCATCACAATATTATGATTACCATGAGTAAATGCACGAGTTATTATGTTGTGTTCAACAAACGTTGGCATTCGCAACCTATGTACGATGACGGGCCGCCAGACAGTTTCGCAGCGGCTGACCAATCACAGCTCTCTTACCTCGTCCCCCGCACGCCCGTAAATTGGTGAGTTGTGTTTCAAAGGAAAATGTATCTATGCGCTGTCCACTGGATAAGTGCTCCCTGATTAAATCTCTCGCTCGCTCAGGATTAAAAAAACACTCTCGTCCTAAAAATAGTGCATGACTCCCTTGGTAAGCAATTTACTATTGAGTGCACTTTTGGTCTGGGTGTATTCGGGGACGGACCCAACGGGTGTACCATATTTTATATTTGTTGTTTTTAATAAATTGTCTGAAAGGGGCTTTTTCGTGTTGGACCCATGTCCCCACGCAAGCATACAAAAAGGACCGGGACCGTATGGTCCTATAATATCTAAATATTCAGATACTAATAATAATAATAATAACAAATGTTTATTTCATTTTCATAGTAAAAACATAATAAATAGTTTTTTTTTTTTTTTAATAGGCTTTAATCCAATAAATCTAGGAACAAGTCATAAGTTGAAGCATTGTGCATTTGAATTTAAATTTAATGTACTTAATTTAATGTAATGTATGGGCCTCAGAAGCCTGAAAATAAACGATTTAAATTTTTAATTTATGTACCAAATAGCTTGAAATTCTTAGAATTGTATATTTAAGTTAAGTTAAGTTTTTGATCTGTCTTCCAGCAGATATATTTTATAACATCATTTTTGTGCAAAAAAAGACAGCATTTGATGGCACTTTTACAAGACGTCACTCTGTGGTTATTTCATAGAACTCAGGAACAAAAGTTCCGTTTTGACAGTTCATAAAAAGTATCTATTATGACTTGACAGGCCACAAGGCTTTCATTAATAATTAAATACTTTTCCTAAAACTATTATGTAATGTTTACTTACATACATACTATATATGAATGAGCATAATTATACTTATGAGATATGACTCTACATAGAATTATAAATTCATAGGTCCAATATATTTCCGATAAAATCATATACAAAACCACAGCAAAATCATCCCAATGCATGTTGCTTTAAAATAACTTGTTTATCGTACATACATTGTGTAATGTTTGTCATACAATAGGTGTCGTACTAGCACTATCAAACCTAAAACAAACATTTCCGTCAATATCCCGCCATAACTGTAGTCTGAGTCCACATTACAATCTCGTAAAAAATATGAATGAATGTTTACGTGAAAAATCACGTCGTAGTAAAATGACCGAGGAGCGTCGACCTTGTGGCGTAATAGATGACGTCACGCGGAAGGCTCGGGCCATAGGATTTGTTGGCTTATTTCACTCTTCGCATCAAGGACCGTGTGGCCTAATGGATAAGGCGTCGGACTTCGGATCCGAAGATTGCAGGTTCGAGTCCTGTCACGGTCGATATCAATGTCATTTTGTTTTCTTTTTCCTTGCAATAGTTTCATGTGCGGTGTATTTATTTCATACAAAACTAAGATCATGTTATACCTACTTTTGTTCTCTATTCTCCTAGAACTTTTCATCATATTTGAATTCAGATCCCTGTGAGTTTATTTAAGTACAATTATAATATAACTCTGTTAACCCTTCCAGTGCCGGCAACGGTTCACCTCATGCCACCAACCAACGCACCGTATAAAGGTTTGGGTCATGGTCTTAATTCAAGTTCAAGTTCAAGTTATTTTTTTTTATTGACCATAAAATCATACAGATTGCTTAGTCAACGTCAATATAGGTAGATAATTAATACTACTTTACTTTACTACTACCGCCCGTTCGGAAGTTGTGGGTGGAATCAATGTTTATCTAAAAGATATGAATTTGGCCTCCTCTTTTTAATGGCATGGCACTCTTAGATATATTTCACGTATTAGTAACCCCGGTCGCCATAACACCCTGTCTGTGGATAAGTTTTTGCGGGAAGTTGACTGAGATTTCAGGAAGTTTTTAGTGTAAAATTACACTAAAAACTTCCGGAAATTTTCTAGCTAGACTCTAGTGATAACTTTTTCTGAGTGAATATTTGCTTCAACTAATTGAAGGAAAGTTTCTCCAGATATTATTTGAAGGTCTTTGTAGCATTTCATCTCTAACACATAGAAAATCACGGCTGAATTTCGATTTGGATGGGTCTATACCACAAAGCCTTATTTTCTGTGACATGAATAACGTCGTCTAAAAATTGTTTTATCTTATAATATTACAGTCTAGATGATTTATCCTTGATCCCAAAAATTAATCCTTAAAATAGAGCATCTCTATAGTCTTTCAAGCAATGATTTTTCTGCTTTTACATACCAATTATATAACATAGAGCAAAAAAGTAAAGACATGATTGAAAAAAGAAAGGTTAATTATATCGGTTACTCAGTGGAAGTTGTTCAGAATTATGTTTAGAACAAACTCTGGAAGTCACGGCAGTGCGTCTTGCATAATATCATCTAACACTGAACGCGTCCGGCCAGGCCAGTAAAAAGTGATAGCCTGTGCCACCAACGCACACGTAGTGTTGACGCGTTTATCTCAATAATTAGCCAAAATTCCTAATTTTATCAATCAGTACATCATAATTAGTTTTTAATTTTCTATCTTATTCAACAATAAAATTTAGTGGCACCAGGGAGACTTCAGCAATTTTAGGTGGTTACGCTAAGGGTTAACTCAGCCTGATTATTCGAAGTTATGATTCCAGATACCCTCAGTCCGTAATATGGGGGCAAGCCATTAGTTACTGCTGCATGCGCGTACGCATATAGGTAGGCATGAATGGCCGCTACCTTCGAAATCTGACGCAGGATATTGATGACAAGATAACTATGAATCTGTCTGAAGAATAGTCATCTTTATTTCTGTTTTAGTTAAATAAAGGGATTACGAAGAATTTCAATATCAATGCTTTTTCAGCCATTAATCAATCCGCGGTAAACTATAGAAATTATGGCACCTACTTCACCCTCCTACAACTGTCATACGGAACTAATTTTCTTAAGGTAACGTGATGTTATACTACTTATTTTCCTTACTATTAGTCGAATTCAATACCTATGTAAGTATTTTTCTTTCCTCAATAGATTACAAATCAATACAAAGTCTGGTATTCCCTGAACAGTTGAATATGAGGGTGTTGAATGAATTCTTAATTTCTTTTGTCGAATATAATGAAGTCCCATTCAAGATCAGCTAAATCCTTTTTGCCCTTCTTAGTCGCATTGCCATAGGGTCTAATGTCGTAGACATTGGCATGGTTGTAGCTTATCCCGAACGTTCGTATGTATGTACTAGCAGTACTAGTTAATCTTTGTGATCGAAATCACGCGTAGTTTTGAATTGGTAATTGTGTGGTTAGTAACTTGCATCACTTGCCTGCTCCTTATACTTTTGATGAAATAATAGTTTCATACAAATATTGGGTTTCTTTGCTAGGCGCAGAATTAGGCAAAAATTGCATTTAGCAAAACTGAAATCGCTCAGAATAATGAGTGTTTTTGCTCTCGGTTTCTCGGCTTCGGTTAAAATGAGTGTCAGCATGGATTTTCTTTCGCATAAACTTAATTTGATTAAATTTACTCAAAAGAATAGCCTCTCAAATTTGTCATAAAATCCTTCTATGGGGAATAGCGACTAGTAGGTACCTAGGTACGTGTTTCTTAATTTCTCATACAAAGGAGATAATTCCTTTTAGGCCAAAAGTGAAAGTGCCGGCCAAAAAAAAAGATATGGGATTTGTGTGTTCTATCCGAATATTAGGCACTTTTTTTCTGGCCGGCGGCGGCGATTTAACTTTTGGCTCAAAAATGTATGGACCGTGAATGATCTCCTTTGTTGTTTTATGTTTTCCATTGTTTCTTCGTAGCGAGACATGTAATTCTTTTTATCAATTAATCATCGTCTCTTACATTTTCTGTGGGCCAAGGTCCAAACAAAACAATTAAATAGTTTACATATGATTACCATTTATTAGCAATTAGCATAACAAAGAAAGTGATGGACGTCAGATAGACGTCATACATTGTTCCCATCTAGGGAGGTTTTGGCGTCAGACAGTACTTTGTTAATTTTGTTGACGTTACCCAAAAACGCACTATGAATCGCCCTTATTTAAATTATATGGTCGGATTATACCATAAGAATCTCTCCTTTTTTGAAATCGGTTAAAATAGTAAAATGTGTATCATTTATGTTCTTACCTATGCGTAAATTTTGCACTTATTATTTATTAGATAATATTGTTCAACTTTACATTAAAAAAACGTAGAGTCTGGTTGCATGCAAATGTTTATTTTTAGGGCCTTCTCAAATCTTTCAACTGATCGGAAAAATAGAAATATTAATAACCGGCCAAGTGCGAGTCGGACTCGCGCACGAAGGGTTCCGTACACTTATCTATAAAAAACCGCAAAAAAAATATGTACAAAATTGAACAAAAAAAGGAAATAAAGATGACTATTCTTCAGACAGATTCATAATATCTTGTCATCAATATCATGCGTCAGATTTCGAAGGTCGCGGCCATACTTGCCTACCTTTATGCGTACGCGCATGCAGCAGTAAACTAATTCTACAAGACAAAGAACAATAAAATAGGAATTACCGAATACCGGTTCACAAAACTTTTCCTGTTCAATGATCCAATTTGTATTTCGTCCACGTTAATTGTTGTGGTAGGTTGACGTCATGAATGGTGTATTTTTTTCATTGTTTGTTACGTGGATTAGTGATTTTAAGGAAAATAACAAGGTGTATCCGTAAAGGCTTCGTCAATCTACTTTGACGTAGGTAATGGTTCTCCAAAAAATCATCATCATACAGCAGTCTCGTCATACTCATCATCATCATACATAATATTGATTCTGACCTCATATTAAAATTCGGTGTGCCGTGCGTGAGAACCTTACCAGAAACGTCACAAACATATAACTATGTCCCGGCGGGTCTTCCAAGACCCGGAGATTTGCTTTTCCCCAGGTCCCCGGTTCTCGCGCTATCGAGACCATCTCCCCAGTCGAGATATCGGTTTTTATACCGCCTAAATCCGTCGAAAACGATCTCGTTTCATATTTATTTCGAACGAAAACGGGTCGAGAATCTTGGTTGATCGTAAGGCTGGTCGTGAGAATAGCTTTTCCTTGTTTTTGATGGAGATTTCGGTATCTCAAAATCATATTTTGACCATGGACATGATCTCGCTAGCGTGAGAATTGCCCCCTTGGCCCCCGATTCTCGCGCTATCGAAACCATCGCCCCAGTCGAGATCGGTTTTGATACCACCTAAATCCGTCGAAAACGATCTCGATTTATATTTATTTAGATAAAACGGGTCGAGATATCTCGGTTGGTCGAAAGGCTAGTCGTAATCATAGCTTTTACTTGTTTTTGATAAAGATTTCGGTATATCAAAATCGATATTTCGACCACGGACCTGATCTCGCTGGCGCCAGAATTGCCCCCATTGCCCGCCACATTTCATAATTTCGTAATTACTTTATTGTACTCACATGACAGTAAAAATAGCTTAAGTTATGTACAACGGCGAGCTTATCTCTAATAAGAGATTTTTTCCAGCAAACCATTTGTGTGTGTCACTTCACCAGAAGGGTAGGTTAGGTGCGACGTTTACGTACTTTTCCCCCCGCGCCCCCGACGCATACATGGATAAATCTAACCCGCTGGCTTGCACCCCCGCGTTTGCCTGATGATGTGATGACATGAAGTCAGAATGAGGTTGGGTGGAGCTGGAGGGACTATGATCGTACGGACCGTATACAAAACGTATGGAGGAGTGAAACTTAAAGTTGCTCTGACCAAATCAGATTCATAATGAAAGTTTTAACAACATAATTAGTACGAATTACGTCCCGAACATCTCCCTGAAATATGACTACTCACACCTTTCTGGTACATCCTATGTATGAATCTGGGAATATAAGAGATGCAGGCGGCGCATACGCCCCTAAATGTTCATGTTTATCTCTTCCCGTGATACCGAAATGCGCAGTTCAACCCAGTTCCAGTGAACATGTGACGCAGCATCCACAGCTGATGCGGAGTTGGTGATTATGAAACAAGATACGGCTGATAAACGACCGACCATATGACAAGTGGTGACATCGCGGCCGATACTTCGGATAGCATCATCGGTTCAATGTGCAATGGACAATAAATGTGCGTAAATTTTTCATTCACTTAAAAGGGTATCCTATTATAGAATAGAATAGAATATCCATTTATTTACTGTTTTTATACACAACACAAGCCCATGGCCATATATAAAATAAATTACTAAATTAACAAATAATGGTTGTACACGTTTTTTTTAAATAGACAAAAAATAATACAACCGAATTGATAACCCCCTCCTTTTTGGAAGTCGGTTAAAAATAGAGTTTTCAGGGTTCTGAGTCCGTAAAAAATCCGTTCCAAACTAGACCCTGACTAGTATTTGCTCTTATGGTAGTAGGTACCCTACGCCCCACACCTAACTTGAGTTTAAAGTTTGAAGGTATTATTCGAAGGTCCGTTTTCACTAAGTTCAGGAATATTATAGTATCTGTGGTATAGGTAACCAACTTACCCAACTGTTATATATTTCCAAGAAGTCTTCGATAAATGCTTTGAAACTTTAGCCCTTAAAACCAGTACTCCAATCTATACTTAGTTTTCCCAATGTTGATCTAAGTAGTCTAGAGTCTGTCTGTGTAGACTAAACAGTTTCAGATTTCGAATTACAGCTTACTTAATTGATTCAGATTTTGGTAAATAACGATTAGTATAGATAGTATTCTTACATGGCTTACATATACAAGTTATTCATTCAAGAATATGTGACTTAAGAATAGGTAGTAGGTAACTAGCAAACGAACATAGACGTGATGGATGATATCATGACTGTGGCGATATGTTAATCGTGCAAAATGGCGTATTGATAACTGGCGAGCTCCGGATAGCAGATCTAAAAAGCGTGACGTAATAATAATAACGAAAAAAATAAATAATAATAATCTAATATATATTTGTGTTGAGTGACTGACTGACTGATGATCAACGCAGAGCCCAAACCGTTAGGCCTAGAGGCATGAAACTTTTGCACAATGGTTGCTTTCATAACATAACTGAGCACTAAGAACGGATTTTCGAAAATTCGGACCAAAAGGGGGTCAAAAACGTAATTTAATTACACAAGGATAAATCCATTAATTTTGTATGGCTGGGAAAGTCTATTGTGAATTAAGAAACTGTGTTGAGGAAAGTTGAGAAAATTCTGTGTTTCTTAGATTAACAAACTTACAAGTACAAAGGAATATTTCTCATTTTTATCGGATTTTTATATCCTGCGGTCCTGCCTGCCTGCCTGCCAATCAAGATCACCCGTAGATTAGTAATTGTAAAACTAAAACATAGCCACAAATTCTATTTAACAAAATGGCGGCTTTGACGATCAGCTGTTCATGTTAATAAAAAAAATGTTTCGTCACACAACACAAACTTGACAGTTGACACACACCAATGAGGTTTTGATACTGATTACTGATTGCTATGCTAAGTATCTAAACCTCATTGGTGTGTGTCAATGCCTGATGTACCTTTCGATCGCGTGAAATCTCCTGTGGTTCAGCGGTTACTATACTACTATTCAACACCCAGTTCTAAATAATATACATTTTGCATGACATGGAAGGTTAGTTGTTTACAGCAGAAACAATAATAGGTAAGTATACAATTCATATTCAGAAACATAGCTGCGGCGATGTGCTTGCCCCCTGTCACGCAAAATGGATTAATGAATCTCTGGCTAATGCTGGCTAAAGGGTAATGATCAGAAAAGAAGCCAGCGAGCTGAGCAAATCGGACTGCATACAAAATACCTAACTCTTTTTCAGTGGAAGCACTCCACTAGAAGAGTTATTTTGAATGCAGTCTGGTCCACTCAGCTAGCTGGCTCCTTTTCCGCTTATTACTCTTTCTTAGTAGAAGGCCGGCATAAAAGTGAGCACCGGCCGGCTAGGAGGCCGGGTGAACTTAAGTATTGTGTTGTTTCCATGCCATATTTTCTCCATATCTTATGATTATGAATAAGTTTTTTTGACAAAGAGGTTTAGCCGGGTAAAGCCCGAAGACAAATTGGAGTAGATTGAAATTTCGGACTTCACCCAAGAGGCTTGGGTTACTAGGTTTACCCAGCCTCCAAGCTTTACCCGTAACATATACAAAGGCATACTTCAAAGCGCGACACTACAAAATTCTCATGCTAATGGCTGATGCCTTTAAATTGATGTGAGAAATATCAACAAAATCCTGAATAATCTAAATGATTGATTCATACCTTTTGTAATTTTGTACTGATACTTTAAGTATATATAAATAAAACAAATTTATGTAGTTACACTTAATTTATTTTATCTGGTCTAACCTGTCAACCCGACCTGGGTAATGCAGAAGCAATAATGTAACAAAGGCCCCACTCTCGTGGGCCAGGTGCAGGCACAGCATACCCCTGGTTGAAGAAGAACCCTCCCTGAGCACTCCTCCAGGGCTGGCTTTTTGAGTGTCAAGGATATGCTTCACAAATTTGGAGACAATAGACTGGGAAATACAGTGATTTTGGCCTTATCCCACAATCCTCTGATAGGACCCTGTAGCATAAAATGCTGAAGCAACCTGAAGCAATCAGCACCTAAAACAAACAATTCAGGATTAGTCTTCTCCTCTACTTTCTCAATTGTTTAACATTTACTTACATAGGTACATCTGGCCCCACAATAGGTTGCAGGCAGGTAGGCACACCCTGTGTTGTGAGAATCAGAAACAACGACATCACAAATATGTAAACCTCCAAGACTTGGGGATATTTTGGTTTTTGTTAATCCCCAGACGGGGCTCGAACCCGGGTGATATCGCATGGTAGGCAGAGCATAGTAATTGCAGGGTAATTGTACACAACAGGGAAAAGTTGATGTGATACTTTTCTGGTACTTTGCATAGTATTACTAACATTCGTTTCCACATACAAAGCATCTGATCGCAATGTTGGTGGCAAATGAGGGCTCAACTCGGTCATAAACCCACGATAAAGCTTGATGAAGTGCCTTTCACCTGCTTGAAGGCATCACAAGGATCACTCTGCAGTCTTTTACTCCGATTCTCTCTTTTAGACTGGGTTCGCGCAATAGCAACATCACACTCGTGGGCTGTTTCCAAAATCTCCAGATTCATCATTTTCACCGGTTATCACGTCTTTTCCTACGGTTTTGCTGCGTATTAGTAGAAAAACAATCGTAAATAACCGGCCAAGTGCGAGTCGGACTCGCGCACGAAGGGTTCCGTGCCATTATCTATAAAAAACCGCAAAAAAATGTATGGGAGCCCCCCCTAAATATTAATTTAATTTTAATTTAATTATTTATTTTTTAAGTAAATAATATACTCAATATATTGTAAACATTTTAAGCGTCTACCTGCTACCATTCTCAATATCGAGCAAAAATGAGCAAAAAAAATCACGTTTGTTGTATGGGAGCCCCCCTTAATATTAAATTTCTTTTGATTTTTAGTATTTGTTGTTATAGCGGCAACTGAAATACATCATCTGTAAAAATTTCAACTGTCTAGCTACCACGGTTCATGAGATACAGCCTGGTGACAGACGGACGGACGGACAGACGGACAGCGAAGTCTCAGTAATAGGGTCCCGTTTGGCACCCTTCGGGTACGGAACCCTAAAAAAACACCTCTTTTCTTTGTTTGATAGTTTGACAGACAGCGTTACGTTACGTTACGTTAGGAATGTGTGCCGATCCGTTCCGATTTTCGGACCCAAGACCATAATTATGTCCTTTCGAGTTTCGGATCGGATCGAACCGATCCACTAGCGGATCGATCCAAAATTATGAGAAATCGGATAGTGATCGAATCACATGCTTACTTATATTATAATTCCTGATTTCATAAAAATATTAAGATCGTGTGATCATCACTTGGAGTTGTTTTCAAACTCTGCTCGGGCTTTACCAAATACGCACGTTATGATCTTTCTAAATAAAAATCGTGTGAGTGGAGTTTGAGGGAGACTCGATGAAACAGAGTGAGTACACTGCCATTGTGTTCTGTGTTGTTTGTAACGTTACGCCCATGCAGAATTTAAAGTCACAAAATATTCAATGTATGGCGTCTGTGTAGGTTTCAATCGGTTTTTGTGGTACAAGTTTACACACAATTTGACTAGATACTTATCAGTTAATTTTTAGTCTTTTTTTCACACTTTACGTAAACATTTCTTTGATTCGATTTTTGGTCGATTTTTAGGAAATCGGATCAGAGTCGTGCGATCCGAACCGCGTATGGGATCGAGGAGATGAGTTACGTACGATCCGATACGATCTGCGAAATCTGAACGTAGCTGTCGGATCGCACCCCTCTACGGTACGTTACGTTAATTCTCAGCGTTAATTAGTAATCTGTGGTTACGTTCCATTACCAATCGAAAAAAAATATGGCGATACGTAGGGACACGGTATCGACACAAAAGTATCGATATTGTACTCATATGATGTATCGAAAAAAAAGTATCGATGCGGTATCGGTATCTGTATCAAAAGTATCGATTCTTCAAGGTATCGATTATGTTTGCATAGAAAATAAAATTGACAAACTTTTACGTAAGTTTTCATACGTTACTAAAAGCTCTAATATTCTGTACGTATATTAATTATTTAGTTAATTCCTTTGTTAAAACCTAAATTGTTGCTCTTACTGTACATTACTTTTTTGAAATAAAAATATATTTGATTTGATTTGATTGATTTGTAACAACATAAGTATCAAATATTATGAAATAAAACAAGCATTATAATAAATCAATCACGCACATTTTTACTGTATGATAAAAATGTTCGTGATGCACCGTGGCAAGAAATGCGTGGTTTGATGGACAAAGCAAATAAGTAGTAGAAAACACGCAGTAATCTGTAAA
Organism: Argyresthia albistria; assembly: GCA_963457715.1. Lineage (NCBI taxonomy): Eukaryota > Metazoa > Arthropoda > Insecta > Lepidoptera > Argyresthiidae > Argyresthia > Argyresthia albistria. The sequence goes on along the minus strand of OY735274.1, from coordinate 7,539,341 downwards.
TGTTGACATCAATTGGTGTCATTAGTGTCTACATTTGCAAATTACTGTGTGTTTTGAACCATACACTAGATTCGATTCGATGCTCACTATAAAGTACTCATATCAATAAAGAATCGAAAAAAAGGATCGATGCCAAACCCCTCTGCCAAACTCTGCAATAAACCCCTGCCCCCCTGTGCAAAAAATCATTGTTTAGTGAATGTCAGTTTATTGTACTTTTTAGGGTACCATACCCGAAGGGTGCCAAACGGGACCCTATTACTAAGACTTCGCTGTCCGTCCGTCCGTCTGTCCGTGTGTCACTGGGTCCTAGAGCACGAACCGTAATAGCTAGAAAGCTGCAATTTTCACAGAATGTGTATATCTGTTGCCGCACCAACTACAAATACTGAAATACGAGATATATAACAAATTAAAGGGGGTCCCCATACAAGAGACGTGTTTTGATACACCCGCATTTCAATATGATGGTATATTTCGCGTCAACCCACATGGTTGTGGTAGCGCAGCCGGTATGATGTAGGCTCTCAATCCGTAGGTCGTGAGTTCAAATCATCGTGAGGGCATAAATTTTTAAATTTTATTTTTGTAATTTTTTTGTTGTTTTGCGTGCTTTTGTTTTTTTGTACGATGGTACGGATGGACGGTTCCCTTCGTGTGCGATTCCGACCCGCACTTGACGGATTTTTTAAGTACTTATATGAAAATGGGATTTGAAGATCGGCTGTAAGTACACACGACTACTACTGCTAAATACGGATGCAATCTTAGGAATTAAATTCTGTACCTTCCGATATCCTTATTAATAAAGGTCGGCTTAGCATTGATTAAAAAATACCCTGTTGTATAAAAACGTGCATCCACGCGAGCGAAGTCCGCGGGTAAAAGCTAGTGACGTAATAAAAGCGTGACGCTGTTTTGTTGTTGTGTCCTCCCATCTGGGAAACACCGTGATATGAATCACTGTATTCTAATCTAATGGAGCTTACTAAGTTCTTGCCGATGAATTGATCAGTAGTATAACAAATACCCAGTGTATTTGCATGACCGCTAGAAGCATTCTTCTGCGAAGTAGATAAGTAATGTATTTGCATGATACTGACCCAGTAATAGCCATCTTAAGAAGTACAACACATTGTCACAAATTATCAGATTAGCATAATATAGATGAATCATAGATAGATTGTTTAATGTGTAAAAAAATAAGATAAACTAATCCTATATAATTTCTGGTCGATTCAGTTCATCATATTCCCTAGTTTCAGTCTGTAAAGTGAAAGAAATGTGTATTTGTGATCAGATCACTGATCACTGAAATTGTGTTTTTCGTGTTTGATCGACCTTAACAGTTTCTTTGAGATAAGATGATTAGAATTAATGTTTCCTTGCCTTACTTCTTCTTATTATTATGCACTCTCCAGCACTGGAGATTGGCGGTCAGCTCTTTATACTCCTCTGTGTTCTTCGCTAACCGCATCAGCGGTTCTACGCTGTCCATAGATGAACCATCTCACGAGGAAGTTTTGACTTTAGGTTCTTCTTCGTGAGGTGGCGGTGGGTCTCCAACACAACTTGTCAACTACTACCGCCCGCGCCGAACAGCGATAGTAGCCGCGCGATTCATCCGAAACACGGAAGCATCTAAAACAAATGCCACATAGAAACGGGGCCCTAATGCTGCTCTGAGAATTTCACTTATATTTCATTACTATTTCATTACTATTCCATTGCAAACACCCAATCAAGGAGGATAATAATTTAGGAGAATACCAAATGACGCCATTTTGGGTGTTTGCAATGGAATAGTAATGAAATAGTAATGAAATTCTCAGAGCAGCATTAGGCCCCGGGTTGTCATCCAAAGTCCGTCTCCGCCAGATGGTAACAGTTTCCGATGTGCGGTTACCGCGCGGCCAGGGACGTTTCAAATTCTAGTAGAGTAAGTACATCAAATTAATCATCATCCGTAAATTCGCAGAAATGGCCGCCACTAAAATAGATCCCACACGTGATAGAGGCGGCAATCATCACTTTATCCAAATAATTAATCTGCTATAGAAAGGGTGCCCTTGGCACTAATTTCTTGCCACTTTCGCCACCCACCTTCAAAGTGTGTCATTAATATCAATTGCACCATAGAGTAGGTCGACAAGAGAACTATGCATTCAAAATTAAATACATGTAGATATTTTTAAATATTGTTAATAGAGAACGCAAGTTACCTACTCAAATTGATTTATACATCCTATCAAACCAGAAGCATCCATTACACATAATGTCAACATTCATGTTAGTTACACGAATGTTCATACACACGATTACGTAAATCGTAACGCTTGTTCCATAACGGATGGTAGATGCACGTAAATTGTACTCACATCATACTTTTTATCAAAATTAGAAAGAGAATTCTTCAGAAATTCATGCCTATTGAATATTGAATTTTATGTCCATTGAATAATATGTATTTGCGTAATTGATTTATTAATGAATTGAATATTTAAATTATGTTATAAATTAGATAGGTACTATAATTAATGAGTAGATCACACCGCACACAAACCCCAGTGGTTTAAGTGGTGTTCTGATGTACCTTACCAAGTTAAAATTATTGTATAATTAAATAAAAAAAAAAAAAAAAACAAACAACTTCTTCTGCCCCGTTGCTCTATGTCATGAACACTACACATAAAGTAGTTATAAGAAGTAGTATACACCTTATCCTCGATAGAATAGGGCGTGAAGCTATACGTTAGGTAAGTGATCAATGCTACGATACTCAATCCAATTAGTTGATTCCAGGAAGGGATGTATGAAGAACTTGTTTGTGAGTGCGAAAATGCCCACCTCGTTCGGAGAAAAACTAGGTACATGTGTCAGGATCGCATTCTCTCAGCGGCCAGATTATAATCTGAACGAGAAGAAGAACCTACATATCTCTGTCTGCCGGCCGACCCATGTGACTGTATTTGAAGATAAGCTCTCAAATATTCAAATTAGTGACCATAAAGTGAATGGATTGACGTTTATTCCAGACCCAAACTTCTGATACCCTCTTGACCGACGATTGACTTGATTGCATCAAGTTTAGGGGAAAACCCACTGACTGGGAAAACCCCTAAACTTGAAGCGACGACGACGAAAAGGGTGAAAGAGGTAAACGAGAGAGGCTTGCTTAGGTTAAATACTTAGGTCTAACATGTAAGAACTACCAAATCCAACGCTCGTTTAAATGACATTGGGAAGATTCTGACCCAAAAATGGGATTACAGACCTTAACAGCTTGTACGTCCACGCGTTCTTGATATAAAGGTTGTGACTTTGTGACACATTGCCAGACGGACGGACAACAAGGTGTAATTGGTCATTAAAGAGGTTGGTTTACCAGCTCGAGCCGCAGGAGAGAGCATTAAAGAACCGAGTATGTTATTTTTTACCAATTGCTCACGAGTTTCATACGACGTTTTTCAACACACCTGTGAGTAAAATTTATAATTATCTTTATCGGAACTCGACATTTTCACAATAAAAACAATGAATTATAAAAGTTTTATTTGTTGTAAACTGAAAATGGCGCGCACATTTTCCTTTTTTGTTTTCGCTGTTTGACTCTGACTGCCAGGAGGCAATGCAAAAGCCAAACGAACAGCCAAATATTAAATTTCATCAAAGTAAACGAAATACATCTCTGTTTTCTTAGTTTAAATGTTTAGTCACCTTATTTTGACAATAACATGTATTAATTAATAATTAAAGTAAATTAAATATTAAAGTAGGTACCTAATATTTTTCCAGCATAAAAACTCTTTGCTGTTATTATTGTCCAAAAACTATATCCACGTAAGCTGTGTAGAAATTTTCAGTTTTTTATGATGTGCATTTATTTATTTATTTATTTATCAAATTTGTGCCTTTACAGCCGAGGCCAAGACGACACAAATTTCAAATAAAATACAAAAATAATAGATTTAAAGTGTAGATCTATTTTTAACCGACTTCCCAAAGGAGGAGGTTTACAATTCGTCCGGATGTTTGTTTTATTATCTTGCCTGCTCACATATATCTGATTATGACTGTACAGTACCGGGGTAATTGGATATCCATGATAGACAATGATTTTTATTTGAACGGATTTCTTCATGACAAACTGATCGATTGCTGATTCTAAATCTAAATGCTTATAAAACTACTTCCCTAATACGAAATGGACATAAATGGATTGCCTGACACCCACCAGGGAATGAACTAAGCGCCTAGCAACTTATGAATGAATATTCATGAACGTCTAAATATAATTTTATGATTATAACTTTACATCTCTCCCTAGTGTCACAACAGCCCTTCCCTGGAAAACCGTTTGATCCTTAAAATACAATTACTTACAGTTGTTTTGATTAGACGAATTCATTACCACTTTTACATGACCAAACTTTCTTTTATTTTCGGCTACTGACAGTGCTCCCTGGGCTTATAAAAGATTATTACAGAACCCTAAAGCTGAAATGGAGCGCCCCGTAAAAAACCATTCGTTCGGGACGATCTCTTCCCACCGACATCCTATAAAGTTCTATTACCCTGGTACTTCGGAACATCCGCCACGGCCGGGCCGGGGTTTCCCGAAACGGGGCCGTACGTTGACCCCCTTGCCCCGCAGCCGGGACGTCTCTGGATCGATTCAACTTCCACGCGATGTATGGGCGCCTGGTATACTCGCGAGTTCCGTGGGGAGATTTTTCCGTGAAAACGAGATTTTTTGCGCGGAGGCACAGATTAATGGAGGCAAGAAGTGGTTGTAGGGACAAAAGTGCCATTGTTTTTGCCCAACCTCGGCGGGGCTACCACGAGGCACGACACTCACCTCAGTCGCGCATATAAATGTCACGCGACTCAATGACGTTTCTTCATACTTGCTTTTGAGCATTGATTTTGACATTAAATTGTGTCAAACTACGCGACTGAGGTGAGTGGCGTGCCTCATGGTAGCCCCCCGCAGATCAAAGTTGTGTACTCCTGTCTCTGCCTGTATGGGATTGGTTCACCCGACTAAAAGCTAAAAGCATGGGCGTTAGCTCTCGGATGAACAGATTCCGATAAACATAGATTTTACAACCGATTTCTGTTTATTGTAAGTTCTTATGTCAACTCTACTCTGGAAAAATTCAACTGAAATATCTAATCTAAATAATACAGCTGAAAGAAAATGAAAGATTCGAAGTTCTCCTTCTTGTCCTCCTTGTCTTGACAAACAGTAGATACTAATGTAAGAAATTGCAGTGCCCTTAGAGGGTCCATTGTCAGGACATCTTAATTGTAAAAACTTTATGCCTAACCATAATGATGCAATAAATTATTGGAATTTGAAGCGACTTAAGGTAGGTACCACGTAGGTACCTACCTAATTAATGGAATAGGTATCAAATAAGTTTGCCCCAATTCCAATAAAATATGGCTGATAATACCACAAAAAATAATCAATTAGGTTAAAACATTCATGAAGTTTTTCTTGAGAATGTCTAGATCCTTCCAGGGTAAATAGGTTTGTAATAAATTGCGCTGCGCTGAATTTATTACCACACTGGGCTGGCCTGCGATTTATTGCCACTCAACCTAGTTTGGTACGCATTTGTTTATTTTTTCAATTAATTAGGGCCTTCTCTACTTTCAGTTTTCTTTTTGGACCCAAACGGGGTCTTTGGCCGACTAGTTGCACAATTTTATAATGATGTTAAAGATCAAATCTTTGGTAGTTGCTCAGATTCTTACACATATACAATGGTGCTGCAAACTTGACCAAAAAGCTTCTAGCCAGCAATAACTCTAGAGTACACTCGTTCAATCCTGTCCAACCTCATAAATATTTTGGCATGTGAGTGACGTTTACAGGCAGGGGGCGTCACTTCTACGGAACCTCATGCAATGATCCTGTTAAAAAAAGCGTTATATCGATGGTTATTTTCTAGTTTTCTACCTGTCACCGCACGCCAAAAGAGTTTTGGACAGCTGTACACTTTTCTGGCTAGGTATTTTTATTTTCGGGGAGTGTTCCAGTTCCATGTCATGCCAATACATCAATCATCTGCTGATGTGAATCTATCAACCCTTTTTGCACAATATTTGCAAATACAGCTTGGTCTAACAGCGGGTTCATTACTACTTTCGACTTCTAATCAAATTGCAAATCTACCACGTGGCAGGCAAATGCATAAATAGCTATTTGTTGTTCTTATTAACGAGTGGGTTGTTGGTCAGTGTTTAGTGTTGGTGTCGCAATCTCGATCACCTAATTGAATTGAATTCACGATTCAGAGACCTACATTATTGACGGGGAGTAACTACGAGTATTATACACGATGACGATTAATCGGTGATCAATCAGGAACCAATTTTTCTAACTCGGTTGAAGTCGTAATTAAATGAAAACATTTTTTTTTAAATGATAGATAACTATTATTGTGAAATCAAGTTTATCCTAAATTACTTGTCACCCAACTGATCTGTATCTGTGAAGCTTACAACCTCTTTTATAATAATAATAATAATATAGCCTTTTATTCCGAATTAAGGTTCACAGTTATTCAAATTTTAAATTTTATCTTTCTTAAGGTTATATAGTGTCCCTTAATTCGGTGTGCCTCTTGGCATAGGCCTCCTCCAACTGTCTCCATTCATTCCTATCTGCTGCCACTCTTGTCCAATATGGTCCCAATGTTAGCCGGATATCATCCTCCCATCTTCTTGTTGGACGTCCCCTTTTTCTGTTGCAATCTCTTGGATACCATAGTGTCACTTGTTTGCTCCATTTGTTTGTGTTGCAGCGTAGCATATGTCATGTCCAGCCCCATTTTTGATGATCTACTCGAGTAAGTATGTCGGTCATTTTGGTTTTATTTCTTATCTCTGAATTCCTTATTCTGTCTTTTAGTTTTACTCCCAACATACTTCTCTCCATTGCTCGTTGGCAACTAGCGAGTTTTTCTCGGTGCTTTTCATTTAGGGCCCAAGTTTCACATCCATATGTTAGACAGGGAAGGACACATATGTTAAATGCTTTGTCTTTAGCCTTATGCTTAATTCTTTACTCTTCATGATCTCTTTGAGTGACCAATATTTTCTCCAGCCAGTTGCTATTCGTTTGTCTATCTCCTTTGACATCATATCATCTGGGGAGATAATTTGCCCCAAGTAAACATACTCTTTAACATATTCTAATGCATTTTCATCCACTTCTATGTCAACCTCTTCGGAGTTAGTCATCATTTTTGTTTTGCTTGCGTTCTTTTATAATAGGGCAATGATTTATGCGATGAGTGACAGAAGAGGTTATTTTTAATCATGTTTTAACTGTTTATTAAACAGTGAGGTAAATTGCGTGAGAAATCGCCTAATAAGTTAAATTTTAGCTATTTTAGATAGGTATTGTAATTTCATAATTTCTTTATTGCACACAATTAGTTGAAATAAAACAATAGTAAATAAAAATAGTGTACAAAGGCAAGCTTATCTCTAAAAAAAGATCTTTTCCAGCAAACCAAATTAAATTAATATTTTTCTACTCCAGATCAAATTTCCTCGTATATAGGTAGAACTAGTTCCAGCGTAACCTAATTGGAATCCCAACATATGAAGGTACCTAATTGGAATTGGAATCCCAACATATGAAGGTACCTAATTGGAATTGGAAACGCGTGCTTTCTCTTTTACCATTAAAGGGCTCTTACATAAGGAAAACTAAAACCAATTTGTTGCAATGTTTTGGCAGTATACAACACTATTTTCATCGCCATCAGAATCAGAACTTACAGTTTTTTTTTTGTGAAAATGCCATACCATTTATTTTGGTTCCTATCTGAGTCTCTTACGTCCATTTACAATATCTTATGTATCAGTGATTTTCACATTCATCATCATCACCTACCCGCTGCTGGGTATAACTGCCGAGCGCGCGCACCAACCTGCTGCAGCACGCACCGCTCACGCGCGCGCTACACACGCTCAACCGCATTCATGAAAAGGTGGATCTATTCTCTTGTACACTGAGTGAATTCATACGAACTGCAGTAGACACTATTTGCTATGATAATAATTAAGTAATTATAATAAGTACAGGCTCTTCTTTCTTTTAATAGAAAAGTATGGATATGTTCATCTATCATCTATCGCATTAGGTAAATCCTGTAAAGTTAGATGTAAAGTGGAGTAATAAATAAATAAATAAATAAACTAGGCCTCTTCTCTACCACGCTATCCGCTCCGTCCTGGTGCCTGCCGCATCCACTGCCTGCCGACTATAGCGGTGATGATTTTCACATTATTTGAGTTAATCACTTTTCAATATCCTATGTATCCGTGATTTTCACATTCTTCTCCTTCTTCTTCTTCAGCATTTATGCGTCCACTGCTGGACATTCCCCAATTTCTTGCCCTTCTTTGCTTCATCCCTAAGCCCACAACTTCCGAACGGGCGGTAGTATACAAAAATATTAATATTATATTTACGTTGACGCAATCTGTATGATTTTATGGTCAATAAAAAAAAAATGACTTTGACTTCGACTTTGACTAATTGATCGCCATTTCTTGCGCTCTGCGGCATCTCTCACATTGGTGCTCCCAAACGGGCCAGGTTTTGATGCAATATGTGGCAAATATTGTTGTCCGTCTTTTACTCACATATTAGAGAAAGACACTAATAGTTGCCGGCCACATATTGCAGTGAAAATATGGCCCGTTTAGGAGCACCTTAAATTAATCACTTATGGCAGACCCTATCTGAGGATAGCTTATTCAAAACGGACGTTAGGAATCCAATGAACTGGGAGGTGAAATTATTAGTGGACACGATGATGAAATCAACTCCTGGGGCGGCTTGCAGAAACAGCTTAAATCTAGATTTAGCAACTATCGGTTTAGCATCTGTCAAATACATATATGAAATATGTCAAAGTTTAAGACGCTAAATCCAGATAGCGGTGGACAAACGGCCTTAGGGTACCTAACCTAAAATTTCTAAACCTAAATGTGTCATGTTTGCTGACGATATATCCTTACTATTTAAATGTCCCAAAGATGATAACATTAACCCTTATATACAAGATTCTTTTAAAATTATCCAAAATTGGCTTTTACGAACACAACTTAGAGATAAACACAAAAAAAACAAAAATCATACAATTTAAACCCTACCAAAAACAACCCCTAAACCTCGATGAAATTAAAGAACAATTAGGCCTAAAAGAAGTAACAGATGTTAAACTAATAGGTCTGACAATAGACACAAACCTAAACTGGAAATCACATAGGAAATCAAACAGGAAATCTTTAATAAAGGCCAAACAATCACAATTTTTATATGCAATCTGTATTCTCAAAAGAAACACTGGGAAAGAGTGTGCCCTGTCAGCTTATTATGCATACCTACGCTCATTCGTGGTTAGGTTACGGCACTGATCACGGGATAATGCTCTGGGGTAACAGCGTCGATGCCAATGACTTATTTATAATGCAGAAAAAATGTGTCAGAATCGTAGCCAATATTAAAACTTAGACAGTTGCAAACCCCACTGCCAAAAAGATAACATCTTGACTCTAACATCCCTGTACATATTTGAAATAGTCACCTACGTAAAAAAACATCCCGAATGATATCAACACTGCACTAACGCTAGACGGAAAAATAATTTAATATTACCGGAACCCAAACTAGAAATCTACAAATAAAGTCCATATCATATGTCAATTTTAATTTACAATAATCTACAAAATACTTAAAGCGAAATTTATGACTGATTTAAAAAATATAGATAGTTATATTATAACCCACTCAGTCAGAAAATAAGAATATATATTTTTTATTTAAGTTTATTGTTAATTTTTTAAATGTTCTACATATTTAGACATAAGCAAACTTTGTCATACCCTTTCAGGGTGCATGTACGCTACGTGTATTTACACTTCCACCTGTAACCCCCATGTACGTGTTTACAAATAAATATATGAATATGAACCTAACTACAATATGTGTGGAGTGTGGATCACAAGACACAAGGAGCAAGAAAGTGAATCTTTTGTTACCCGTTAACTTAGCACTCAGAAGATCCGTTGGCGCTAGAAGATACGTGGATCAAATACCCGTTTCGGGATTCTCGTCCCCAACGAAATTCCCCTGGCTCAGCATTGAGCTCCCAAGCCTCCACAAATACTAGGCGACCAGAATCAAACAGGACGTACGTAACGCATACCGCAGTTCCCGTGTTCCAACTCCCAACCGAGGCGTCGTCGGTCATTGAACTAGCTAGACGAGCGAGCGAGACAGAAACGGGACGCCCATCCGCTGTTACACACAAATGACTCATGCTTACTGGAATTCAGACTCTATTTGATACCCGCAAGATTTAAATAGAAGGAGCAGGATAAAAGGATGCAGGTACCGAACTCCAAGAAAGTGAGTCTAATCCTAATGAAGTGGTAAATTAGATTTTCACATAATATAAATAAGACATGGATTGCTGTGCTAAAACAGGTTTGGTGTTGAGAAAAGAAAACGGGGATGGAGCGTGAGAAATTCGGGATGAAACTTCTTCGCAGGTACCAGGATCGTATGCTGTTGAGGAGATCTTGTTTCTCACGTTCCATCAATTCTCGGTTCCCACGATTCGGGATTTGTCTCATTTAATTTTAGGATTGGTAATTCCGAAAATTAATCCTCATTGTTTCTTATCGATGTTTATAAATTTTTCAACGGTATACAGGAAACGATGAAGAAACAATATTACTTTTGTGATTAATGTGACTTACAAGTAATATTAGACTTAGGTAATAATTAATTTCCCTGAAATCAGTCAAGCTGTCATCAATCAAGCTACCTATTGATTTTATCTACATCGTTATTCTACGAATCGAACCGAACACCACACAATTTTAGTAAATACGAAATCCTCAGCTATATAAAACGACCAAACAAAACCCAATCACCAAGTCCCTGGATAATATCGAAGCGGAGGGAGGGGTGCATATTGAGCAGGTATTGGAAGTATTGGAAATTGCCGATGATGGACAACCGTTCGGAAAAGACTAGGCGCACAGAACGCGCGAGGAGGTGTTCCGAACGGATCAATACCCGATATCGGTGTACATCGATAGCTATAGTAACCCCCAATGGGGATCGTGTCTGTGAAATCCACCTGCTTTTCGATGTGTGTGTCCCGTTTTTGCTGCATGGTCGCTTCGGAGTGGGAGACGGCGTCGATAGAGTGGAAAGGTGTGTTGGTGTGAAACAACTGCACAGCACAGGATAATCTAGAGTCTAGATTCTAGACTTTACAGGACTAAATAATTAGGCGAACAAAGCCGGCCTATCTTATGGTTTAATTTTATTAAGAATTTGAATTGTATTTTAATAATTATATCACTAAGCCTTCAATCCATCACATCGTGTGGTACACTTCATTTAATAAATTACGCCCGGCTCTAAGTTTTTGATTTTCGCTTTGACATCGGTTTTAATTTCATGATTAATTTAAATTTCCATGAATACATTGAAATCTTGTGTGCGTGTCTCCAGAAACCCCAAAGAACATGGCAGAAGAAGGAGCATGGCACCCAGGTTTTAGAACACAATTGGAGCACTCTGACTGCCAAAAACCTGAATTAGAGCCTCAATAGATACTGCGCTACAAGCTAAAAACCGCGGGCTTGCTGGGGAACATCCCGGTATCCAGTAACCCCTAGCTGGATCTCCAAGACCAATTGCGATTCCTTAGAATGGTGCTACTCAAGATTTCAAGTATAATTAGGGCACTCCGCTGCCAAACGTACACCTTCGAAGACTGAAGATTAAACGAGATGCAAGCCAATAACCGTGAGGTTTCTGGCGACCGCCGGCCTACAGCAACCACAGCCAGATCTCGAAAACTACTGAATGCACTTTGATCTCAAATTGAAGCTAACAATTTAGAGCATCAGGCTCAGTAGCTGTACTTTTGAATAATAAGCCTTTATAGGGCTGTGGTTGCTGGTTAGAATAGGTAGATATTTCAAGATACAAAAAGATACTTTCAAGTCCAACTGTACAAGTGACTAATCAGATCATAATAGCTGGCCAAAATCAGAGCGCCTGTTGACCATTGACACAGTTATGCGTTTATTGCTGCGATAAATCAATCAGGCGCAATCTAGTTCACTAGGCTGTCGCAACACGACGTACCTACCTATTTCGTGACTCCGTGTAATAAGTTATAGATTATGTGTTACATTACACTCTTAATTGGCATACTTTGCAAGATATCTGTCTTAATTATACTTACATCAACAACAACACACCCACCCTACTTTTACTTAGCAGGCTGGTATCGAATATAAGTTAGTTGGAGATACTTAGATACAGAGGAGTGTCTGTTCAAAAGGTCGTATTTCACTTTGGCATGATTATTTTTTTATATTTTTTTCCGAAACTATCTTAAATCTCATACATATCTGTTAAAATTCTGTGCAAAAGCACGTATTTCCAATATAAAAAAAATCTTAAAATTTGACTTTCCGAACAAAAGGGCTTATTTCTCTTTATAAAACATGTTTTGATCAAAATTCTTATTTCATTTCTTTCGTTTCCTGTAAAATTTGTAAAAATGGAAATAGGACCTTTTGAACAGACCCTCCTCTTTGATTTACGATTTCTAATAAATAAACGGTTAAGTTTAGTGTCGAGTTAAACTTTATTTTCGTAGGAAAGTACTAAGCCGGATAAGTAAGTAAATAAACTAAGTGAAATATTATCCGGTGCACATCTTCTAATCTCCCGGAAGGTTGCCTTTCTTAGCCTGAAACAACAGAAAATATTTGTAGACAAAGCAATTAATACATACATAGCGTCGCGCCTTTTCCCATACGCGGTGGCAGAGGCACAGCTGTGCCCACTTTTAGCCAGTGATTCATTACTCCATTTACATGTCAGGGGGCTAACCCATCGCCGCAACTATGGAGTAATATATAAGATAGATAGATAGATAGATAAATCATTTATTCAAAGGACATGGTACACACACATAAATTAATAACAAAAAAATCAATTTAAATAGACGGCACTTAATAGCACGCACTATGCAATTAACAGTAGGTACCTACAGCTGTGTGGTTATGTGACTGTACCACGGCAGTGAAATGGCCCTGACTCAGCAATGTCACAGACGAATCTGTGACGCTGGTATTCTGCCAGGGCCAAAGCGGATGCACAACAGTGGCTCAAGTACTTACACAATTTAATTTATATAAGTAATTACATAAGAAAAACAAAATTAAATGATGATAATATATAATAATAATGATAATAATATATATATGATCGAAGAATGAAGGTTATACAAATCAATATTTATTACGAAAATCTGTTTGTTCCCGTTCGTAACCAGTTCCGATCAAATACTTTTTCATCCCTTCACGAAACCATAACTTCACCTAGGTATAGCAACAATGGAGATTGCAAGCCGGGTTTTACCACAGGGTGCTCAACCCATGTAAAATTAAATTAGAATTAACGAACGAAGTAACCCTTCCTAAAAAAGAGATGGCGTGAAGAATAAGATTTTTACCTTAACGCCATGGTTTCAGTTAACATACTTCTAGGTGGCGCTAATCTTAGAATAAATCCTATACAGGGTGACATTTAATTAGCTGACCATATTTTGGGGAATGATAGTACCCATCATTATGAACAAATTTCCCAAAGAAACATATAGTCGCAAATGAAAAAAAAATTTCGTCCCCCAGTACATTGCCCCGATCAGCTGATTTCAAGTTACTATGGGAGACCCAAAATTTTTTTTTCGTTTGCGACCATATGTTTCATGGGGAAAGTTGTTCATAATGATGGGTACTATCATTCCCCAAAATATGGTCAGCTAATTAAATGTCACCCTGTATATCTTAGCGCTATCTCGTGGTATTTGTAATTTTTCGATGGTGCTGCACCAAGCGATAATGGCCTCGAAATAAAGAAGCTTCCGTAGCATCTCAGTTTACGCCGGTGTCACATTTTGTTCTAGGTGGTCTATCTGTGTTAGTATAATATTATAGTAAGTATCTGTGGTTTTACGTAGCTAAGCGCACACGTGAAAGGGACAGGGCCACAGACTGAATAAATTGTTCTACCATTAGTTATTGTGAATGTTGTGCGCATCTCTAATTGATGCAAACACATGAACTCTGTGAATATTGTTTATTTTAATGTAAGTGTTTGCATTGTTGATGTGCCTTGTTATAAATAAATAAATAAATATCGTGTCCTTTTTGCTTCATTTGAACACTTAATTATGTAAAAAGCTTGCCGAGCGAAATTTCGAGCCTTAGAGACAGGCACCCCTTTTATTTACCCCATTTCTATAGATTCGCATAGAAGAATTGGATTGGAATGTACCTACTTAAGATAAATGACTTATCTCATTGGTACTGGTCCCGGGTTTCGAACCTGCATTCCTCCAATAAATAATCTGGTTACCGAGCTCTGCTCGGCGGTTGGTGGTAAACAGTGTCGGAAAATAATTATGTTGATGTGAATGATTTCGCACAATGTACTGACTGCAAAAAAGTTGACTGATGAACGAATGAATGAATTCTAATAAATAACTGCAAAAAAACACGCACACATTAAAGTAACGTGATATACATCAACTGAAGTCAAAAATTTAGGACGCCATTTTTTTTCCAAAGTTCGAAAATTCAGCTTTACCAATAAGAATATTTGGCCAAGTGCGAGTCAGACTCTCAAATGGAGGGTTCCGCACCATCGTACCTAAAAAGTAAATCCATCGTCAGATGAATTTTCATCTGGTTCATCTAAATTAATCGTTTAACCGATCTAGCAAACACCCATCATAAGACTGCATTAACATCAATCAATTTGCTGTTCTGTTTTTAAACAGCTGGTAGCAAGCAAGAAGGTTGTATAGCAGATGATGAATTTAGATTCACCCCTTCGTCCATTTTCGTAACCAGACTTTTGTAACAGTTGCGCGCGCATTCGATAATATGGATCCGTAATATCGACCCATGATTATGATGACGTGATTTTGTATGGGAATCACTCGTTATATTGACACTCGTTATGTTGACAGATTGTCGGCGGCTGATCGTAGAATCAGGCACATCATGATGTGCCCCGCCATTTTATGATATGCCCAAGCAATTACTGGGCACATCATGATGTGGCGGGTTTTAACGAAAACATGTTAGTCTTCACCTAAGCTACCGCAGTGTTTGCCTTATGAGATTTTATCGTTTCATGATATTTCACGTTTGCCGCCGTCATATCAATATCCGTATTTGAACACGCGAGAATCACCCCACTCATCATCAAGTCAATGACTCGTAATCAAAATATACCAGTTAACTTATTTCAAAGAAATCCAGAAAATAATCATCTCCTAAAAAAAATAAGTCGACTTCATCTGAACTCAAAAGTAAGAAATAACGTTTTTTTTTTATTATTATTTTTTATTTCGTATTTTTTAGTTCTAAAGGAAAACTTGTAACTATAATAACGTAAGGCATAATGTGCGCTGTCAGTCTTTAATTAAGTACTTCTTCACTGCAAAAGGATCAAACACCGCCCATTATTCAAGTTTTCTACCTTTTCGGTAATTAAAACTGCTGAACCGATTTTGACAAAACTTTTCTGAAATGATCACATGAAAGATAATCTTCTACGATTTACAGGAAACCGCATTAATATCCGTCCACCCGTTTATCCGCTATTCCTTGTTAAGTACGTAACTTTTGAACGGCTGAACGGATTTGGATGAAACTTACACTCTACCCTAAGTTGGAGTAAATGTAAGCCAATAAAAATGGTCAAAATCCGATTCATGGTTACGGAGAAACACGAAGACAAACATAGATACATACATACATACCCATGAAATTTTGTAAGCTCGTTTGGAAGCCCTAAAAGACGAACATGTGTGACTATTTTGCATTTCTGATAATATTACATACATATACTTATAGAATTGAAAACCTCTCCTTTTTTGCAGTCGGTTAAAAAGAGGTTCAAACTAAGTTTGCGCGGACTTACTTGCACATGACAGCTACATAAAAAGTATGAACCTGAACAATTGAACATTGAACCCACTTACATAAGCGAGTATTAAAACCCATTTCAAATGGAGTCATTAACATGGCCAAAAGTCACTCACTGCTTCATGAAGGTCGTTTGGGATCACCAAAAATAAAGGCGTTGACATTCGACTTCAAAACATGCCTTTTGAAGGTTCAATCATTTATCTTAAAATTCCTTAGAACGTGGTAATATTCCACCAGTAGGGAATTGTCACCAGCAGAGCTTGTTAGTTGAACCCTGCTATTGGGTTGTCTCATACGGGGTGGCAGTGAAGCGTTGTGCCTAAGTTGTGTTGTGCCTAAGTGTAACTAGGGGGGTGGGTGTCACTGTCACACCGTTGTTTAGGTACGAATGGCCCGCGGACACCGTCTTGGTGTCTTTGTCAGAAGGTCGCCAGTCGGCTCTCGGAGCGCGCGCTCGCCGCGTGAAAACAATGGCGCCGAAAACAACCGAGTGCGAATCGCAACCCTGCGTTGCTGTAATGTTATTAATCTGTGTTACGAGATCGACATCGAGTCAGCGGTGTCTAATGGGATAGAATACTCGTGTCATACGATAAGTTTAAATTTCGCATGCGAGCAAATGAAGGTCTTAAGTTAAGTTAGGTTAGTTTCATAAAATGTTATTTATCTTTTGTTTTAAGGTATTTGTCAATATGGGTTTTATACCTGAAATAAAAAGATTATTATTATTATTATGAATTTCTTAATTTTTTCTCTCCTAGGAGGTTCTTTTACAAGCAATTTTTGCAAGCAGATTATGAGTGATGGGTATGGCGATGTCTGGTATACAACTTTTTTAATTTTGTCAAGCACGGTTATGTCAGGTCTATTGTAGTGAATTGTTTTATCGGTAATTATAGATCTGTCCCAGTAGATTTTGTAATGCTCGTCTTCTAGTATGGATGAAGGTTGATATTTGTAGTATGCAGTTTTTTCTTTAATAAGTTTGGAGTCATATGCTATGTATTGGTGTATAATCGCGGCAACTTGGTCATGTCTGTGTTTATAATCTGTTTGAGCTAATGATGAGCAGGCACTGGTGATGTGTTGGATGGTTTCGGAGCTTCTATGGCATAGTCTGCACATATCTGTAGTTAGGTTAGGAAGGCGTATAATGTGTTTCTGGTAGTTCCTGGTGGCTATTACTTGGTCCTGAATTGCTAGCATGAATGCTTCCGTCTCCGGGAACAACTCCCCACGCCGCAGCCACGCGTTCGACGCATTTTTGTCGACGTGGCTGCTGCAGGTCGAGGAGATGTCTCCCATGGAGGGACTTCTGTTGCCATGCTACAATTTTATGTGTTTTGTTGTATATTTATTATTAACAGTAGGCAATTTTTTGTACCGAAACTTGACTTTTGTTCGGCAGTGAACCTTCTGTTACGTATTACTATTAGTTATTCTGTGGTTTAACCTAGATTCACCTTGTCAGATAGCTAAATGAAATGAAATGTTTTTTATTTTATTTATTTATTTATATACTAGCTGACCCGGCAGACTTCGTACTGCCTCAATTTAATATGAACTTTATTGAATAGCAATAAAGTTCAAATTGACTCTAGAAAACGTTTGTATGGGAAATAGAAAAGGGCTGTTTTTAGTGTTTTCCCGGAAACTATTCGATTTTTTCTCGCCTTTTAAACCTTCCCTAGACCTCTACGAACATTTCAAGACTAAGATAAGATAAATCCGTTCAGCCGTTCTCGAGTTTTAGTGAGACTAACGAACAGCAATTCATTTTTTTTATATAGATTTATTTATTTGGTAGAGTCACCTATGTACACATAGAGTCAGATATATCGTAGCGGTGGAGGTAAGTACTCAAATATTTCTGAGCAGTTTACTCATTGCCAGCGAGACTGGCGCCAGCACCTTGATGTGTCTAAATCAGGCGGGTCCAGCGCTGGTGTTTGCATAGTGCCAGCGCTGGCATTCCAGCGAAACGGGCACCAGCAACTGGATACGTCCAAATCATCCTATGTATAAGGTCTTGCGCCAATCTTATTCACTAGTTCCCGTGGTTGTGTAGTTACATGGTATACGTATTATCACAGGGTGCTCATCCCATACAAATTAGAATCAGTAGGCTTGTGTTCGAACACCGCCCAAAAAAGTACCTACCTATTTAAATACAAAATAAAATCTAAACCGTTACCAAAATGAATAAATGGTCACCAAATTGTGTTACGAAAAGTGACCTAAAGAAACCAATTCGGTTTTGTGAAACTACATGAAGTCGCCTCGCTCCGCTCCGCTCCGCTCGGTTCCTGGTGGTTCATAAAGTTGTGACTTAACACAACCTATCTTTAGTATTGGCACAGAAAGTGACCTAAAGCAACCAATTACTCTTTTAGTAAAACTACTTTTGTTAAGCAAAAAATAATTTTGGTGATTATTTAAATTGTAGCCGAATCAGTAACCTTTCATAAAAAAGAGATGGCGTGAAGAGTAAGATTTGTACTTTAAACGCCGGTTTCAGTTAGCATACTTCTAGGTGGTGCTAATCCTAGAACAAATCCTATATATCTTAGCGCCATCTCGTGGTATTTGCAATTTTTCGATGGTGCTGCACCAAGCGATAATGGCCTCGAACTAAAGAAGCTTCCGTGGCATCTCAGTTTACGCCGGTGTCATATTTTGTTTTAGGTCGTATCTGAATTATTATAATATTATAGTATCTGTGGTACTATTTAAGTTAAATTGATTTGATAAGCATCATGCCTTGCATCTTTATGAGTTTCAACTTGTGACGGTACAAGTATTTGAAAAAAAAATAGGCTCCGTAATCTTATTTAATGGTCAGAATGAGGACAAAGAATAATTTGGCCGTTTTCAAATGGAGTCATTATTAAATAGCTTTCTGAAGTTCTTTCGAGAATCAATCTGTTGAAAACTTGAAATAGGTACTCAAGGTTGTCCATCCGAATACGACACTTGTCAGTTCATTAGGAGCCCCAGTGGATCCACGCAAACACTGTGGTCCATTAAGACCCCCTATGAAAAAATACCTATGCATTGTTTTGACGGATATCTGAGGCAAAAGAAAAAAAAATACATACGCGTCGAATGAAAACCTCCTTTTTTGATATCGGTTCAAGGCAGTGCGGCAGCACAAAAAGTTTCAGTTTTCTCAAATGAAGACTTTATCTTCCTGTAAAATTAATAAACATGGAGTTACGTGGATACAAATTCAAACAACACTATGTTCTAGATACCTGATATAATAATTTACTCTTAAAATTTTTTAAATATAATTACGTCTAAAATATAAATAAAAATAGTATTTGATAAAAAAAAACTCTAGACAACTCCAATATAATTAATGATAACAATTTACTGTTATGAATATAAAACAATGCCTGATAGCGTTAAACTGTATACTTAAACAAATCTTTCTTACTTATGCTTTTTGTTTTCAATACTTAGTCATAGATTTTTTCGAATACATCAACATGAATTTACCATCAACTACACCAAAGTACTACTCCTAGAAAATACATGAATCTCAAATTCTAGATCAATATAATCTCGGTACAGTGATTTTTTTATTTCGACTATAGTAAAATTTCACGTATAGTCACATAAGCGAAACTTTATAAAATAGATGTCAATGCATCATACCATACCATACAGTAAAATATTTATCTTTGCAAATTATTCGAGCAAGCCATAATGTTACCTATAATATATATTCAAACATCAAGGGCATTGTATTCAATATTGTTAAATTTTTCAGATAAATATTTCTGTACCTTTACAAAACGGCCACCAGTTTCAATAGATTTAACGCATCAATATTCATCAGCACATATGTAACAGAACGTTCGATGTAAGAATTATCTCCTCTTAAAGTTCAAAAACGTATTAAACTTAATCGAGCACGATTTTTTTGTGATTTTGTCATATAGGTAGTTACCCATACCTTGTAGCTTAGTTCTGAGATTGTAGAAATGAAACCGGTGACCATTTGTTGTCTTGTGCATACAACATATAACTACGTCCGTCCGTCTGTGCGTCTAGTAAGCGTGGTTGGCTACGAAAAGACCAGCCTCTGCGCCCGCACCTGTGACGGATCCCGCGACGTATTTGCCCTGGGAGGCTAGTCCGTTGGCCTGTGGAGAAAGAAATCGTGGTTAACAAGAACTAAAAACTCAGATTACCGTAGCAATAATGAGAAAAACTTCATATCTACAGTTGCGGCGATTGGCTATCGCCCTATAACACAAACTAACATTGGCCGCCATTTTCAGTTATTTTTTTTTAATATACTATTGGGTATTTAACTAGTCAGATTAGTGATGTTTGATATTCAGGCGATCAATTCAATACTGTGGATTTTATGAACCGCACCATCTAGCGATAGTGGCCCGAACGTATCTTTGACGAAAAAGTGTATACCAAGTAGTGACATCTGTCGTAAAGGAATCTAACTACGTTACACCAGGATCACTCTCCTGGGGATCTAAATGGAATCGTCGTCGTCGGTTCGTTGATTTTGCTAGTAAGTATTACCATACCACAGATTAGAGAAGGTATTACTACCGTCTAATACAGGTGAAATTTTATTAACTGACCGTATTTTGGGGAATGATAGTACCCATCATTATAAACAACTTTCCGCAAGAAACATATACCTACTTACCTACTTAATCGTAAATGAAACAAAATTTTCGTCCCCCAGTCAGCTGATTGCAAGTTACTAAGGGAGACCCAAACATTTTTTTCGTTTGCGACCATATTATTTATGTTCCTTTGGGAAAGTTCTTCATAATGATGGGTACTATCATTCCCCAAAATATGGTCTGCTAATTAAATGTCACCTGTATACTCAGGCTATATGAAATGTTATTACTAGAGTCAATGCTCGAACCAGTCAATTGTTTAAAACTTCAAATTAGGTATATAGTTTAATAATTAACTTGACAGTCTAGGTAATTACTGATTTACTACTTTAGTTAAGTAGGTACCTACTGATTTGTATGTTATGGAAGTACATATTAGTAGTGTGCAGTAGAACTAACAGCGGAAAATGGGAATGGCCGGACTAATACCGATCTCATCTAGTACTTATGTTTTTTTTTACATTAATATTTGAAATATTTTCCAGTTTGTCCCACTAACCGCGGGAAGTTGAATAACATAGCATGCATTATAATTTATTAGGTGAGGTTAAAGGACATAAAAACAAACACTTACAACATACAAATTATATTTTTATTTCATTATGTTGATTAAATATAAAATAACGATGAAATTAGACGATATAGTCCAGTCAAATGTAAAAATCAATATTAGTACTATAAATACATGCTAGCCAGGGTTACAGTAAATACAACACAAAAGCACAAAGCAGGGGCCTAATGCTGCTCTGAGAATTTCACTTATATTTCATTACTATTCCATTGCAAACACCCAAAATGGCGTCATTTGGTATTCTCCTAAATTATTATCCTCCTTATCCTCCTTGATTGGGTGTTTGCAATGGAATAGTAATGAAATAGTAATGAAATATAAGTGAAATTCTCAGAGCAGCATTAGGGCCCAGTTCCCGTTTAAGGTTTTTTGTCTAGCTCTCGATAGCGATGCGTCACAGGACAATTGTTACTACTACATAATGAAAGCTAAAAAACTATTTTACAACTTGGATTCTATACAATTTACTTATGTAGTAGGTAATGGTTTCTATTTATAAGCATAGAAGTCTACATATAACATGAAATATTTTTTCTATTGTAGGTTGCGTGCTGGTCAGTCTTATATGAAACTTGATTAGTTTTACAGGGAGCAACAAAACGGTGCAGTGTAGCATACAGTTTTCTTTTTGGCTCTGGCTGGCTCTTAGTTGTCAAATTCTGCCTCTGCCACCCCGTATGGGACGCTAGGTTATGTTTTCAACCGACTTCAAAAAAGGAGGAGGTTCTCAATTCGACCCGTATGTTTTTTTTTATTTTTTTTCTATGTTTGTTACGCGATAACTCCGCCAATTATGAACCGATTTGAACAAATCTTTTTTCGGCGTATAGGTAATACCTCAAGGGTGGTCCCATTGACACCAGGTCAGGATCTGATGATGGGATCCTGGAGAAATTGAGGGAACTCTTCAAATATTATAGGCAGACCTATAGTGATTTTTGTGTTTTTCATAATAACTCGTGCAAATGCACATGGTAAGCATAATATTGTGATGCGGAACTGCTGATGAAGACCACATATGGCCACCAGATCTGCTCAATACTAGGTACAAATACAATGCGTGGCTGACGGGCAGGCAACGCATAGCCTAAACCGGTGGACCTAGAGCCATGAAACTTTGTACAGAGGTTCCTTAGTAGCGTGGGGTAGCACTGAGATGGGATTTGACAAAATTAATTCCCCAAGGGTGGGGGGATAAGGGGTTACAGTTTGTATTAAACTCAATCTAATCAAATAGGGTTTGTGGAAGTCGGTTTTTTCTAAAGTTTACTTTTTGTTTCAATTATTATGTGTAATGGTGCCGCCAGACTATTTGAATACACCTTTCTTTTGCTTCTGTAGAAACAATTAACACTTTCCGTACCAGGAGCCCGCCAGGTACTAACAAAATATTGTCACGGACACCGGCAACCCTGGCGACACGGGTGGTTTTTAAATAAGTTTTTCAATTTATGGTTGGTACAGAGAGTGTTAAGATATTGTGGTAGTTACGACAACATGCAATCTAGACTAGACATACACAGATTAGCGATACTTACAACACAATTGTAAAAAGAAATGGAAGAACAAATGGCGAATTGGAAGAGAGAAGATTGCAGTTTAACTTTTCTAAAACTCATGGAATGTATTGGCAAACATAGGCATACATAATTTACTACAACTATAAGTCATACGAAATAACTAATCAATAACAATGTCGTTTTTACAAAAAAACGAATACAAAAAAGCAGTACTGATTACAAAATTGGCGCCAAAAGTTTTTTTAATAAGCATGGGCCTTGACAAAGTTAGATTTGCCGGCTGCCAACGAAGGAATAGATCCAGCCACGTACTTTCCGGTACTGGCAAGACCGTTTGCCTAAACATTGGCAACACGTCAAATTCCAAAAGTAATTTTAGAGGAGCAATTTTTCGAGCACGAGTAGCGAAGAATTTCGAGTCGTATTACGCAGTTGTCATGGTCGGGAATAGGTCGCCCAGTGAGTCGAAGTACACAGGTGAATGGGGAAGAAAAAACACATGATTAGTAACTACTTTCTAAAAGCATACATGATGAACATGTTACAGCAAGCCTAGTGCGAGTTTTCATCATCACATTCTGTTACTCTTCAGTAGGAGTATTAGGACTGTTAGTACAGTTTGCTATTTGGTCCGATCTTGGGCCATTTAGTCTAGGTCAGCCCAGTGTGTGATGACTTGAATGATGATACACTGCACTAGGCCTACAGTTTTCATGTTATACAGATCAATTTTAGTAAAACAACACAGGACAATACAAAGACATAATCTATGTGCAGCTATAAAATTTCACACTATCTCACAAGCCTATCAGGCTTTTGGGATGAAAGTTTGCAGGGCGCGACCATAGTTAACTGAGCATGCTTGAATAGCTTCGACCGTCCAGCTAGCACATTCTCCGCCAAGCCTTCAGGCCGTAGGCTTGCTCGTCTATTCCCCATTCATATCCCCTTTTTTGAAGATCTTAAAGTATCCTCGGACGTTTAGTGTTATATGAAAGGCCAATTACCTTAGCACGTTTAATCAGCTACAGCTGTCCAACCAACACAATTTCTGCCAAGCCTTCAGGACGGAGGCTTGGTCGTCCATTTCCTCTTTTATAAGGTATCTTGAAGTACTCTTGTCTGTCAGTTCGCCAAAATAGTTTAATTACCTTAGCGCGCTTGATCAGCTCCAAATGTCCAACCAACACATTCTCCGCCAAGCCTTTAGGCCGTAGGCTTGCTCGTCTATTCCCCAAATATACCCCCTCTTTTTGGAGATCTTAAAGTATCCTCAGACCAAAGTCTGTCCCCTAAATGGCCAATTACCTTAGCACGCTTGATCAGCTCCAGCTGTCCAGCGGGCACGTTTTCCGGCTTGCCGACCCAGGCCCGCAGGACGGAGGCCTGCAGCGCGCGGCCGTAGCTGAAGGTCAGCACCCAGGGCCGCTTGAGCCCTTCGACCGCGTTGATCGCGTTCAGGTGGACCGATGCTTCCTCCTCCGACTGGCCTCCGGAGAGGAATGTGATGCCTGGAAGGTGATTGAGTTATTTATATTAAACATATTTAAATATTTTTCTCTTTTTGCGGTTGGCATGGCACATGAAAGTGGGCGTTGCGCTATAGAGAACAGGCCTATGCCCAACAGTGGGTCTATTTGGACTGGTAGAGGCCTATGCCCAGCAGTGGGTCCATGTGGACTGGTTGGCAATGGCACATGAAAGTGAGCTATCTAGAACAGGCCTGTGCCTAGCAGTGGGTCTATTTGGACTGGTAGAGGCCTATGCCCAGCAGTGGGTCCATGTGGACTGGTTGGTAATGGCACATGAAAGTGAGGGTTGCGCTGTAGAGAACAGGCCTATGCCCAGCAGTGGGTCTATTTGTTTGGTAGTGGCCTCTAAATAGGGACAATCTACTGCATTGGTTTATACTCAAGCATCGTCGTCTTCAAGCCAATAGGCTTGTGGCCTGTCAAGTCAAAATAGATACTTTTTATGAACTGACAAAACGGAACTTTTGTTCCTGAGTTCTATGAAATAACAACAGAATGACGTCATGTAAAAGTGCCATCAAATGCTGTCTTTTTTGCACAAAATTGACTTTATAAAATGTATCTGCTGGAAATATACAATTCTGAGAATGTCAAGCCATTTTCAACCGACTTCAAAAAAAGGAGGAGGTTCTCAATTCGACCCATATGTTTTTTTTTTTTTTTTTATTTTTTTTTTCTATGTTTGTTACGCGATTGCTCCGCCAATTATGAACCGATTTGAACAAATCTTTTTTCGGCGTATAGGTAATACCTCAAGGGTGGTCCCATTGACACCAGGTCAGGATCTGATGATGGGATCCTGGAGAAATCGAGAGAACTCTTCAAATATTATAGGCACACCTATAGTGATTTTTGTGTTTTTCATAATAACTCGTGCAAATGCACATGGTAAGCATAATATTGTGATGCGGAACTGCTGATGAAGACCACATATGGCCACCAGATCTGCTCAATACTAGGTACAAATACAATGCGTGGCTGACGGGCAGGCAACGCATAGCCTAAACCGGTGGACCTAGAGCCATGAAACTTTGTACAGGGGTTCCTTAGTCGCGTGGGGTAGCACTGATATAGCATTTGACAAAATTAATTCCCCAAGGGAGGGGGGGATAAGGGGTTACAGTTAGTATTAAACTCAATCTAATCAAATAGGGTTTGTGGAAGTCGGTTTTTTCTAAAGTTTACTTTTTGTTTCAATTATGTACATAATGCTTCAACTTAAGACTTGTTCTTAGATTTATTGGATTACCTTGGCCACAAGCCTATTAATTTCAATAGATTCGCTACGTGTCTTACTCGTGGAAGTTAAGTCCGATTTAGACGTATCTAGTTGCTGGCGCCAATAGGCGTCGTTACCAGCCGTCGTCGCGTGCCAGTGCAGCGAGTCCAGCGCTGTTGTTTAAAACATGCCAGCGTGACTGGGGCCAGCAACTGGATACGTCTAAATCGGCCCTATTTACCTCGGGGACAGCGACGCGCAAGCAATTCTATTGAAATTGATTAGCTTGAGGACATAGATGCTTGAGGATACAGTAATGCAGTGGATGTATAGGCATTTACACAAGATTTAAAGTGAGATGCATGCCAGGGCACAAGAGAGAAAGAGGGATGTACTGCCTACAAGAGTAAAAGAGACAACGTACCGGGGACGGCAGCGGGCACGGTCCTGATGAGAGCGGTGACGGTCGCGCGCGCGACATCCATTGGAGTGTAGGACTTCTTGCACGACTGGCCGGCGGTCACCTGGCAAGCAGTGGATGACGCGTTGTAGCGGATTATTGTTATTGAAAAATAATGACCACGCAGCAAACAGCAAAAAACATTTACGGAGAAAAATAAAGGAGAAACCATTTACTAACGACGGAAACATGTTATTCGAAAAGAACTCTTTTAGCCTTAATAATAGTCCTCTACTCCCTCCTCCTCCTCCTTAGTAAACAATCTACTATTTTATTTGTATCACTAAATTATGCCTAGGTTTTTGATGTTTACGTGTTTGTGATGTCGCTCTTTCTGGTTCCCACGACACAGGGTATCCTAGTGTGGGGCCAGGAGCAATGTATCTGCCTGTGTGTAAAACATTTTAAACATTTACATTCAGGCACATACGTGGAAAACAGAAAACGGCGACAGAACAAACATGTTAACATCCAAGTCCTGGGTTTTTTTGTCCCCAGCAGGGATTCGAACCCGGGACCTCTCGACTCGACTCGACCTCATATGCGCTGTTTACATTGGTTAAGGACAGTGGACAGTGGACAGAACTTGGCTTTCATATAATATCGTCAATACTGTCTGTACTGTCTTGACCAATGTAAACTGGCCCGTAGGCAGATGCGCAACCGCTGTGTCACAGAGGTCGTCAATGTTAGTGTTTATGTTATGTTATGTTTAACACAACACTCACCATGTTAGGCTTCAACAGCGTGCCTTCAAGGTAGACGTGGTGATCGCTGAGCGCCTTGTACACGGCGGCTAGCACGATCTCCGTCACCTTCTGAGCGCGGTCCAGGTCGTGTTCACCTGCAATATGGAGGTAGGCACGGTATAGCGTGTGACTCAAACGACTCTTGCGTATGGAGTGTAAGATTAAGAGGGGGAAGGATGCTTGGGTCCGCAGGAAAGACCCTGGATTTCAAAATGACTGGACTGGCTAGGGGGGCTGGGGCCTTTTTATTTTGTTCGCTCACCATCGGGAAAGACCTCGGGCATCACAATGGTAATGGGCAGTCAATTGGGGACAATGCGCTGGCAGATGTTGCGACCGGTCTTGATACTTGTACTATACAATAAAAATTGTTCTCTCACCATCGGGCAAGATCTCAGGCTTCACAATGGGCACAATGCGCTGGCAGATGTTGCGGCCAATCTTGATACTTTACTAAACTACAATGATAAATTCTAGTGTCTGATCACCATCGGGCAAGATTTCGGGCTCCACAATCGGCAAGATACGCTGGCATATGGAGGCGTGTTGCGGCCGATCTTGATACTTTACTAAACTACAATGGTAATATTCTAGTGTCTGCTCACCATCGGGCAAGATCTCGGGCTCCACAATCGGCACAATACGCTGGCTCTGGCAGATGGAGGCGTACCGCGCTAGCACATTCGCGTTCTCCGTGATGGCCTGGTACGAGGGCGAGTAGCGAGCGATCTTGATACTTTACTAGACACTATGCTAACGCTGGCATGTGCTCACCTTCGGGTGACGACGTTTCGGGCTTCACAAAGGCTATTGCGACCGATCTTGATACTTGTACTATTAAATACGATAAAAACTGCTCGCTCACGATCGTGCACCAAGATCTCGGGCTCCACAATGGTAATGGAAGCGTGTTACGTGCGACCGATCTTGATACTTTCCTATTAAATACAATGAAAACTGTTCTCTCACCATCGGGCAAGATCTCGGGCTCCACAATCGGCACAATACGCTGGCTCTGGCAGATGGAGGCGTACCGCGCTAGCACGTTGGCGTTCTCCATGATGGCCTGGTACGAGGGCGAGAAGCGACCAATCTTGAGCACACAACGCCACTTAGCGAAGTGACAGCCGTCCTTCTTGTATTGAGCGCAGCGCTGGGCGAGGTTATCCAGGCCTTGTGGACGAAAGGGTCAAAGTCAAAGATATTTATTTGCAAATATAGGTGCTTAGGATGTTATGTACAATTTTGGAACTTAACTATATTTTATCCTTTATGGATGTGCAAATTTATTAAAAGAACAATTATAAAATAGAAATATGAAAAAAGCGACACCGAGATATTTGTTAGTAGTTGCAAATTGTAATGTCTGTTAGATAGCAAGCACTGCACTCGAGCACTCTATAGTGCTTCTGTGAGCCATAGCAAATGGCTCACAGAAGCACTATAAAGTGCTTGACTTTCACAGTGACTATCAAGACGTCAATTAATGTCTATTGCAGGGGGATGAGAACTTAATTTCCCCTAATTTTAATGTCATTTTTTTCCTTTTCGGCCAGGAGAATGACAATCTCTAGTCTGAAAGGGTTAAGTCACGGTGCGGTATGGCTCAATCTTACTCGAGCTCGGGTACAGGGGCGGGAATCTGGGAGCCAGTCACATGACAGTGGCTATAGCGAGAGCTCAAAATTCCGTTTTTGGCTTGTCGACCGCGCCGGCTACAAAAAAACCTAGTATTTTGCGCTCTCGCTATTCGCATATCGACAGAAATAAAGACATTTGATTTGGTTATACATACTGTGCAAAATATTGTCTTACTTGCTTCAAAGTCAAGTCCTATAGGTTTGCTGGAAGAGATCTCTTATTAGAGATAAGCTCGTACATGTTTGTTCCCAAAATTAAGTGTCTGTATTATGTTTTCTGTATATAAGTATAAAGTATAAAGTAAGTATTGTAAGATAGTATGAAGAAAGAACAAAGTTAGCTGTTATCAGCAGTGACAGATAAGTAGGACACACCCAACTCAGTAGAGCTCGTCTAAGCTGAAATGACGCGCCCCACTCCTTGGTTTTGTATTTACTTGTCATACAAAACCAAGGAGTGGGGCGCGTCATTTCAGCTTAGACGAGCTCTACACATGTAACATTTCTACGACCGACTATATCACTGGCTTATACTGCCCGATAAACATCAAATGACATTGATAGGTTGTAATGTAGACTTGTAATGTACAAACAGCGATAACAGTGGAAATTAATGTTCAAAGATCAAATTATGTATGTAGGCCTACTGGGGCTAATGAGATAGCTACTTAAGATTTAAAGGTTTTAGAATTTAGTTTTATAATAATAATATATAGCCCATTAAATATCCCACCGAGGGGCAAGGGACTTTACTTGGTTATGAGTAACATTTCACATACGCTGGCTCAGTGCGCGTTGATGGAGGGGTGTCGGGCTGACCGATCCGACTATCAGAAGTCCAAATGTCTTCATATTTCTAAGGTAACTACGCTAACTATCCATATAGTGAGACGGCAGCGTCCAGGGGGTCATTCCGCTATTTGCATTACAATTCATTGATCATGCAATGATACTAAATGGTAGCCCAGCTTAAATTAGGAGTACCCTTGCATAAATTCCAAGAGCTGAAAAGCATGAAAGTTAGAGACACCATTTTAATGAAATTGTGAAAAGTCCCCATCGATCCCATAAGTGCAAAATGTTTTATTAAAGGTAAAATTTCGAAAAAAGGTTTTTCTTTCGCACACTGGGATCGATGGGGACTTTTCACAATTTCATTATAATGGTGTCCCTAACGTTCATGCAAAATTTTCAGCTTCCTGGGAATGTATCGCATACATAAAAAGTTACCGCTTCGTTTAATTTTGTCTAGGGGGGCTGGTCCGTGTCAGTGAAAAATCTACTCTCATAGAGAATGTATGAAATAAGCCTGTGACTGTGTGAAACTGTTTTTGTTTAATTATTTTATTGTAGTTTATAAGATGTCTGTGATTGCTATAATGACATTTTAAGATTAACTACATTATATGTACATTTATGGCAATAAATATACTAAAATACTAATATTTTTCACTGATACGGACCTGTGCCGGACCGGTGCTGGATCGGTGGGATCACAGATATGTGCGAATCGACCTTAAAGCTGACGTTCCCCTGCACGCCACTCACCCTGGGTGGTGCACTCGTCTTCAGATCCGAACAGCGGCACCACGCCACTGTCGACCTTGATGCCGGGGATGATGCCGCGCTTCTCCAGCAAGGAGACCAGGGGCGAGCCATCATCAGCCTTCTGGTAGAGGGTCTCGTGGAAGAGGATCACTCCGGAGATGCTCTCTGAGAGGGCCTGGAGGAAGATCATAATGATGATTTTATTTTATTTTCTTTTCTTTATTTGGGACATCAACAGCACAATACACATTAATTCATACAAAGAAAAAAATACAGTTAATAAGGCCAATGACAGATGTCCACAGAAGTACAGTAAACATAATGTAAATAGGAGCTGACGACGTTATGCTTAAAATTAGTTAATTTTAGTTAGTAGTTAAACAGATCGAGTATTGTTATTCTGTTAGTATGTGTGTGTGTACATGTGTGTGATTGTAAGGGAGGGCGTGTGAGGGTGTGTGTATGTTTGTGTGAGGGTGTGTTTGTGCATGAAAGGGAGCAGTAGTAAAGGAATTATTATATGCTTATTAAGAACCTTCATTATGCGACTTTCGAATGTATTTTTAATACAATCAAAAGGGTCAACACAACTGAAACGTTTTTTATTTTATTATTTGATGTAGTTCACGACCGATTTCGGTCGCGACCGCTTCAACTTGTCGCCTGTAGGCGCCGCTCGCGGGAAAAAATGCCATCGACATCTGTTTGCAAACAGATAAACAGATGGCGAAGCGCTGAACCGCAGTCGCGCAAAATGGAGTTATGGTGGCTAAAAGTTGCCACCCCGTTTATACGGAAAAAATGCGATACCATGTTGTGTAAAATACTAGTCTCATCAGAGACTATATATCCAATTGACTGCGCCTGCGGGGGAATGCGGCTCGCCATGCGTTTGCTGCATTCAACAAACGTTCGCATACGCAACCTACGTACGATGACGGGTCGCCACGCCAGACAGTTTCGCAGCGGCTGACCAATCACAGCTCTCTTACCTCGTCCCCCGCCGCCCGTAAATTGGTGAGTTGTGTTTCAAAGGAAAATGTATCTATGCGCTCTCCACTGGATAAGTGCTCCCTGAGTCTCTTAAACGAAATAAGCTGCCAAGTGAGAGTTGGACTCGCATTGGGAGGGTTTTGTAACTTCAACAATAATGGGAATAACACCAACAAAAATAATTCAAAATTCAGTTTTTCATACAAACTTTGCACCCTAGATTTAGGGGGTTAGGGGGTTAAAGTTGTAGATTTCGGATTTTACTTTGCTTCTGGCTCCACACCAGGAAACATCTAAGACTCTGGACACTGGGGTGCTGGGCTTCCTAAGCGAGAGGTTCAAATCCCGGATGGGGACAAAAAAACCCCGGGTATTGGATGTTTACATGTTTGTGATGTCGCTGTTTCTGGTTCCCACGACACAGGGTATCCTAGTGTGGGGCCAGAAGCAATGTATGTGCCTGTATGTAAACATTTTCTTTTAAATGATTGTCGACAAGGAGTATAACATAAGAATAAAAGTGTTTACTCGTTGTCATGTTATAAAGTATGGTATGTAACACTTGGATAAAACGAATTTATAGCGAGGGCAAAAAATCACTCGCGTCGCTCAGGATTGGGAGTGATTCAGGCGTTATAATAGTTTATGTTTAAACTTACCGGGTCGGAGCTGAAGAGAAGCTGGCGGTACCTACGCCTGTTTTCCTCGGTGTTTTCAACGCCAATATCCGTAAGACGCTTGCCCATTGTGCCTGGAGAACATAATTCACCAAGTTAAAAACTTAATAAAACTGACTTCATGATCTATCACTTAGTCCTCCCCACTCGGTATACAAATGTCGTCTATATACCCCAAAACGACCCTATGAAATCTGTTTGCCAGTGAAGTCCATATGAAGTCCATAATACAAACGAATATACGATCCTAAAAGCCGGAATTTATCTCGTGACACTGACTATACACACCGAAAACAACCGATTTCTGATTTTCAAAAAATGGGACCAAATGGCTTCCCTTTCGAATAAAGTTTTTTTTAGATCGGTTTAGGTAGTTTCGATGTAACAAAAAAAATATGATAAAAATACAACCGAATTAATAAACCCCTCCTTTTTTAAGTCTGTTAAAAATATATAGCGGGGTTTTCACAATGTGTCTTTGTTAAGCCAGTAAGACAATACTGCATTTGCCTGGAGGAACTTGGCGTCACACCTTTACACATACGGGGTGGCAGTGGCACTGTTACCCCTATTTACTGATAAGGCCTTTCACTTTCACCGTATGGAGTTTGTAGGTTACCTCACGATGTTTTCCATCATCGTTTAACGCCTGTATAACGTTGGGTAAGGTCGCACAGGTGATGATATTTCAAGGGTGTTTGGTCAAAACAAGGTCGGTGTTATAGCACGGGATAGCTAAGAATTCGCCTGGATCGTAATACTTGGCATCAACTCAAGAATCGGCAAGAAGTCATCAACATGTTCATGTAACTTTCACATTCCTTTGTAAATCGGGGACAATGTGGATACACTCTCTGTACCTACTTGTATTGTATTTTGCAAGTTGCATGCATGATTTTTTAGGGTTCCGTACCCGAATGGTGCCAAACGGGACCCTATTACTGAGACTTCGCTGTCTGTCCGTCCGTCCGTCCGTCTGTCTGTCACCAGGCTGTATCTCATGAACCGTGGTAGCTAGACAGTTGAAATTTTCACAGATGATGTATTTCTGTTGCCGCTATAACAACAAATACTAAAAATCAAAAGAAATTTAATATTAAGGGGGG
Source organism: Argyresthia albistria (assembly GCA_963457715.1). NCBI lineage: Eukaryota > Metazoa > Arthropoda > Insecta > Lepidoptera > Argyresthiidae > Argyresthia > Argyresthia albistria. The sequence goes on along the minus strand of OY735274.1, from coordinate 7,506,594 downwards.
CTCCCAGACAACAAACGTGATTTTTTGCTAATTTTTGCTCGATATTGATAATGGTAGCAGGTAGACGCTTAAAATGTTCACAATATATTGAGTATATCATTTACTTAAAAAATAAATAATTAAATTAAAATTAAATTAATATTTAGGGGGTCTCCCATACAAAATGTTTTTTTTTTTGCGGTTTTTTATAGGTAATGGTATCTACGAAACCCATCGTGCGCGAGTCCGACTCGCACTTGGCCGGTTATTTCATCTGTATCGTACGGCGCGAGACGGAGTTATCATAAAACAAGACATTGCATTTGGATTCAAGTCAATAAACTGTAAGAAAGTAGGAACAGGGAAAGCCGGCTTCACAGGTTTACAATCTACATACCGCACAATTAATCGTTTAGGGTACGTCAGTTTAAGTAGATATAATACAATCGGATTACAAATTAACTGACATGAAATAAACGAATCAAATCATAATGCAAATAAATGAATCTGAATCTGAAAACTGAAGCTATTAGAATACTTATACTTTATCCTTACTTTTCAAAACAGACATGGATGACTTATCCAATTTATACCCGATGAACAAACGTGAAACTTACATTTTATTTATTTAATCGTATGGCTCTAGTGAATAGGCTACAAGGGAATATTTAAAGAACTAAGCCAGTTGGCTGCGTCAGGAGGAAGGTCAAACAGATCTCGGGGGTCCACTGTATGATGTCAAAGGGCAGCGCTGAACGATGTGCTCCATGGTCTGTATTACATGACCATGTTGATGACTTCTTCCCGATTATTGACCTGATACCAAGTGTTACGATCCAGGCGCATCTTAGCTATGTCGTGCAATACACCGACCTTGAGTTAACCACACATACCCCTAGAAATATATATCATCATACTGGAACCGTCACCAGAATCTGCAACTGACAATGATATCAATTTACCTATAAGAGCGAATTTTACCAACGAAAGAGTAACTTTTACACGAGAGTATCTTCTACTTTTTCATAGACACCAGATCAGATCACCTCATTTTGAACTGTCATTGTCATACAAATTATCCCCGGGAAAGTTATTCCCGTATAACCTGTTGTTGGAAATATCCAGCCTAAATATCCTAAACTACGCCGAGGTCTTAGTCCATCACCGGTTGCCACCCTAAAGGTTCCTAGTTTCCTACCTGTGGACTCGTCGGCAGCGAGGATGCCCTTGGCGGGAGCCACGATCGCCAGGGGCGCCAGTTATAGGCACTTAATGCAACGCAGCGTTAGTTCCGCCTGTCACCGAGGTTCCTACCTGTGGACTCATCAGCGGCGAGGATGCCCTTGCCGGGAGCCACGATCGCCTGAGCGATCTTCCTCAGCTCCTCCTGCAGCTCGGGGGTCGGGTATTCGAAGTAGGTGCTCATTGTACCTGACAACAAAAAGACAGGTGATTGATCGGAACTGAAGCAACCTGGTAACTTAAAACAGCGCCCAGGAAACTGGGAGCCTGTAATTCATGTTTTTATTTACAAACAGGCACATACATTGCTTCTGGCCCCACACTAGGACAGTTGGGAACCAGAAACAGCGACATCCCATACATGTATAAACCTCCAGGTTTTTTTTTGTCCCCAGCCGGGTTCAAACCCGGGACCTCTCGCATGGTAGGCAGATGCGCATCCGCTGCGCCCGCCACAGAGGTCGTCATACAAACGAGGTTTGCTCGCGTTATTTTTACATGTACATTCATGATTTTTATAGTATAATGTATTGTTTCTTATGCGTTGTATGATGAGATTGAGATATTGAGGTCTTTAGTCTGTCTACCCCTTTTCCGGGTAAAGGTGTGCGCATATATTTTTAGGGTTCCGTACCCGAAGGGTGCCAAACGGGACCCTATTACTGAGACTTCACTGTCCGTCTGTCCGTCCGTCCGTCCGTCTGTCACCAGGCTGTATCTCATGAACCGTGGTAGCTAGACAGTTGAAATTTTCACAGATGATGTATTTCAGTTGCCGCTATAACAACAAATACTAAAAATCAAAAGAAATTTAATATTAAGGGGGGCTCCTATACAACAAACGTGATTTTTTTGCTCATTTTTGCTCGATATTGATAATGGTAGCAGGTAGACGCTTAAAATGTTCACAATATATTGAGTATATTATTTACAATTTAAAGTAAATTAATATTTAGGGGGGGCTCCCATACATTTTTTTTGCGGTTTTTTATAGATAATGGCACGGAACCCTTCGTGCGCGAGTCCGACTCGCACTTGGCCGGTTATTATTTAGGATTGTCGCTTCAAAGAGGCCTGTGGAAGATAAGAGGCTGAGGGTGTAAGCTGAGTATGATGATGATGAAAATGTTGGTTTAGGCTGATGGCGGAAGGATCTTGATAAGATTCTGTCCGGGTAGACGGATGTTGCCCAGTGTGGTTGCAATATGGGGAGGCAGCAGTGGGGTACTTTAAAGGCTGGGTAAAAAAAAACTCAGATAACTACTGGCTCGTCCAAACAGATCTTTTGTTCTGTTTTTCATAGGTTCTGAACCTTATCTCGATGTGGATACACCGTATAAACTATTGTGTGCAATAAATAATTGTGAATAGGTTGAAAATCACGGGCTGTGGACTTAGGTTAGTGTGTCTTGTGTACGCACTTATTCTTTTTAGTTACTAAACTAAATTATTAACTACTTATTCATTTTTTACTCTGACTGCAAAAGTAGTATAATATGAATATGATTCTATGTTTTCATTGATTTATATTATATGCACTGTGTCACTTAACTTATGACACTTTAATTAGTCAGTAAAAAAGCAGTTGGATTTTTATTGAAGTGTTGATCTTGCCAATTCAGCAAAGAACATTGCTCTACATCTACAACATGATTTTATTGACAATGTACAAACAAATGACATGTAAAATAATAATTTATGAATAAATAAATACAATACAAATATTAATATTTGTCCTATTTCTGAAATACTTTCATATACCAATACCAAATGACCAATAGAAAAGTTGGGTTCCCCTCACTAAACCCACTGGATATAGAAGAAAATAATTTTAAATGATCAAATTGTTAACAAACAAAAATAAGTATTCTTCTTCCATTAAGCCCGGGTCTTTCAAGAGACGGATAAACGGATCTGACGGATAAAGTCAGATAACTTTTTTGACACTTTTTGTATGTGTGAAAGGTCAAAAGCCCCAGATAAACAGACAGATAAACTCTATCTGAGGAATGAGAGAACGGCACTAATTCTATTTTTCAAAGGATGTAGATAGGTGAGTTGTTAAATAATAAAAACATAAATAATGAAGATAAGATAAACACATGTAATATTGTACTACTTATCCTAACATAGTATGTGTTGTCATTGTCGACACAGACTTGTATAGGTATGTAGTAGAGACTAGAGAGAGATATGGGACATGCATGTCACATGATGCTCGAAACTGTCTACACTTGAGAAAAGCCAAAACTGCATTTTGGTTCTACTGAAAATATGTAGTGAGTGACAGAGAAAGATTTGCTTAATGTACCAATGGTAAATAAAGCTAAAAGCTTTTTTTGTATTTTATGGCCTGGTTGTATGTTAAAAGCCAATATTCCAACAAGAGGACTAAGTACATATTTATTTGGTACCCAAATAGTTAGATGGTAGTACGGGAAGGTGTATCATTACATTTATACCAATATGGTTGCCGGATATTACAGTATTAACCACTATTGAGAGCACTGGCATTGTTCTAAGGACCATAACTTACTTTTATAATGATATGAAGATGCTAAGTGAGAATTCTATTAAATTAATTATGTTTTTCTCATTAAGTAGGTACTTAAAAGTCTTGTCTAACTATCTTTCTAATTAGGTAGGTAACAAAATAAGTACAATTTGCAATAATTTGCATTATCATAATGTGTTGTAAACTTGTAATTAGCAAAATAATGGGAAGGTACGATAGAAGATATTGAAGAAAGCAAGATTGTGTTTTCCTTGCATGGTAAGTAGGTAATTTTAGGTACCTACTTAAAAGAACATGTTGACAATATCAATAAGATGAATTATTTATTACCAAAAAAAAACAACCTTCTACCTACCTACCCTATAAAATATGCTACTGGTAAGATAGAGATAGGGCATAGGTTGACCTCGGTGGCACATCGGTTGTGGTTCTGCCTATGATGCTAGAGGTCCCGGGTTTGAATCCATGCTGGGGATACAAGAAAAAAAAAACCCCAGGTCTTCGATGTTTACATGGTTGTGATGTCGCTGTTTCTGGTTCCCACAACACCCTGTGTTATCCTAGTGTGGGTAATTGTTTATGATATGTCTATGTGTGTATGTGAACATAGATGTCAGGGAAAGAGCACATTTATGTGAGTATAAATAAAGTAATCACTTGCACACTTTCTTAGGGTTAAAGAGTGATTTACACTGACTGATATCCTACCGATAGAAGCCTTACCAAACTGTTATCGATCTATTTACAAAATTCACAACGGATTATTACCCTTTGTCCCCATTCCTGGCATCCATCCTGATTCTGGAGGACCCTTTTTTTTGCCTTTCTTTTTGGCTCCCATTTTGCACAAATAATTTAGACACTGTATAAAACTTTAGAGTTAACTCGACATTTTTGTAAAAGGTTTATAAAATCATATCTCACCTAAAATCGTAAAATTGGTAGCCTTCCTGCCATACGAATTTTGTTTACAAAACAATTTCAAAATTCGAATGAGATTTGAGAGGACAGCTTGACGTTTTTGACAGGTTGTCTGACAGATTAGTGATGTATTTAATTACGGGAATAATTTTATCACGGTGGTTTTTTTATCGATTAAGTACATAATCATTTCAATCTCCCAAAAAATTATTATCATAGGTATTGTCAGAAAATGTCAGAAATGTCATATCGCCCATAGTTTTGCGTTGCGTTGATGTGCTAGTAGATGTGAGTATGTATTTACAAAATGGCAAAATTCTACAGATACCTAATCTAAAACCACAATTTGTCGGCATTAAATATCTGCAATTATTATCCTTTGAAAAGCATTAATCAAGTTTCTTCTTACAAGAGAGAAGTTTTTTTGTTGTCAAATTTTGCTATCATTGGCATTGGCCGTGATGTTTGAAAGTGACCTTCAAAGGTCACTAAGATGCGTGCTCGAATACATTGCTCTATTTTTAACTCAAATCAAAAATAAAATAAGAATCTCAATTATCAACAAATTAATATCTTCTCTGAAATCATAGTATCGTTCTTTTCTTCTCGGTGTACACACCGTAGGTACCAAAATCATAAAATTTACAGGTCGAGACAAAATTGTTTTAGGTACTTATTTATAATGAAATTGAAATTTTAGGCTGCCAACTAGTTGTATCGGAATGAATTCAAACAGGAAAAAAGCGATCAATGATGTAATAATAAAGAAATTTTGGAGCACATGAAGTTAGCAAAATGAGGTGAAATTATCAGAAAATAATGATAATAATATGTACCTATCTAGGGAGTTATGGTTACAGTGTAGTGTAGACAAGTCATACTCTTATTGTACTTTATGTAACAGACTGAGTGTTGAAATAATTAACCCTCCGCATACCACCTAAATAATTGATTCACAGTACGAGAAAAAATATGTAGCATCACAGTTTAAAAATTCATACAGATAATGCTATTTTGTATGTAAAATGTACTTACTGCGTTTAAAAACGGAATGATTTAGAAAATACTGACACTCCCGAACCGCTTCACAGTAAAACAGCTGTCAAACTGAGGAGAGGACACGGATAAAGGTCGAACGAAGGTTACTGATGGCGTGACAGCTAGCAGAAACCAATTTTATCAACGAATGTAGCGCCACCTATCGACTCTGAACAAGAACGAGGAGTACACTGCCATGCGAACATTCTTGCTTTGTGAAAGAGACTAAGAGGAGTACATATGAGGTATTCAAGTTGCGCAGTACGTTCTACGGCTAGTTGACAGAGGGCGCTGTTAACGAAAATAATATGCATACTATTTGTCGACTGCACTTTTTTAATCGAGAGGGCAAGATGTCCCATCACTATTATGATCATTTTATTTTTCTGTAGATTTTTTTTCAGCCAGTCCTTGATCTATCTACAATCAGTACAGACAGACCGTTCACAGTAATTTTACCTCCTTATAGCACTTTGCCTCTCTTTCTAGCTGTAAGGATTCCGTACAGCTAGAAAGAGAGGCAAAGATATTGTTGGTTTGACCATGGAGGTCTACCTCTTTGCTGAGCAGGCAAGTGAGTAGCGGCGGCTTACCATGGGCGCCGGGAGGGGGGTGCAAGGGGGTGCACTTGCACCCCCTGGAAATAAAATAGGTAGGTAGAAATAAAGCAGGAATAATTTCGCCGCCCACCCATGAATACTTCTGCGGAACTCGATAGGTAGGATAGGAACTGCGGAAGTCGAGTGACTTGCTACAAAAGTGAGTTAAACTGTTAAAGTTGACCTTTTGAACCAAAATCTTGAGCTGCGATCGCGCCTTATAGTAGCTATACAGATGCACCCACCTGAAAGTAATCCTGGCGGCGGCGGCGGCGCCCATGTCCAATAGTCCATAGCTCATGGATTTGGTAGATTTAGCTTACATCAAATGAGTAATATTGAATCAAAATTTTTGAACCAACTCATAAAGTTTTTTTTTTTTTTAATTTCTTTATGAGTTGGTAGTGAGTGATGAAATGGGTTATGCATGACAAAACCAAGTTTTCCACCTCGAAAGCCCTCCAGTTAAAAACTTGAAAGTTCAGGACTGGTTTCTGATTTACACTTTTTATCCGAAAACTGAAAAATATGTGTATATGAGTAAATCAAAGAAGACAAAATTTCGCGTTCACAATTTTTTTTTGGTAAAATTGGTCCAGTAGTCTGACTTTTATAGGTAAAATTGGTCCAGTAATTAAAACTTTTCGGAAGATATCCGTTCAAGGCTTCGAAAAAACATAGTATTGGTATTTAGGTTTGGTTGGTAGGTTTTCGAAGCCTCGAACAGATATCTTCCGAAAAATTTTTTTAAAGAACTTTCAAGTGTTTAGCTGTGATTGTGTGCCTTTGGAGGTGGAAAACTTAGATTTGTCATTCATTTCATTACACATTTCAGCACTATTATTAACTCATGAAAAAATCAAAACTACCTCATTTGATGCAAGTCGTCAATACTTATAGCTTTTTACGAATTCCATGGGCTTTATGTATCTATCAAAAAAACCATCGGGGTCCTAAGGTTAAACTCTTTGAATGATTTTGCTACTGTATGGTCTTTACTTTAGTCACGCGATCGGCCACTTCTGCTATAAGGGCTAGTAGGGTCACAGATTAATAAAGGTAGGGCTTAGATTATTCTAAGGGCTGGGGTGGGGGTTCTTCTCTGGGTCGATTTCACGATTTTTGTGTCACACGATTGAAATTAATTCACCCGAATGACGCGTCATTCGTGTGACGTGAAACACGGTGTTACGCACGCTGCAAATAGCGTTGCAACCGTTTCGAATCTGCTACGAATGTTGTAACGGCACGCTCTGCAAATTGCGTTGCAAGCGTTACGAATCTTCTACGAGGGTCGATTTCACGAATTTTTATGTCACATGACATGAATGACATTTATTCAACACGAATGACGCGTCAGTCATGTGACCTGAAATCTACCACTCTACGGTTCTTTTACTCTCATCATCAGTTTCGTTGATCAGAATGAAGTCATCAGGCACCTATAATAGTATAGATACCTACCTAACAGAATCCTGTATAAGTATACTACCTACACTACCTATAATTTGCTCAGCACGTTATCATTAATATTATGTAAATGTCATGAGGTTATCAGAAGTACCTACTAGATTGAATCAGTTGTAAACAGTATAAAAAGAATAGGGGGAATTATTATACTTAGTACTGAACAACTTTCACACTGTCACCAATTTGAACAGATCAATTTTGGGTTTTGTCACATGACATGAGATACCTATAAAGGCCGCTGTATTTGATAGATACCTACTCCATTTTGCGTGACAAGGAGCTAGTCAATAGACAAAAGACATACATTTAATTAAAGCTGTTATTATTACTGAACTCGTTTTCTCTCTCTGGAACTGACACAAAAGTAATGTACCTTATTGTAACATACCTTAACCTTAACATCAGCCTGTATACGGTATATATAATTAAGTTTGTATTCTTCTGCTATCTGGTTTGCTTTGCATTATTGTGTGTTGTGTTGTCTGAGGCAGATCGGTAAGTAATTTTCATAATTTCTGTGTCTTACACGAGTCTTAGGGCCGATAGATGGAATGCGAGAAAGCACTTTTCTCGGAATAACTTTGAGAACACCAGCCAACTTATTCAAAGAACAAATATCAGCGGTCCGTCTGTCTGTCTGTCACCAGGCTGTATCTCATGAACCGTGGTAGCTAGACAGTTGAAATTTTCACAGATGATGTATTTCTGTTGCCGCTATAACAACAAATACTAAAAAACAAAATAAATTTAATATCAAGGGGGGCTCCCATACAACTAACGTGATTTTTTTGCAGTTTTTTATAGATAATGGTACGGAACCCTTCGTGCGCGAGTCCGACTCGCACTTGGCCGGTTATAGTATTATTGTATTTTAGTTGCAGACCAGCAATATGACGACCTACTTCTCATACCCCGATGCTAAGCTTCAGCAAGAGTTGAAGAGAACAGCTGAAGCCATCGTCGCCCCGGGCAAGGGAATACTGGCCGTCGACGAGGCAAATGGTGAAGATAAAATAATGGAACATAGAGTCACACATTTTCCCATACGGGGTGGCAGAAACACAACTGGTTTGCTGGAAGAAATCTCTTATTAGAGATAACGCCTTTGAACATGTTTTTTTTAGAGTACCGTACCCGAAGGGTGCCAAACGGGACCCTAATGCCCACGCTGCCGCTGTCCGTCTGTTTGTATGTCTGTCTGTCCGTCAGCGGGTCCTAGAGCACAAACCGTATAGCGAGAAAGTTAAAATTTTCACAGAATGTGTATATCTGTTGCCGCAACAACAACAAATACTGAAATTCGAGAGATATTACAAATTAAAGGGAGTCTCCATATAATTTTCTTTTTGTTTTTGTTTTATTGGTTTGAGGTACTTTTAATCTTGTGCGATTCCGACTCACACTTGACCGATAAATCTATCTTCAGTTATCTGTGTCATGTAATGCGATTGAAAAAAAAATACGAAACTGCCCACTTTTAGCTCTAATATTTTGTGTGACAGGGAGCTAGCCCATTGCCAACCAAAAGAATATAATATCATCTTGATGTATCAGAACCAATACACATAAAAGTAAAACATATAACGAAACTAACTTAGTGCCACTAGAAAGTTAACGAAAGAATGTAAGTTAACGCTAATCTTCGGTAAATAACTTACAATTCATAAATATGGGAGGCAAGGGAGGTACCTATCTTTCCTATCGGAAGATAATTAGTGGCCGGCAGTGTTGCTAGTATAAAAAAACTAAATTGGGATTCACACGTGATGATTTTTCCGTAACCGCACGGGAGCTAGAGCTCACTGTATGGAAGGTGTCCTAGTCAACGAGCTTTTTTTGTTAGCTGTTATCCACCGTACTTCGGATGTCGGTGTCTTTACGCTTGTCAGAGGGTAAATCCAACGCCAGCTACTTGGAACCACTTTTGGTGTACATAATTATGTAGCTGACGAAAGCAAGTCAGAGCAAATCTCGAGTCTTGACTTTAGATATCACAAAATATAGAGCTAGAGCTCGCTCTCTTATCTCTTACAATTTCTGCTTATTTCAGAGGCTATTGGAAAGTTGCTCGCTTCAGTGGGCATAAAAAACACCGAAGAGAATAGAAGGAGATATCGGCAACTTCTGTTTACTACTAAAGTAAGTACATAATCCGCTACTGGACAAGGTCATCGTCATTAACTACGCCGCCAACGAGCCACTCACCAGGTTCGCACGTACTTACAATGACACCTTCCAACACATCGACCTGTTCAATAACTCCAGAGCCTCCTTCAAAAACTGCATTCTCAAACAGTTTACACAACCGGAACAATAAACTAAGCAACATTATTACATAGGTATCTATTTTTAGGGTTCCGTACCTTAAAAGGAAAAAAGGAACCCTTATAGGATCACTTTGTTGTCCGTCTGTCTGTCTGTCTGTCCGTCCGTCTGTCCGTCCGTCTGTCACGACCCCTTTTCTCAGGAACGCGTGGAGGTATAATGTTGAAATTAATATCGATTACTCAGGTCTATGGTCCCTTGGAGCTGTGAAAAAATTAAACTTCTAGGTCCACGCAATCAAAACATACCGCGATATTATGTCATAATTTTGCTGGATTTGTATGAACTCGCGTGGAACTCGCAAGGGAATCAAAACCTATAGGGTACTTCCGGTTGGCCTAGGGTCATGAAATTTGGAATGTAGGAAGGTCTTATAGCACAAGTTAAGGAAGAAATCCGAAAACTGTAAATTTCTGTCTGTCTGTCTGTCTGTCTGTCTCACCGTCTGTTAAGACTTTTTCTCAGAAACGCATGGAGGTATAAAGTTGAAATTAATATCGATTACACAAGTCTGTAATCTCTTTAAGTTGTGAAAAAATTAAACTTATAGGTCAACGCAATCAAAAGATACCGCAACTGCATTTGGTTTACATCATCACACGCATCATCACGCTTTAGTTTTTCATGTGGAAACCTAATTACACGTGTTACGCTCTCCAAGTGTGATCGGAACCCTTGGTGCGCGAGTCCTACTCGCACTTGACCGGTTATTTTTATATATAATGTATTTACATTATATACTTATATAAACATAATATGTAATAGAATGAACGCATATACAACAGCAGCTGTGTGGCAGATTCTACTAGTCCGTTTCTTCTTTTTGCCTTACTAAAACACACAAAAGGATCTTTTTGGGGTAATCTATTACCTATTGGCTATGTAATTGGTGTTAGTTTTAAGGACCAGTTTTGTAACGCTGTTGATTACCTGAATAAATAAATTACATTTACCCACTGCTGATCAGGGCCGTGATTCTGTACGTGAATCGCATGGCAATAGCTGTAGCGAGGGCGCAAAATTACGGTTTATTTCTAGCCGCGGCGTGTGTCGGCACCGTCGACAACCCAAAACTGGCTTATTGCGCGCTCGTGACATGCGATTCCTAAACGGGATTCCCGGCCCCCGGTAAGCAGTGGATTCTCAGGCTCAGGATCGGAGCACACGGAGTCGGCGTGGTATAGAAGAGGCCTTTTGTATAAAAGTTCGCGGGCGGCTTCAGGTTTACTGCTTCGTCTACATTACAATTTCGTTTACTTCCTTATCTAGTCCATATTCCCAAAACGTCCACATACCAATACCAAATTGTTCTCTTCCTATCTCGTCCACATTACCAACTCATCCGCATTCCCTAACCGTCATTCCCGGTTTGTCCTCATTTCTAAGATTGAAATGTGGTCGAGTCGAAAGAGGACAAGCAGGGAATGTGGACGAATTGAACCTGAAGAAGCGGAGGCTTAGTAACGGGGTCCCATTTGGCACCTTCGGCCTAAACCAACCCTAAAAACATGCTGCCACTGTAGGTACAGAACCTCTATTTTTTCATATAACAGTAAGTTGGTGACAAATGTAATGTTTTATTCATAACTCAGGCCCAAAGGAAATTACGCATAAAATTGTCCCCAAACGCTACGCTTTCATGTTTTATTGAAATTAGACTGAAGAAATATGGAAATAGTTTGCTATTGTACGTTCTTTGGGTAGGTATAGTACAGTACAGTACAGTGGCTTCTCTTTTCTTTCAAAATCGAATATGACATTGGACATCAGTCAAGTCAAATTAGACACTTTTAACACCCACTGTAGCGTAAGGACAAAAGAGTCCTTGGAACAATATTGACATTAAAATTATAAAAAAAAATGACATTAAAATTATTTTGACAGTGGGTACCAAGACGTCAATGAATGTCTAATTTTTGACGTTAGTACCCACTGTCAAACTAATTTTAATGTCAATATTTTTCCCTTTTCGTCCAGGAGAATGACAATGGCTCGACTTAGGGGGGGAACAGTCAAAACTGTAATTTTGTTCATGAGTTTTTGAAAATACCACTGGATTGTTTCTAGATTTATTTGACTTCCTTGTCCATTGAGGAATTCGAAAAGAATTCCGATAGCTATATGTCTAGTGATTCAAAACAATGCTAATATGCGTATAATAGGCTGATACGATAGGTGTGCAGAAGGTTTTTGGCGACAGTATTTTTTCTGCGCATCTATTTGTGTCTGCGAAAATCTCGCAAAACGAGGTTGCTAGAAAAATGCCAGTTTTCTGGCTGAAATTGAATTTTCAGTTGATTTTCAGACACTTCACATTGAACCACTGAATTTTAAGTAAGAAGATTTAAATTTGTAACCTAACCTTACGGAGAATCTCTTTGAGTATTGATAGTAGTCTGAGGAGCTAAGACCAAAACTTTACCATCGATTTCACAATTTCACAATTATTTATTGCACACAATAATCTTACAGTAACATTAAAAGAAAACTCATATACAAAGGCGAGCTTATCTCTTATTTTTACACAAGCGTTAAAAATAGTCAATAAAAAACACAAATACGCTCGAAATATACCACCCTCCTTCTGGTGCAGTCGGGTAACAACGAACTCCAGCTACTGTAATGCTAATGTGTGTGCGAATGTGTGACGCATAATGTCCTGTCGATTGTACAAATCTCATTGTTACTCATGGTTGCGATGTTGTCTGGCAATAGTGACAACGTATCTTCTTAAAGAGTTTGCATCCTCCTTGTAAGTAAATAGCAGCCTATACGCTATAGCATCAAGTCCTGGCACCACATCCACAAGATATTCTTCATATTTTATGAGGTTTCTTCTTATATTAAATGGCATGCTTAATGCGTAGACGTTAAGAGGTTAATTTTGCCAGTATACTAGATACTGGTATTTGAAAGATTACAAATTTGGTAATTTTTTCTCTCTAGAAATTGTCTTGAGATTATTTTTTCTCGTTAGCCTTACTCTGGGAATGATGTGAATGGTTTTATGATTCATATATTTCCTTGTGAGCAACTGCCTCCCCTTTTAAATAAAGTTACTTATCATCAACATACTGTTACGTACGCGATAATAGAAGGCACTTCATTATTTCCACATATTCAAAAATCTTCCAACGTATCTACGCGATATAATTGAGCTCAGTATCGTAAGTAGGTTAACTAAATATGCCTGAACTAATATTGAAGTTGGATGGGAAGGGTATCGATTTGAGATACGAACGAGATAAACCAATGAGTAATAGTGTACCAAATATACACATCTACGAAGATAAATAGAAACAATATACCGATATACCGATGAATTAAATTAAATAGGTTAGCGATAAAACATACAACATTACTGAATTTTCACAGGAAAGCCATTTAGTTTATCTAGAAGACATTAAAATACCGGTATTTCCAACGTGAACTCAAAACGATTTCAAATGAGACCAATCGGAATCCAACGGGAGGCCTCACTCAAGAAAAGTGCAATGCGCCCTCTAATTCCACATATTCCAGAAAGTTCAGTTATCGCTTGCCCGAGCGTTTAAATAAACAGGGAATAAGGGAAAGTCCTTCAATAGCAATGTAGCATCAAATGTATATCCTTCGGGAAATCTTTGGAAGGAGAACGGGCAAGTCTGAAAATATTTGTGAATTGGGAGTTCCGTATACTATGATTTCGATCGCGATTTAAAATTTACAGCTAGAAGAAGTAAGAAAGGTAGAGAAACATCTCTATTCCAAATGACTGTTTGACCAAAAAGAGCGTGATTATTTAAATCAATACTCAATCATTTATTGCACTCCATAGGTTTACAAAGATGGTAAAAAGTCCTACTTTACTTTGAATTTGGAAGGAACCGGGGATTATGACTGTCTAAAGTCTAAGATGCGAAATAGAAGCACAGCTATCATCCCTATTAAAATACTTATGTTGTTATTTTGAAAAGATTGGCCTACTCTATTCTTCTATGAGGGGGTTGAAGCGCCTGCACGTGGCCCACATGTGCGTGGCCTTTGTGCATGTCCCCTTCTCCCGCTCTCTTATTTCAGCCAACCCAACTCCTGCACCAGCTGGAGTAGGAGGCCTGGATGTTCAAGGAGCTCCTGGGTCGATGATGCTTCTCCCAGAATAGCCATCCTGGTTTCAATTGTGGATGGACATGCCAGCAACATGTGCTCGACCATCTTTTCCATTTCCATGCAACCCCTGCATAGGGGGCTGTCGGTTGCACCTGTAATTGTCAAGTGTTTGTTCAGTGTACAATGGCATGTTATAAGGCCTGTTAGTATTTTTAATTTGCTGCGTTGCAGCCTTATTAGGTTATCAGTAAACCTATGGTTATACTTGTTTATAAATAGTTTTGTGTTTTTACAGTCTTCTTTGCTGGCCCACAATTTCTTCTGTTGCACTAGACACAAGATTAGCCTTATTCAAACCAACTAATCTTACAGCTTTTCTCTCTCCCTCTCTCATGTATATGATGACTTGAGAACGTTAAGTTAGGATTCAGCGCCTCCTCTGCAATCTAGAACCAATTTTCAGGCTAGACAAAGCCAAAGCGAACTAACTACTATCAATCTCACAAATGGTTTTCCTCATCATTGGACCCTAAAACCTTCCGTGTCACGTTACGCGTCCCATATCAAATTTTATTGTTGCTAAAGGAATACTTTTATACATTTCCGTGAATATCAAAGAGCGAGCATATTCTGTATCACGGAGCGTATCAATTTTCTTGCGCCAGTATTCCTTTGGGACCCGAGATGAGAGATTGAATTGTGTTTGAAGGTATCGATGTAAAGGATATTGATTTCAAAAGCGATTCTGTCATGGCTGTGTATCTCAAACAGACTCTGCCGCTGCTGCTAGAACCATCTGTTAAATTGCAAGGAGCGTCTATTGTAAAGAGGGTAATCATCCAAACCAATCGATAGTAAATTGTTCTAATCGACCCACAAATGAGTATACGCCTGTTTTATAATTGACCCACTCTTTCAGAAACTGAGCGCAGAAATAAGCAAAGACAAAGACCTGCTATCTAGCCCCCGTAGACAAGATGCAAAACGCTATTATCGTTCGCACGAAACGCTAAGAATATGTGTTCGCTACGCTAGCGTCACCAAATGTCAAAACGCATACATTTTCGGCGTGGACAGACGATGACTCGCCCGTTCTGTCGCCGTTCTGTCGCCGCTCCGTCGCCGCTCCGTCGCCGCTCCGCGCCCGCCCCGCGCCCGCTAAGCCGCGCTCTCACCGTCGTCGGAGCGGGCGCGGAGCAGCGACGGAGCGGGCGCGGCGCGGCGACGGAGCGGGCGCGTCATCGTCTGTCCACGCCCTTTGAGTTTTCGTTTCGTTTCGTTTTCGTAGCGTTATTAACTTTATCTAGGCCTACAGGGCGGCAGACAGCCAGACAATCAAACAAAATTTCTCGTGAAGCTAAATCTT
Source organism: Argyresthia albistria (assembly GCA_963457715.1). NCBI lineage: Eukaryota > Metazoa > Arthropoda > Insecta > Lepidoptera > Argyresthiidae > Argyresthia > Argyresthia albistria. Next base: position 7,491,050 of record OY735274.1, on the reverse strand, counting down.
TAGTAGGTACCTACCTATCGTAGCTTATATTATTATGACTGTAGTAGTATACGTATAAAGACATTCGCATGTAAGAGGCAAAAAGTTCTCTTTCAACAACAAATAAAATTAAATGTCGATAGTTTTGATTTGTTGCTCTTTATCGTACCCAGCAAGTACTTGCAGAGCTAACGCTACGGACACGAAGCCACCATTTCATGCTTTCTTTCTTAATTATTTCTCCAAGTTTTCCACGTTTTTGTTTAATTCCAGGGTCTATCGGAGCACGTATCAGGAGTCATCCTCTTCCACGAGACGGTCTACCAGAAGACCGATAACGGAACTCTGTTCACGGAACTGCTCCAGCAAACCGGAATAATTCCAGGCATCAAGGTCGACTTGGACGCTGTTCCACTGTTTTTGAGTGAAAATGAGGTGACAACCCAAGGTGAGGTCGATAGAAGTAGGTAGGTTTATTAATTTCTTATTTTTTTATTTAACTAAGCCTACAGCACAGTTAATTAAGTTAGAAACTAGTTGGTTATCCGCAATACCCCTCCCAGGGAATGGTTTCTCGCTCTGTTCTGTGCCTTCTGTGTCTGTACTTTATCATGTCCCTTTCCTACCTAAGGCGTGTTGCCTACTGTCCTGATTCTTGATAGGCAACTGTCCTCTATTGTTGGTCAAGAACTCGGATTGCCAACAATTTTCTCTGTGCTGTCTAGTGGTTTATTTGCTCAAGCTGCCGCCCGTTTGACGAGAACGCTTACGACGAAACACTATGTTTTATAGTTTACTAGCTGCCCGTTGCGCGTTTTCGCATCGCGTTTTAGGTACCTATTCTCAAAGTTCCCGGCCACAAAACGATTCGTTTAAGATTTTGAAAATTCGCTCAGGTTTACGAAACTCTTTGCTTACAAACTGTATGGGTCGCAACGCACAGCTGCTGTCAAACATAAGTTCCAGTTCCGTGAGTTCCGCTTCCAACAAAGAGGTTGAACGAAGTAGTTTGAGTGATGCTAGATATATGGCTACCAACGCCATCTAGCAAAAGAGAGTGGTCTTGGCTAGATTTTGCTGATGTTGCTCTACCCGCACGATTGTTTCTTATGTGCGAATGCCGCTCGGCCTCAGATGGTTTTCACACAGGATAGTTTTAATTGAAAATAAATACTGCCTCAAACCACTGCTGCGGAGTGACGGAATGTGTCTTTTCCGCGAGTGCGTGAACATTATGTCCGTGACTTTGACAGTGGGTACTAAGACGTCAATCAATAAGACAGATTGCCAGGAACTAAAATTGAAGTTGAAGTTGAATGTATATTGCAAGGAAATGAAAACTGAATTTCCCCTAATTTTAATGTCAAATATTTTTCTTTTTCGGAAGGAGAAGAACGGGAAGGGTTGATGATTTGATGTGTTTCCAGGTTTAGACAACCTTGCTCTTCGCTGCGCGGAATATAAGAATGTCGGATGCAGGTTCGCAAAATGGCGGTGCCCTCTCACGATTGGCGATCACACGCCGTCAGTGCAAGCTATTAATGACACTGCGCAGGTTCTGGCGAGATATGCAGCCATCTGTCAGAGCCAGGGTCTGGTGCCGATTGTGGAGCCTGACGTTGTTTTGGATGGCAAGTTATTATTATCATCATCATCATCATCATCATCGTCATAATCATCTTCAGCCTGTCAGGGAACCCACTGTTGAGTTTAAAGGCCTCCTTACGTATGCGCCATTCAAGCCGTTTATTATAGTTTGGATACCTGAAGCTACAAGAGAATGGATGAAATAAGTAGAAGTTTTTGATGGTGAATTAATTATGTGTAAAAGAGACATAAAGAATACCACAGTGGATAGAGATTCGAATGTGTAACTGCCGACTCTTAATTAGATTAACTTTCATCTGTAAGGTCCTAAGCTGCACTTTATTTGAAGAGGTTATATGTAGAAGTTTGTGCTCAGTCAACTCTTTCAACATGCACCAGATAAGATGCAGCTAATGTATTCTATTTAAGTGTGCCGAGTCCCGGCTCTGCAAAGGATACATTTCTATTCCACTCTATAATAGTAGCTAGTCACAGTTAGTTGCGAAAATATATCTAGATTTAACTTCTGAGAACCGTAGATGACTTAGCAGGTTTTTACCCAGTAATGCAAGAAAGTAATGAAATAGAAAAAGAAAAGTGACTTGTAACTTATTATTCCGAGACAGTTATCAAACTTATCTTATGTTTTTGTAGCTTAGAACTTATACCTACCAGATTTTATTTTAATGCTGGACAAAACGAAAGATATAGCGAATCTGAATTCGTATTATTTTACATACATGCTTGCCAACGATTTCCAAAATTCCACAAGCTGCAAGCCCCGGCACATGTCAATCTTATGGCACAAAAACGCACAATTTTGTGCTTGGGTTTGCCAAAGCTTTGCAAGAATATAACCCAAACACTCCTTTTTCTTGTACCAGGATCGCATGATATAGAAAGAACGCAGAAGGTGACAGAAGTAGTTCTAGCTGCCGTCTACAAGGCACTCGGCGACCACCACGTGTTCCTGGAGGGGACTCTTCTGAAACCTAACATGGTAGATTAATAATTTCATTTTTTTATTATTATTACGAGCACACCATGTCCCACTGCTGGGCAAAGGCCTCTCTCCCCCTCTTCCACTTATCTGATCCTGAGCGGTCTCCCTCCAGTCCTTGTCCCAAAGACCCAACTCATCACTCCGTCTCTTCCTGGGTCGGCCTAGCTTTCTCTTTGCATTTTCTGGGAGCCAGTCTGTGGCTCTCTTAGCCCAGCTATTCGGCAGTATTCGCAACATGGCCGGCCCAGTCCCACTTAAGTTGGGCAGCTTTCTGGGCTACATCTATTTATTTTTGTTCGCGAGGGCAGCTCTGTATTTCAACGTTATGTTCAATTTAAAAGAGACAGAAGACACTTTACCAAAGTAGGCTCTCAGCAAACACAACACCTCAGGCCTTTTTCTGTAGGGATTGGCAGAAGCGCAGCTATTGATGCAGTTGGCACGTTAGCACAACCAACACTTGAATGAACATTCAGCCTTTTATTAATTGTTGAGGTTTTCCAAGCTCCCACAAGTACATACTGAATATGTCGCCCCTGTGCGTTTGTGCTAATTTGCGCCAGTTTGTTTTGTGTGCCACAGTTTACACAAATAAATAGTTTGCTCTCACTGTTTACCGTAATGTTTGCAGGGCGCATCGTTTTTGGGATGTTGATAATCATTTAATTCTAAAATTTTGTTGTCACCCCTTAGGTTACTCCTGGCCAAAGCTGTCCCAAAAGGGCTAGTCCAGCACAAATAGCAAACGCAACTATTAAAGCGTTTCTCAGGACCATCCCAGCTGCAGTCCCAGGTAAGATTCTTATATAATACACTATTCCATAACATCTTCATCCCCGGCAAAGAAATGTGGAAATGCTTTTACTTTGCACTTGCTTTCCTTAGATAATCTGCTCCAAATATCCCTCTTTAACTTTGATATGCAAAAGCCATAGGTATTTCTCCGAGGTATTCCTGAACCATGATTTTATTATAAAGTGTCGGAAAATTTTGCTTGTAGGGGTAGGTATTTTAAAAGCCTTTTATCTTCCAATCAGGAATAGCATTCTTGTCTGGCGGCCAATCCGAGGAGGAAGCCACTCTGAACCTCAACGCCATCAACCAGGTAGCCCTGAAGAAGCCCTGGACGCTGACCTTCAGCTACGGGAGGGCACTGCAGGCATCAGTGTGGAAAGTCTGGGCCGGCAGGGATGAGAATGTGGGCAAGGCGCAGGTGGAATTACTGAAGAGGACCAAGGTTTGATCACATAATTGATTAACACTTATTTTTTCTCTCTGTGATAAACGTACTGTCGTATCGTTGTACCAGTCTTTGACCAAACCCAGAAATCAACTCAGATCTACAAACATCGATGCGGCAAAGCGGCCGAGGTTTTCCCACACAAACCCTGGTTTCGAACCCCGGTTTTGGATTAGAATATGATTGTGAGGATGCTGTTTCTGATTCACACGGTACTATATTTGCAAAAGCATGCCATCGTGAGGAAACCATAGTTACTTCATCGCTGCCGGCGATGGGCTAGCCTATTTCCGCAAAATGGAGTGCTGAATAACTCGCTAAAAGTGGGCCTCTGCCAACCCTTATGGAAAAAGGCATGACGCTATTACATTATAATGCCAGAGTGTATAAATATAAATCTTTACAATGCATTGACTGGTCTAGTGGTTATAACCAAATTTAAAATTATTTATAATATTTACATTTCTGTTGCAGGCAAATGGCCTGGCCTCACTCGGCAAATACGAAGCAGGCACTTTAGCGTCGGCTGCTGGAGGAGAGTCCAATTACAGTCGTGGACGAAAGTACTAGAAATTTAATCAACAACATCAATAAAACATAAATATCTTCAATTTGAGTGTCGATTTAAATCTGCTCTGTAGATTTACTTTGTAATTTCTTTGAAAGAGGACTTAATTGTGCCTCTGCTGCCCCGTATGGGAAATTGCGCTATGTTATGTTGTGTTTTGTGGTATGTGTGTTTGTTTATTGCATTAAACACTATAAAAAATAAGAAATGCTGCCGATCGTAGAATGGGGCATCATGATGTACCCAAACGTGAAATATCATGAAACGATCAAATCTCGTAAGGCAAAATCTACGGTAGCTTAGATAAAGACTAAAGGGGGCGAGCGCAGCGAAGCCCCCGAATAGTTTTCGTGTTCGTTTGACATGTATAACACAAAAAACATGACGTAGTGCAGATTAAAAATGCTTTTAAAAAGACATGTTTTCGTTAAAAGCTGCCACATCATGATGTAGTAGTACCAGTAATGGCTTGGACATGTCATGAAATGGCGGGGTACATCATAATGTGCCCGATTCTACGATCGCCCGGCGACACATACAGCAAACCGAGTTAGGTTAGGTTAATAATCGCAAAACCTGTCAAAAACGACTGTTGAAGCGAACTTAAAATAAATTATTTAGTAAGTATTTTCTTTCTTTCCCGTAAACTACCACTGCTACCACTCTCTTTAATCCATGGCTCACTAAAATCCGCAATATACAGGATGCTCTCAAAACAAATCTCGTAATATGTTGGCACAAGCCACAACCCAATAAATCTGACGCTGCAGTCACAGAGCAGCTTGTACAACGCTCAACATAAGCTCACCTATCGTATTACAAAAGGCTTTAAGATGCTTGACTTAAGAGCTAACTGCAAATAGTATACTTTAACAGGAACTTTACGATACCGCAGGGTAAATCACGTAACCGCATAATTTATTTCACGTTGGGTGGTCTTTTACCTATATGTAAGTTTGTTGAAATTAAAAGGTCTTTTCGGATCATTTTCTCACCAGGGCCGACTTGCACTAGACAGCCGCTAAACACAGACTAAACACAACCACAGATACTATAATATTATACTGATACAGATAGACCACCTAGAACAAAATATTTCACCGGCGGCGTAAACTGAGATGTTACGGAAGCTTCTTTAGTTCGGGGCCAATATCGCTTAGTGCAGCACCATCAAAAAATTGCAAGTACCACAAGATGGTGCTAAGAAATATAGGATTTATTCTAAGATTAGCGCCACTTAGAAGTATGTTTACTGAAACCATGTCGTTTAATTACAAATCTCACGCCATCTCTATTTTACGAAGGGTTACAAATTCTAATTTGTATGGGATGAGCACCCTGTAACACAACGTAGTTTGTCGGCATCACACTAAGGCTAGTTTCACAGCTGTCCGGGACGCGTACGGGCCGCCCGCACACGAGAGACCATACGTACGCGTACGACGACGCGACACGGCTCATAGCGCCCGAGTGCTCTGAAACGAGGGAGTAGGTACTTGTATGCGTTTTACGGGCTCTATTCGGAGCGGGTCCTATACGGACCAATCCGCGTCGCTGTGTGATTCTTTATAGGAAATTATCAAGCCACAGATTTTTTTATTTGGCCACGTGATCTTGGCCACTTCTCATTTTATAACTAAGCGACGGGACACTGAGAGAAATGAGGGATGAAGAGCCTCTAATAAACTAATTCGTCTTTTTACAACGCGAACTAAACATTCTATAGAAAGTGTCAAGTAATAACAATTACATTTACTAGTTTCAATATACAAGAAGGTACTTATCATTAATTATAACTTGGCATGTAAAATAGGACATCATATTCTTTAAACGTGAAAACTTCTTCTATTTTTTTAACTCAGTACATTTAAAATATAACTCATCCCACATTCATCCAAAATTAGGGCCTCGAATAGTGTTGCCATATGGAAACACTATAATAATGGGTTAAATAGGTAGTAAAGTTGACGCACACATTTCTTTATTTGCGATGGACGTTCGCATTTTGCTACACGTTTCTTTTTTTGGAAGTCATTGCCGTTTTTAGGATAAAGTGTTTTGGTGTTACAAACCGTAAACTATACCACTACAGTAGGCATTATATTTGTAGCCTTATTTAAGTTTCACTTTACTTGAGCAGAAATTTGTAAATTCAGCCATTTTATATTTTCGTTAATCCGAATTGACACATACGTATCCGGCCGGACACCGCAAATTGGACACGTACGTAGTCGTTGGACATTCCAATTAACTGCCGTGGAATTCTGTCACGTTTATAAACTGGCACATATACAATAATTCTGGCCTCACTCCGGTATTACCTCATTTTCGGTCTATTTCAGTTTGTTACTTCCTATCCTAACCCAAACGAGACCTCAAAGCTGAGAGCGCTTTATTATTACAGGTCTAAATGACGAATTACCCATCTCCCTAGGTTGACCACTGGCGTGTATTCGTAGATGATTGATGATTCAATTAATCCCCTCCATTGTCCCTGGACACTGTTCGGGCTCACGAACAATGCGCTTATGGCACAATGGACCCAGACTCAAACCCTAATTCCATTATTTACTTGGACAATCTGTGGAATTCTCATGGCAACAAAAGTAACCAACTAAACTGACAATCAGTATAATTCTTCAGGCGTCAAATAACACTATGTGTAGGGAACTAAACTGACAAGTCTTCTTTACTAGCAGATAATAAAGTTAGCCATTCATTAAAACTTTTAAAAGTCCGCCATCAAAGAAATAATATTAAAGTAGGTAAAAGCATGAAAGCTGGCGTCACGGAAGCTGCAAGCTTTTAGTTATGAATAAGTTTAGGAATAACTTAAACGGCGTTAGTAAGTTTTTGATTGATCAAAAAGTTGAGAGGATCTTATTTATGTCTCTTTCTGAGTTCCAGGAAATTATAAAAACATATGACCATCCTGTGGGATTCTCGCCATCAAATTAGTTAGATGACAACTTAAATTAGTTTTTTTTTCCGTGTTACTCAGGGTAACTGCACTGGAAAATAAATGATTTCGTTTTCGTTGTGCGTTTTAGACTGTGGTTTTAGAATACTTATAACGTACACTACAGTATAGGTTTAGGATTTTTTTCTGAGGGTAGTCGGAACATGTGGAGTATTGATTGCCAAATATGGCATTTTACGCCCCGGTGGGAACTTATGTGGGAGTGATAATGATAATACTCGTGTTTCATAGGACACTTTATATAGATCATATAGATCTATCTATACTCTCTCCAATTTATTGAGCACCATTTGTCAACCGAGATACAGTGTTTTCACTAGTTCGGTTGTCACTGATACCTCCTATTTTACGAAAAAAAATCCTAATTAAGTATCTCCTTATTTTAGTAAGTAGAATCTGTGTAAACCATGTTATCTGTCAATAAACAAATTTCATTTCATTTCATTTCATTTAAAGCTTTTCTCAGAAATACGGAATCGAGAGATGTAAGAATGGTGAAAGTACAAAGTATGTTCTCTACATAGTACAACTTCAGTAGAATTCTGTTGCTCTGTAACTTTAGACTTACTTGAATGCTACTTTTGGCAAAGATACTTAGAACTCGTACAATGTGTGCCTAAGTTGTAGAGTTTCGAACTCGGGTTGATGTTCATTGTCTCGTAAGTACACTATTCAGTTGGAGTAGAAGGTGATGCCACGCTCCAATCCACGGACAAGAAAGGTTGAGGAACTGGTCAAACTGTGGTAATGATATCTAACCTACTTCTATGGAAAATTAGGGTCATATCTTCAAGTTTATTTTGTGCAAGTTATCTTTAATGAAGTAGTAGGTCAAATTATCGCATTAACCGGCCAAATACAGTAACTGGACGCGAGCCAATGCATTTGGGGATAAAGCGAAGCGACCATTTATTTGTGAAAATTGCGCTACAGTAGAGACAATTTGTGATATTCTCTACTGTAGCGTCAAGTTTACGGATATGTTACATGCCGCTTTTCTAACATTAGCCGGCTAAACCTAGGTCACCGCTCACCTAGCATTAGACATAACAGATATATTAAAAAAGCTGTATCATCAATCCGACACAAAAAAAAAACTTTTTACTTCGTTGCTCACGTTTGAAGGAAATACTTGAAATCTATAGCTTCACTTCACGTACTTCCCGAGAACGTAGCGATAACGAGCCATAAATTCGCACTAAAATTGCCAGGTTCTCGAAAGAGAATCTGTCTAAACATAGGGAAATCTACAACACGTGACTTTGGCGAAATTAACCAAAGTTTATAGACCGCCATCGCCAGTAATTGATTGATTCAGTTTATATTTCTTGATGAACAACAACAACATATTTTCCATGTATTTTTCGTCGTATTTATTCTGCCACCAAAAGCCGATATAAAATGTGCCCGTAATTCCTTTGACACATGTAAATGTGCGTCGGCATGAGAATACCTTCACGGCGGATGAAAACGCGCATTAAGGGTATTGACCTAGATTCCGTTTGCCAAGTCTCCCGACTGTGGCTGCGATATGAGAGGGTTGTTCTTATTTGACTACCCAAGAGTAGTAGGGATTCGAGAGTTCTGTCTGACACAACCGGTTCTGGGTGTGTCAGAACTCTGCGACAAATCTAATAAAAAAACTAATATTTGATATGAAAAAGTTGGCTGACGTTGATTCAGTGTAGCAATGAAAATATCGAATTCATATTCGAGTTATCTACCATGTGAAACCACAAAGCTATAGCTATCACCAATGAACTCGTCGATGATACTTGCTAAAGAATTATCGAATTCACCTGATTGTTAAAAATACTCCATCAAGACTATATACATTAATTAATGAATTGTAAGTGGCTCAAACGCATCGTATACTCAATGATTCAGTAAAGTGATGATGGTGATCAATGATTACTTAATGATCTTTTTACTAGTATATTCTTTGCAAGACTCCTTAACCAATTTGTCAAGTAAAAAGAAGCGTAAAAAAGTTAAGGATCATTGTTGTTATGAAGAAATAAAATGTATTTAATTCCATGTTTCTGTTTTCATCATTACTTCTGCCACTCTTTTTGGGTTAAGAATAAAATAACAGTATATTTATAAATTGTTTAATAATATTACAAAAGGAAGCATTGAAAAATTTAGAATAACAGTCTGTCATTGTTAAAAGTTGTTGATTAATAACACCAAAAAAATAAATAACAGAGTGATTTACACCCAATTGCACTCAGCGTAAGTTAGACTTGTCCTAGTTAGGATACGCTTAAGAACATTTAAGAACAGCCTAACCATAGACTAAAATGTATGGCTTAGGGATGGGGTTAGTGCAATTATTTTTTTGCTAGGAGCAGCAGAAGTTAGGAAAGAACTTAGGCGATTCTTATTTTTAGTGCAAATGGGTGTTAAAGTGTTACTTCTTAATCTAAAGTGCTTATAACAAACAATATTCACCATCAAGAGACGAAAATATATTTTGGCTTATCTTATGATTATAAGTAAACTTAAATGTATTTCTTCTTAAAAAGGACAATTGATAGCCATTAAAAAAGACAATTGATAAGTTTTCTTCCAAAAGTGTCATAATTTTCTCCAAAACCATTAATATCAATGAATATTGCTACCCAATAATATGATCCTGGTTTTGTATTCGGACCTAAGTTACTAATCATGTATACAGGTGTACTTATGTATTGGGATACAATTTACAGCAAATAAATTGTATTGTAAATAAATGAGTAATATTTTTCTGATACTTTTTTATTTCTAACTAGCGACCCGCCCCGCCTTCACACGGGTGCAATCCACGGTGCACTATATTATGCATGTATTATATATATTAACCTTCCTCTTGAATCACTCTTGCCCGGTTTCCTGGGCGCTGATTAAAGTTAACAGGTTGGTTAAATCAGCTTCAGCCAATCACGAACCGCTATTATTCAAAATGACGGAACTTGATTGACCGACACTGATTTAACCAACCTGTTAACTTTAATCAGCGCCCAGGAAACTGGGTGTAAATCTATTAAAAAAACGCATCAAAATCCGTTGCGTAGTTTTAAAGATCTAAGCATACATAGGGACAGACAGCGGGCAGCAACTTTGTTTTTGATTATGTAGTGATAGTGATAGTGCTAAGAATGATAGTGATGTATTAATTTTAACAACTCATACATGTATACTTGAAAACACGATTTCGATTGCAGCTTGCATGCTGTATGAAGAATGTTAGGCTGGATTCACACGGCATTGTCCTGCACGTTTTTTTGGAGTATACGTCTTAACGGATAAACAGTGGCCTTGGTTCATACGTCATTGTCCTGCACGTTTTTTTGCAGTATACTTCGTGTAAACCAAGGCCACTGTTTATCCGTTAAGACGTATACTGCAAAAAAACATGCAGGACAATGCCGTGTGAACCACGCCTTACCGATGTGGATGTGGAAGAAAACACTTATAATCAATACTGCTTCCCTCTCTCAGATTGCAAACCAGGTTGGAGTAGAGCCCATAACGTTGATTCAGTGCAACACTGGAATTAAGCTGAAATTCGAATTTATTACTATGTGGAAGCTGATAATATGAAATTAACTTTAAAAGTTTTAAGTTGTTCATTGTTTTCTTTCAGTAAAGATATAAAAGTCTGATTTGTTGACTTCAGAAAGGATTCAACAGTTTCGAGTGTTGTAATGTCACCAACAGCATCAATCTGATAGGAATGAATCCGTTTGCCAAACGCGCTTTCAATTAATCTAACTATCGGAAATTTTTCATGGGATCTCGATGTATTTCTTCTGTGTTGATCACTTTTAAAATGATTTGTCAGGTACCTTTTCTTTACATTGATGTTGCACTCCAAGCACTTGACCATCTCGTCATCGACAGGACGGGGAACAGGATGCTCAGCTAATACTGCAGCATTCTCTGATGTTGATGGCTCATCAACACGAAGTTTCTTATCTTGATTGAAGAGCCTCTCTTCACTCTTCCGTTTTAAGCCTTCTTCAACTCGTATACTGTAAATTACATTCAAATAAATAAGACTAATAATATGTACAATAAGTAATTTTATGTTTGTACAATTGTACATACAGATACAGATACAGTGTGTGCTCCGTGGTCTAGTGGGTTTCACCTTGCTTCTCACGCAGGAGATGCAGGTTCGAATACCGGTGCTGACCATGTACCAATGAGATGATTAATTTGTCTTAAGTATATTATCGGACACTCCGTGTTTCGGATGGCACGTTAAGCTGTAGATCCCGGCTACTATCACTACTTCATAGTTTGTAGTAGCCGTAAAAACCCCTCCACCAATCCGCACTGAGCCGGCGTGGTGGAGTATGGCTTAATCTTACTCGAATCCGAGTAAAGGCCTGTGCCCCTCGGTGGGGATATTAATGGTCTACATTTACTTTTTACATACTGATAGAAACTTTTATGTTTATAATTTTATATAATATGACAAGTAAAACTATTCTCATTGGTAGGTAAGGATAATGGTGATGATGGACTACATTTAACATTGTGATAAACAACACTTACCGATTCTCAGTTTCCACACAGAGATCCACAAGATATTTATCGAAATATGGATCGAAACACATGTCTTTTTCTTCATTCACACATATTTCAATAAGTTCATCTTCATGACTCTTGACCACTTCCATTATAAAAAGGAACAAATATCACACGACCGTTGGAGCTGACTAAAGATCACACGAATAGTCGTAGCTGACTAAATACACCACAGAACTCTTCTACTATTTATTTGAAAATATTAATGTAATTAATTAGTTAATGAGGAGTCTTGCAAAGAAAATATTAGTTAAAAGATCATTATGTAAACACTTTACTAAACCATCGAGTTATGTGATGAGTGTGAGTCACTCACAATTAGTTAATTGATGGGGTTTGTGGTCCAATTTTCGTTGAAAGTGTGTTTGATACACAGCATATTTTTTTTTATTTTTCTCTCTCTTACTTTAAAGTTAGAGGGGGGGTGGGACACAATTTTTTCTACTTTGGAAGGGTCTGTCTCTTTAACGATTTACTTTGAGGATAAATGGTTTGAAGAGCCTCAACTTCATTTTTAAAGAGCTATCTATAGACACCAGACTTAAGGGTTTGATGGAATAAAAATGGTTTTAGTTCCATGTACCTATTAATTATTATTACCCCCTTATTATTATATTTTTTTGTATGAAAATCGTAAAGTGATTCACAGAATACATCTAAACACTAAGTTTCAACTGTGTATGTAGTCCTAATAGTTTCGGAATAAAGTTGTTGTGACATACGGACGGACGGACAGAAGGAGAGACGGACAGACAGACTTGGCGAAACTATAAGGGTTCCTTGTTTTTCTACGGAACCCTGAAAACTTCGTTGTATAATAAAAGTAGCAAGTCGTCGCAGTGGAATGGCCCGTGGCGTGTAACGACGATCTCACACAACATGAAAAGCGAAAACGAGGACGTTTATTCAGCCAGACCCAAACATCTACCCCTACAGTTCCGTGCAAATGAGACGGGGAATACATTATGTTATGATTCACAGTGCTCAGTTTCTGAACATTATCACACCTCGGACACTCCATAGAACGCTCGTAAAATAATCACCTATTACTACTACATAACCAAATGATGTTTGTATACGTGCAAATGTGTGCGTAAACTTTGCTAGGGCTGGTGGCGCGGCAAATGCGGCGATATTTAGTATACGCGTCGTCACTCGTCAAGCGTTCAGCCGTCTATTGATCCTTTAATTAATCAATCCTTTGACGCCAGGGGTGGGGTGCGGTATCTGAATCAGCGCGGGGAAGGGAGTGGCCGTTCTGTACGGAATACTATTATCTCTTCTGTGACATTATTTAAGAATTCCATGACCTTTGAAGGTTGCTCATAGATTTAGCATCAATACTTTAATACTTCAATATACTTTATTGCACACAAATCAATACATTATGACAATTTAAAATGGAAATAACATGTACAAAGGCATCACATGTACATTACTCAAGAATCATTTTCTTGCGGTGAATTCGGTAGTGGACAAGGAAGTCAAATAAATCTAGGAGCATGTCTGAAGTTCCTTTTTGTACAAAATGCCTTGACAATCAGGACTGCTGGAAATATACAATTCCGAAATCGTGAACACATTTAGTGCATAATGCTTCAACTTTAAGGGTGGGCCCTAGGCAATCAGAACTTCATCCTTAAGAAAATTAAATAAAAAATTAAAAAAAGTTTAAAGCCAAGCTGAGCAAGTCTAACTGAGGAACATACTGCGCCATTTTTACAATGATTGAACAGAAATTTAGATGCGGTGCGAAATTTTAAAATAAAACTGACACAGAGATTTTCTGGTAACTTCAGGAGACTTTTATATCGAGCAAAATTAATGAAATTACGTTTATGGAAAAGCAAAGTCACAATGAAAAAACGTACAGCAATAATACTCATCATTCCGAGCGATTTGTGTTTTGCTAAAGGATGTTTTTGCCTAGGGCGCCGTCTTAAACATGTTCCTAGATTTATTTGAAGACATTGTTCTCCTTGCAAATCGTTTCCTTGTGGTTAGGAGGAACCTCCATTGCTGCGGGGACAGTGAGGCACCTATCAGCACATTTTATGCGTCCCAAAAATTCTTAACAAAAGCATCCTCTATTGATCTTCGAAGAGTTTCGCTTTCCCCTAAACTTTTGCTATTCGGAAAAACAAACAGATTTCCAAGTTTTTTTTCCCTCGACGGATTACGTCGACATGGATAAAGTTCCACCATTTGAGAAAAGTTTGTATAGTTAGTGTCCTTTTGTTTTAGTCAGGCTTTAGTGAGAGTAATCTAAAGGCATCAAAACCAAGTAAGAAACTGACTGAAAACCAAGTAAGGAAATGAAAAACTGACAACTCTTTTTGCCAAAGATGCTTTTTTCAAAGTGGCATGTTTCAGTGATTTGATTTGTGACCAACCGAGCGCCTTGAGAATTGCCTTCATTGGCTTTATTAATAAGTGAAACATTTCAAGATGGTTTATTGAGAAGTGGCTATTAGAAATACAAACATAAACTTCTCTTTTGCTCTAAATTATGTCACATCGTCGCGCTACAAAAGAACTATTGTACCTATACTCTATCCATGCTTAGAAGAAACTTGACTTGACTTAGGTTAGCTACCTAACTTCATAAAATCCAATTTTTAAACACTAGGGATGTTACCAAAACAATCGGAAAGAATCAAAATTGTTTATTCAGTTGAACTAACAGAAGAGATATGTCATCGTCATCACTGCTATCCGCACTTAGGGATATAATTACTTGATGAACTGAGTTTATTTTCAACCATATTGTCTATTCTAATGTCTCTTTGCAAATCTTGTAGAATTATTCCCGATTCACAAATGTTTAAAGGTGTTTCGATTCTTTTGATTCATCGATTTTTATGAGCAATATTCTCTCACTAACATTGACATTTATCAAATTGTCTATACATAGCATTTATTTATATACTTCAAAACGTATTTTAAATTATCATTTTATAGATATGCAGCAATTAATATTTTGACTCGGCCGTCATAGTCTCTTTGCCTACAAGAGTAAACACATATAATAACTACCAGCCAACATCTGAACTATATCAGTAGATATATATCTGTCCCAGAAACTTTCCTGGAAATATCTCATAGATTTTTTATCACTTCCAAAGTTTTCCGATGTTCTGTCTTTCGGGAACTGTCTCTGGGCGCCATTTTATTTATTTCACTCCGACCTCCTGTTACGTTACGTTTGATTGGGAAGTTATTTACCAACCTGTGGAGGGCACAGAATAATAAGGGTTGGAAGAGCATTTGAAATTATATCCCATTTCAAAAAAGTCTGTTAAATGTAGCGGAGGACCGGGTTACCCAGCTTCCTGTATATCAAATAAGTACTCAACCGTTTTTGAAGTAAAACTTCTTGGGGCACGGGGGTAATAGTTATTTATCCAACAAGTGAGGAAAGTTCGTTTTTCCTATGAGTTTTGATTTTGAGTCTTGAGCGAACGAAGGATTGAAAAATAGAATCACGAGCGCAGCGAGTGATTATAAAATTCAATCCTGAGTAAGCGAAAGACTCAACAAAACGAATAGCAAATGAACTTGCTCACATGTTGCATACAAAACTTTTCACCACTCCCAGCAAGAAAGTATTCAGTCACCATAGGTAAATAAATTAAATAGTCACAAAGCAAATCAAAAAAATTCTTTATTATAAAATAAAATAATAAAATAAATAATCAGTGATCATGAATGACCTACAGTAATTTAATTCAATTTCTTATATGCTGGATTTTATTGGTATGTTTATTTTATGATTTTGTGTTATTGGTAAGTTTCTGAAATTATCTGGTTAACAAATTACAGTAAGGCCTGTAATAACCACTTTTATAGCCTTATCTTTACTATTAATCTTAACTTATAAGTATTTCTATTCTAAGTATAAAAATATTTATTTTTTAAAATATCTTTAAAACTTAACATAAAAATCAGGCAAGGTTAGTTTCTGAACGGGACGGGATCATTACTTTCCTCACTGTTCAAACAGTGAGGAAAAACTAACTTTCCTCACTGTTTTCGTAGAGGAAAGACACTTCTTTCGTGCGGGAGTGGTGAAAAATTTATTTAACCTCTCAACTGTGGGTTATTCATATATTTGCTTTTCAATTGCTGCTAGCCGGGTGCTATCACGAGTGGCTAAGAAATGTAACGGAAATTGGAATCGGTGACGTCAGGGTCGGCTGAAGACTTTTAAAACCGCAACTATTTTCAATACGGTTTTTAACTAATCAGATAAGATAATAATACATTCGTACAATAAAGAATGTTAATTAGTGAGAGAAAAACCTGATGAAACGTTAAGAAATAAAAATTATTTTAAGCATTCTTCCACGAGTTCTTGATTTCCGGTATGGCCAAGATGGCGCCGCCGCCGCCGCCGCCGCTGGCTGGGATAAACAAAACCAGTGACGTGACCAAAAACTACTTCGTTCAACCTCTTTGTTGGAACCGGAACTTATGTTTGACAGCTGTGCGATGCGATCCATACAGTTTGTAAGAAAAGAGTTTCATCAATGTCACACGGGTCGATATGGATTTCTAAAACAAGCAAAGCAATGCATACATTTGAGCGAGACGGCTAAAAGACGTGACGTCAGATGGTATATAATCTGAGCGAGATGCAAATAGTAGTGACCTCAGAACAATAGTAGTGACACTATTGAATGAGTTAAGTATATCACCACGAGCGCGACAAATTGTAGATAAGGAATGGTGGGAAATAAATGACATGACGTATTAAAAGTAAGTACACGTTTAAATAATTTCAAATAATCGGACGTCTGAAACTTAAAAGTAACTTGAAGCAGAGTTTGGATCTCAAAGTTGGAAATTTAAATCTCTTTTAGTATAGGTAGGTATAGGTGTATAGTATAGGTACCACTTAATGATCTAGCTACAGAAGTTTTACTTCTAACACGTGTACGGTGCTACACGCGTATCTTTTTTTTCATAAGTTTTGAACTATATCTCGATGTAGGTAGGTTGGAAATTCCGGGCCGTGGACTCTGGATGGACGCACTATAGGATAAACATAGCTACAACTATACTTAAGCCAACTTATTCTCACTTCACTTAGAGCGCGCCCGCTCCATCGCCACTCGGCGCCCACTCCGACGCCGCTAAGCCTCGCTCTCACCGCCTTGCACCGATTTGTGTCTTAATGTTCGTTAATAAGTCTCTTAATACATCGGATGGAGCGGGCGCGGCGCGGCGTCGGAACGGGCGCGGCTTGACGTCGGAGCGGGCGCGGCTCGACGTCGGAGCGAGCGCGGGGCGGGTGCGATGAAAACCATCCGATGTAATAAGAGACTTATCAATGAGCAATAAGACACAAATCGGTGTAAGGCGGTGACAGCGCGGCTTAGCGGGCGCGGGGCGCGCGTCATCATCGTCTGTCCACGCCGTTACACGTAACTATCAAATACATTATAAAACTGGGCATCAGAGTAACACTTTATCACTTAAATTAAAAAAAAAAAAAAAAAACTGGTAATAATACACAAACACGTCGTGTTGGAAATAGTTGGAATAAAAAAGTACTCATAACATCATATTAATTCTAAATTGTTACGGAAATGACGTAAACGGGGGGCGCCTCCTTAGAATTTTACCTCGGCCAGCTCCAAATTTTCGAATCCTCTCATATCTTACATCACAACCACGAATGAAATGTACCCTTGATAAACCTCAGTGGTTTTTAGAGTACCTAGTTATCTTCCACATGTATTGTATTATTAAAAATATGAAATGAATAAAAAAAAACTTCTTTTAAAGTGGGGTATATAAGGGCACGGATGGTATCTCCAATCTAAAACCTCATTGATGGAGGGTCTAATAAAAAAGGGAAGGGTAAACAAGAACCCAATTTACCAGTTGACCGATTCACTAACTTTACGACTACAACAGACTTTTTGACTGAGATTGGACGAATCACACGGTGTATCTTACTCGTATGAGGGACCAGAAACAATGTAAGAGATTTTAGGTGGATTTTGGCGACAAACATTTACACTATGATACTAATTCGATTTAGGCAACCGTAATTTTCACTTCACTGACGTCCATTGATCGACTCCGAAGACAATCTGGAAACGGATTTTGCCGGCTGTCTTGAATTCATATGGATTAGACATTGCCGGTGAGTGAGGGATGGTGGATACGATTCCATATAGAAATTCATAGATAGCAATAAAAATTCGTAACCTGTTGCGTAGCGGATTGGTCCGTACCCGTCTAGCTTTAACCTCCTACCTACCAGAGACTTTTCTTTCTTTATTAGCGATTTTCGCAGTATTTCACAAACGTTTTTCAGCTAATTTTTATAAGAATTGTTCATTGCTATGTACTTTGTAAAGACCAGTTTAGGTAGGAGGTTAAGTAACGCTCATAGGGTTACAACGCAAACCGCGATGTGCCACTTTGGCATTTCAGAATCTATTACCACTTGAAAAGCCATAGTGCTACAGCGCTAGTGCGTGCAATAACTCTTCCAAGATGGGCATTTGAAGTTATACTATCGTCAATAAGCGAAGACTTTGTCGAAAGCCAGAAGCAAGATCACCGTACCTAGCCTGTACGCGAACCGTACGTGAGCCGGGTACCTGTCCAAGGGCTCGCTATATTTTTTCTTATGCGTATGACGTGACCCGCCAGCGAGGTTGGCGTGCGCCACTTATTAAGGAGTACGTGAGCCAAATGCTGTGGGTACGTTCACGAATTCATGGTCTTCTACTTTCCCCCCTTTCTACTTCCATTTAACCCCCCTTATTTAAACTTAAAGATAAAAACAATGCATGACGACGCCAGTTTCTCTTAAAGGTTGCAAAGAAACTATCTGCACACTATACTAAGCGTGAGGACGCTAGCTCGTCGCCACAGCTATGGATATTCAAGATTTCTCCACGTCTACTCACTTGCCTGCTCCTGTGCGGCGATCTAGGAAGGGGGGCGGTCAAAAAAAGAGGATGACCTTGAGTTTTTTTTTTCTTTATTATCCATGTTACAAAATGAAATCTATTAAAAACTAAGTTTACGGAGCAATCACAGAAACCTATTTGGTTTATGCGTGATCTCTGTCGCTCGTTCCAGGGCAATGAACCCTCTGACGCATGTTTTATTGACCTGTCTCAATGGAGCACAGCAGATACATACTTAATTTATTCAGGATTTTTGGTATCTTTCGTTGTAAGTATATTGTTATTTGTTCTACTTGCTCCATCGAGGCGGATCCTTAACATATTAACTAATTTTCTTATATTTATATTTAAGTTATAGTTGTTTCTACTCCCAGATTTGTGAGCACAAACAACTAATACATACTTACACTTATACTATTATTATATAATCCAAGGTATCACTCCCGTAATGCAACTCGGCCAGCGCCCGCCGCGCGTGTCCCGCTCTCGCACAGAGATATACTTTGTGCGAAAGTTGCGTCCTTGTTTGTGAAGTGGGTAGGCAAGCAGGGGCAATTTTTATGGCTCGCCCTGCCGCAGGGGCAGCGATAATCTCGAGAGACGATCAAGCGAAAATGAAATATAGCGTTTTGACTTTGAGTTGGATTTTGAGTGGCGGAAATAGCGATTCCTTCCTTGCAGGTGTGTGTGTAGGGCAGCTCCAACATTGCTCCGATCGCTCCCTTTCCTAGATCGCCGCAGGAGCAGGCATGTCAGTAGCGGCTTACTTACAATAATACATTACTTATATCGATTCAGAACAAATATCTAGACCACGGAGCTCATTTCCACCACCCAGATCTAAAATAATAATAATTCCTAAATCTTTTGCAATGGTTTTCTTTATTTCTTGGTCGTTATCAATCAAGATTAAACTCATTGAAATAAAACTAAGGGTTGCCTTGTTGTTCGCTACCCTAAAGTTATGATTTGAAACTGACACTATTATCTTATCTTTGAAACTATTCTCTTAGCTAGTGCCGTCACTATGATGGAGGATACCTTAGTTACGTTTCACTAGAATTTCTCTAGAGAATCCGCAGACGTCCCGTCTGTCATTTTCATGCGCTTCTTGAGATAGTAATCAGGGCTGAGACCAGTTGACTAATACGGCCCTTAGTGCAGTGCTTCTATAAATTTATTGCTTGTTTGCTGATGCGTTAATACTTAGATAAAGTTTAATTTAAATAGGCATCAAGTTGTTTAGTAGCCGTTGAAATATGACATAGTAATATTACCCAATACACAATATTCAATCTGGGGGCGCGGTAGCGCCCCCAAGCCAAGTCGAGCAAAAAGCAAAACATACGGGCGCAGCAGTAACATCCTTTACAGGAAGCCATTCAGAGCATATTTGACCTACCTGTTACTCCGTTGTGGATAAAGATAGAAACCTGAATTCCCGGCGGCTAAAAGGCACCATGTCATAAGACATATTCTCAAAATTTCAATAAATTTGAACCAGTAGAGTTGAAGGTACAGCAATTCAAAGTTCCTCAATTTTGACACTCACTGACTCACTGATTCACGATCATGAAAACTCTAAAGGTTACTTCTAGCGAACCCACAAGCTTAAAATTTTGAGCATGGTTAAAGTTTAGCCTGCAAAGCCAAGGAAAACTCAAACATTGCGCAATTTTAGCCCCAATTTCATAATATATTAATTATCAATAAGCTCAGTACACGACTACTTCGATTCATCGCTATTCCCCATTAGATGTCGCTAGTCGCTATGTGTATCTTGAATCGCGGTATGGTTTGGTTCCAGCTATGATTTAAATAACCGGCCAAGTGCGAGTCGGACTCGCGCACGTAGGGTTCCGTGCCATTATCTATAAAAAACCGCAAAAAAAATGTATGGGAGCCCCCCTAAATATTAATTTAATTTTAATTTAATTATTTATTTTTTAAATAAATAATATACTCAATATATTGTGAACACTTTAAGCGTCTACCTGCTACCATTATCAATATCGAGCAAAAATGAGCAAAAAAATCACGTTTGTTGTATGGGAGCCCCCCTTAATATTAAATTTCTTTTGATTTTTAGTATTTGTTGTTATAGCGGCAACAGAAATACATCATCTGTGAAAATTTCAACTGTCTAGCTACCACGGTTCATGAGATACAGCCTGGTGACAGACGGACGGACGGACGGACAGACGGACAGCGAAGTCTCAGTAATAGGGTCCCGTTTGGCACCCTTCGGGTACGGAACCCTAATAAAGCGGTTACAATATTGTCTAATATCGCTATTCCCCATTAGATGTCGCTACACTCTCAATAAAATATTGCCATTGCTACAAAAAAGCTTTGATGCTGGACAGTCGTCAAAGGTGCATAGTAATGAAGACAACGTTTTTATTGTTACTCTTCAATTGCTAATGCAACAAATTTACCAACATTGATGTAACAGCAATAAAACAACTGTTGAAATTACAATGCTAAAATTGTTCATGTCACAATAGGATTTCATGTCCTTTTGTTCCCATGACAAATTCCTTTAACTATCATATCAAAGTATATTGTCCCTACGTCTAATTTCCCTTAGCTACAGTATCAAATCTGCTTTGTTCCGATGACAAAGTATTTTGCTACTCTAGCAAAGTAACATTGTTGATCTGGATACCTGCACTTTGTTAATGGTACACCATGAACAAAAATTATATACTCCACGAAGCTACTGCCTATTATTCCAGGAGCATGCGTACCCTGAAATATGCTTATTTTGTACACCAAACACCATACATGCGTGTGTTAGCATATAAATGCTTTTGTACTAGATATTATATTGAATTAATTAACCATGTTGTAATTAATTAAGCATTTCCTCAGTGATTTCTGTTGTCGAGATTTCATTTGTTTCGATCAAGCACCTAATTCTCAGTTTCGGAAATGACGTATCAAAAATACCACTGCTCAAGGTATTTTTGATACAGCCTTTATAAATTACAGAGACGTCCTAAAAATGAAACATCAATGAGAAATCATACCTGGTAATCATAGATTGTATTTATGGCCTTCAGCTATTTTATTTCAGCTTGTGTCATTTGTCATGAGGAGGCGCGGTATCGCGCCGGGAAGTGACGTATGATTTTGACGTTGAAATAAATGAGCATAGTCTTAAAATTATAAGGATGTTCTTAAAAATAACATTTTAATGAGAAATTATGGTTTAAAATACTAGGCGTCATACTTATGGGCTTTAACTATTTTAATAATGGTGTTTGATCAGGCAAAATGTTTTGGCGCGAACTTTACGCGCCAAGACGGTTCCTCCTTGGGCTGTTTGAAGCATTGGAGGGACAGTCTGGTGGCAAGTGTGATTGAGAAAGGTTGTTGTGTTGGTGTTGAGAGATTGTCTTCGTGGTGGACTGGACACGAATAAGATAAGTGTATTATATTCTAAATGTATCAATAACTATATTGTATTGTTGTATATTTCGGTGCAAACTGCACAAACTTTTTAGTGAGATGTAGTGTGTACTATCTATGAAATTAGTTCGGTTTAGAATAAGACAAAATGTATGAATATGTTTAAAAGAGATCAAAAGATTAATCTGTGTGAGTTTCTTCGCCCTTCTTCTCTCACAGTGGTCCAACGTAGTGAAGTGGCAAGGGGGGGGGTGAAGTGTTCTAACTCTGGGAATAAGTATTTTAAAATATCTACAGAAAATAAATACCTTTGATTTGAAATTCCTAACTGAGTTTGTTATTATCAAAAAGTTCCATATCGTACATACAATTGGTCTGTATAGCTTGACCAGAACTACCTACTTACTTAGATCAGGACTGATGAAATTAGGAGAAGACATCTTCCGATAACTCAACGATCAGAATGAATCATCATTATAATTGGATATCAATCTCATCATGAATTAGATTATTACCTATAGCTAAAGTTAAACATATACCATACAAAACATAGAATAGTCCTCCATTACCTCGGTTAAATTCTATTTCCTGACAGTTTAATTATATTTTCTGACACGTGCATACATAGAGAACTCCGGTCAAAGTACGCATACCTCTAATAATAAAGGCACAGAAGCTTCGGGGAATATATAATTTTTTCAGTGTACCATTTACAAAGTGAAGGGATCAAAACCTACAATGTTACATTACTCGGGTAGCACAAGATATGATAAAGAGGATAGCGGTATTTGAGAATCCTAAAAGAAAAAACGAAGACATTTCTATCAAAAGTATGGTATATTAATCTCTACTCGAGTCACACTAGGATTACAACAAAGAACAAAATATTTAATACCGAGTGTTTGGTGTATCAAGTGAAAACACTTTTTGGGGAGTAGGAGACATTATCCTGACAACTTTTACTGTGAAACCGATTTGATCGGAGCATCTTTATTTTCCACTTCTCCATACAAATTAGCTGATGACTGCTTGGTGCTTAAATTTTCTGCAAATCCATATTTCTTCACGCACGACGACGGCACGAGCACAAACACAGGTGTTCTTTGCACGAAATTCACGTTGAAACTGGCAGAGTCAGAGAAAAGGTTTGCGCTTGCGACGAACAAGTACTTTGAGCTACTGCCGCATCAAAAACACACTTAGCCGTATCAATAACACAACTAGCCATAGTAACAACGCCTATTTTGATAGATTAAACTTTGCTACAACATCACTTCATAATAGGTGATAAGTTGGCAACGTGCCGTAGTTATCCCGTTTAAATATTTTTAACATAGTTACCGTATCTACGTGTCTTTAGCTGAAATAAAAAAACAATTTCAACAATAAAAAAGATGTCACAGGCACTATGGGCCTATAGCTGCAGCGACGATGCACTTACGTGTGGTAACAATAAATTTCTAACAAAGCATTTATTGTCGCTTTGTCAGCCGATTTTTCTCTGAGTGTAGGTGTGCATTTCCTGAATCGCGGTATGGTTTGGTTTGAGGTATGATTTATATTTATATAATTCACCGCCCAGACTTGTCACAAATCGTAACATCAAAGCCACAGAGAAGATCCCATAGAGATAGGGAGTGGGCTTTGAGAAAGTCGGTAGCTAACGCACAAGAAATAGTACCCGAAAAGAAAAAAAGGAAAGTTACTTACAAAAAGAAATGAGATCCCAACAAAACATGCATATACAAAAACGCCAGTCTCGCAGCCTGCGCAGTTTATTCTACCGTAAAAAGTTGTGAGATCTAATTTTAAACCAAGTCGGTTAATTTAACCAGTATCTGTGTATGGTAGAATCTTTCCAACAACTTTATTATCGTATACTGTTAAGTATCTACCTAATTAGTTAACTAATAACATTTATAGTGATCGGATCAATGTAAGACATCTTTATTTCTTCAATAATAATTAGAATAACTTGGCAATCGCGCTCAACTGACCACTCTATAGCACCCAGAGCACAAATGAATATTATTACTCAACACAACATATCTCTAAATAAAGATAAACTTAACTAATAAGAAAACAACGAATTATTTCGGAGCGAGAGCAATAGGTACATTACGTTGCACACACGGTCCTATAGTCGACAACTTTTCTACGTGCGATTGCCAAGTCATTCTAATTATTATTGAAGAAATAAAGATGTCTTATATTGATCCGATCACTATAAATGTTATTAGTTAACTAATTAGGTAGGTACTTAACAGTATACGATAATAAAGTTGTTGGAAAGATTCTACCATACACAGATACTGGTTAAATTAACCGACTTGGTTTAAAATTAGATCTCACAACTTTTTACGGTAGAATAAACTGCGCAGGCTGCGAGACTGGCGTTTTTGTATATGCATATGCATGTTTTGTTGGGATATAATATACAATATACATCCACCTAAAATTTTCTATAAAATCTGTATTTATCTGTCGTCTCGCTTTCACATCTAGGTATTGATTGCTATTGTTAGTTTGTTCGGCCAGTGTCCTAACGCGAGGATACCGATTACAAGGACCAATATTTACGCTGTTTCCATAAAAAGAATGCCTCGAGGATAATCAATGGATCAATCCACGAACGTAGTCAGGTTGGGCAAGTGGATTTCTATATTTTGCTGGTAATACCAAGTTTTTTTTGATTAAGTAAGCTTACCGAAACTCACAACGCGAGAGCACTTTTTAGGGTTCCGTATCCGAAGGGTGCCAAACGGGACCCTATTATTGAGACTTCGCTGTCTGTCCGTCCGTCCGTCCGTCGTTGATAATGGTAGCAGGGAGACGCTTGAAATATTCACAATATATTGAGTATATTATTTACTTAAAAAATTAATAATTAAAATTAAATTAATATTTAGGGGGGGCTCCCATACAAAATGTTATATTTTTTTTTGCGGTTTTTTATAGATAATGGTACGGAACCCTTCGTGCGCGAGTCCGACTCGCACTTGGCCGGTTATTTATTTTCATGTTTCTAAATTGGAAAGATTCTATTGCCCGGTATGAATGATAGAGGTATATGCCTAGCAGTGGATTCAGGTCAAGATCAAAGATCAGTGTAGTAATGCATTTTGACAATTAAACTGAGCATATAAACAAATCGAACGAGGACATAATTGAGAATATTTATAGGTTTCCCAGAGTCATCTATTTTTCAGTATTCCCTGGGGAACTATTCCATTCTGCTCAATATCTGTATTTTACTGACGTAGTAGTCTAAGGGAGCTTTCTCACTGAAGCCGGCAACCTATTTTTCCAATCATTTGCGTTCTAGAAACTCAAAGCTTGTCAACAGATTGTTAATTGTGATTGATACGTCGAATTTAAATCGTAAAAGAAAGCACTTAAGCATCACACATTCATTCAAATGTGTGGGCATTTTGTGGTGACTATCATCGCGTATGCACATTGTAATGGGAGTAGGGCCTCAAGTAATCTTATCCTTTCAAGACTTAAAAAAATGGTAGATAGATAGATAGATAGATAAATCATTTATTCAAAGGACATGGTACACACACATAAATTAATAACAAAAAAATCAATTTAAATAGACGGCACTTAATAGCACGCACTATGCAATTAACAGTAGGTACCTACAGCTGTGTGGTTATGTGACTGTACCACGGCAGTGAAATGGCCCTGACTCAGCAATGTCACAGACGAATCTGTGACGCTGGTATTCTGCTGGTACTCCTAGCTGAAATATGATTGTGTGAAACTTGTGGTGAGAAACCTCCTAAAACCTTGCCATTGTCGGCTTGTGGACACATGAATGACTTGTCGGCAAAAAACCGTTTCCCAACATTCTATCTCCGGGGGTTTTACTATTTTATGCTTGCCTCCCAGTACACTCGCGGGCAAAAATACCGCACATTTTAAAAGCTACGAAATAATATTGGTTCAGGACACAACTCGGATTGAAGTGTTACATAGAATTGCCCTTGCGATATGTATAATAGGGAAAGCTGTGAATATGGGTTGGCAACAGTCTTCAGCAGGCAATTTTATTACTTATGACAAGCCTTATTGAAAAAACACCTAATGTCCTACATTCTTCACGAAATATATCGAAGTTTTAGCTTCTAGGTCTGAACTACAATTTTTGGTTTGTGTTTTAGGAAGATTAGGTCAAAACAAAACCATTTTCAAAAGTTATTGATAGTTTATCTTACGAGGATAAACTAGGTATCAACTAACTCAGTGAAATTTATCACAGGCTGATGAATATGATGATCTAACGTCTTCACAAAATAAAAGGCCCGTTTTGACAGTTCACGCCCATGAAGTTTTAACCCCTAATGCGTATAGGTAATAAAGGCCAACTGTTGCGTACAAGCAAAGCGTAACAGTTGCACCTAGGAAAACCGCTTCTATTACCAACGCGTTAGGGGTTAAAACTTCATGGGCGTGAACTGTCAAAACGGGCCTTTTATCTTGTGAAAACTAAGCTGACTTTTATACAGACACGCTTGGCCGCAACTGTTGGACCTGAAACCATTTAAATTCAACACGAGGCGTCACGACTTTTCTTTTCCAACACAGTGATGGTTTCCCATTGTGCCCACTTTTAGTTATTCAATACTCAATTTTGCGAGGAGGCTAGTCCATCGCCTCTAAATTCATTGTCCCTGATATTTTGGCCTCCAGTGTATCTCTTACGTCACAACCCGGACTATGTTTGAGGAAGTCACTGAAATTCCGAGTCGGGGGACTCGTTTGCTGGTGGCCAGCGGGGCAATTCTGGCGCTAGTGAGATCATCATTCAATGACTATATTGATCCGTCCGTCAAAGTCCACGGGCCGCGATTTTCAACCTACCCACACCTAGGTTCTAAATCTATGATAATTCACCAAGTAAAAAAACATAAAAAAACCTACTTCATGATCTTTTACTTACCCCCAGTTTCTGAGACGCTGATCACAGGTCACGAATAACTGGTCAGTGGTTAATTCAAAATGGCGGTACACGATTGGCTGATGGTGGCACGTATCGGCTAAAATCAGTTAATCGCTCTGTTTGCTAATCGTAACCAGCGACTCAGAAACCGGGGGATAGTCCTGTCCGCATGGAATGCGAATAACGTGTAAGAATTCACAATATTACACAAAATAAACGAAATCGGTCCTTACAGACACAATTCATCACACCATATAATCACTTATAGGCTAAAATATGTAATTTTGGATACCTCGATGACAGTATTTTCTATGTAGAAACCTACATACTAGACCGATTTGATTGTTCTGGCCGTAGGCCAATGCTCGCTGTGTAACTTGTTTCATTACACTTCGTAATGTTTGGTCAGTTTTCACCTTCACATAGTTAATTTTATCTCAATTCGAACGACTTTTCGATTCGAAAAGTATTCGTTGACTGAAGCAAAGTGAGATAGGGATGGGTTAATTTGCATGATTGGCGTAAACGCGATACCACATCGGTCAGTAAGTGGTCAGTAAATACAGGGCCCATTGACTAAAAAAGAAGTAAGTATCACTGAATGATTGTCATTGAAATGAATATTTCATTTTTGCGGAACCCTTGGTACGCGAGTCCAACTAGCACTTGGCCGATTATTTCATATTTTTCTAGGATGCAGTCAACGAATTATGCGAAACACGCAATTCTGCAACCCTCTTTCAAGACCACACAGCTTTTTTCTAAGACGTATATAAAATGTTCTCAATTTTTATCGCTATCGTACAATCACTTTATGATCTCATCTCGCACACATATCGAGTTAAGGCCGTTTTATCTGAGCCTTGAGTTTATGATTTTTAGGAGAAAAAACGTATGCTCCTTTTATTCGACTAGCTTCAGAGTATTTCAAGGGTAGGTGAGGTAAGGTCTTTGACCGTATGGCCCTGCTCGAAATAAATAATATAATGAAAAGAAAGGTTATTGATATAATGAGCAAACAAAATAAATAATAACCGGCCAAGTGCGAGTCGGACTCGCGCACGAAGGGTCTCGTACCATTATCTATAAAAAACCGCATAAAAATTATATTGTATGGGAGCACCCCCTAAATATTAATTTAATTTTAATTTAATTATTTATTTTTTAAGTACTCAATATACTCAATATATTGTGAACATTTTAAGCGTCTACCTGCTACCATTATCAATATCGAGCAAAAATGAGCAAAAAATCACGTTTGGTGTATGGGAGCCCCCCTTAATATTAAATTTCTTTTGTTTTTTAGTATTTGTTGTTATAGCGGCAACAGAAATACATCATCTCTGAAAATTTCAACTGTCTAGCTACCACGGTTCATCTGGTGACAGACAGGACGGACGGACGGACGGACGGACAGACGGACAGCGAAGTCTCAGTAATAGGGTCCCGTTTGGCACCCTTCGGGTACGGAACCCTAAAAAGGAAGCATTTCGTTCCTATGATTATTATTTTTCACTTCTTTGTACACGCCGGCGAAAGGACGTAAAGTATAAGACAGGTTGCCCTGATTAAATCGTTTTCGAAGTAAAAGTTGTACAGAATAATGTGCATAGCAGCAACCCTCTATACATTTCCCTAACTTTTCTGTTCTGTATAGCGAACAGACTTGCATGCAATTGGGGCGCTGCGCGCACAATGCACACAACTTCACACAAGGCACCGGTTTTAGGAATAAAGTTTCAAAGTGTTGTTCTGTGAAGGGAAGTCATGTATAACACAGGACGTGTGTTGTACATATTATGTGTAGTTTTCTAGGTCATATATTGTGCCTTTGTTAGACATTTGCGGACAGTGAAGTGGCAAAGAAGTTTGAATACTTACTTTCTTACATTGAGCTGATCACTTTACGTCCAGATCGATGTATTTACTTCACAACAAAGTCATCCTTGATTTACATTTTTGCTAATGTTTGGGAAACTCTGTCGAACACAAGCCCCGGCAAATGTAAAACGCTCACTCACCAACACAAACCTACTGTTTATAGCAAACATTTTCATGTATACAAATCAGTTTAAATAAAATAAAATTCGGGTTGGTTACACCATCTGGAACTCAAAAACGGCTAGACCGATTTTAATGATTTATTTTCTGGATTCGTCTTTCACATCAAATAGTAGAGTTTTCAGATTTTACTAGTTTAACTATTATACTGTGTGCTCCGTGGTCTAGTGGGTTTCACCTTGCTTCTCACGCAGGAGATGCAGGTTCGAATCCCGGTGCTGACCATGTACCAATGAGATGATTAATTTGTCATAAGTACATTATCGGACACTCCGTGTTTCGGATGGCACGTTAAGCTGTTGTAGGTCCCGACTACTATCACTACTTCGTAGTGTGTAGTAGTCGTAAAACCCCTCCACCAACCCGCACTGAGCCAGCATGGTGGAGTATGGCTCAATCTTACTCGGATACGGGTGTAAAGGCCTGTGCCCCTCGGTGGGGACATTAATAGGCTACATTTACTTTTACTGTTACCACTGTTTATCTGGGGCTTTCGACATTGCACACGTACAAAAAGTGTAAAAAAAAGTTACCTGACAGTTTTGTTTAACCGTCTCTTGAGAGACCCGGGCTGAATTTAATACAGTATTAACGATGGGCACACAAACTTATCAAAGACTCGTGCTCAAAGACGACGTGCTTTTGGTAAAAGTTTAAAGTTTAGTTTTAACTTGGTCCAACGAATTCGAGAACAGCTTGTGGACTTCGAAACTGCAAAGTTTGCATTATTTGTGAAGATTTCACAGAAATAAGCGATTTATGATTTATCAAGTGAAAGGAGACTGAGATATCTTAAAAAAATTAAAAGTTTGTTTTATTCTGAAATCAAAGAGAACCTGCGGTCTCGTGGCTACACTAGCGGGTTCAAAGTCCTTTACTGAGTGTTTAAGATTTAGGGACGAGTTTCCAATACCCAGATAAACAATTAAATAACCTTATATGAGAGAAATACCTGTGAAATGTCAAATTCCTCAGATGACACAGATAAACGATATCTGAAAATTAGCCGATAATATGTTAGGAAAGTTCTACACGCTGTATGAAAGCTTCGTGAACATCGACCTAAGTGAAGAAACATTTCTATCTCAAAAGCTCACACAAAATGGCATATTACATAGCAGGCTAATGGCATGCAATGGTGCCCCTGCCACCCCGTATAGGAAATCGCCTATCGCAATGTTTATAAGTAAAGCAATAGTTTTAAGTATTTTTATTTTACCAAGCTGGCTCAAAGCTGGCTTACGGAGAATTTCGGGCTAGTAGCCAATCCGCTATCGACATATATTTCAAGCTGTCCTTTACGGGTTATTGGGCCTCTGACACAGATTTACACTGAAGTTATGCAGCGGTATCAAATTGCCCCACAAAAATTATATGTTACAGGCAATTCGATAAGTCTGGCCATTATGAATAATGACCGGTCTGCATGCCTCGCCCGCGTCAATAGGGCATTGTGATCAAAATTGCATTAATAAATCACTTTTCCCGGTCAGTGTGAATAGTGACTACTCTATTTTGGGCAATGTAATAAAACAGATGAATTGCAGTATATATTTAAGCAGCGAGTGAATTTAGCTGGACGTTTAACGGATTTACGCGTCGTCCGAAACACAAAACCGCACAAAATGGTCATCCAAGCAAGTGGTTGACGAGATTAGAGACTGTTTTATTTGAACCCAAGCGAATTCGGTTGAGGAGAGACAACCGAATTTGCTTGGGTTCAAATCAAACCCCTTATCACATCCTCATACAAAATTGTTATCATTATATGTGTCCCTCAAAGTTAAAAACTTATTTATCTACTCAAGCAAGGGGCCTAAAATCAATGGCCGGCAAGTTTCAACCTACAACGAACGATTTGTAATAAAGTTCAAAACCTATGAATAAACAAGTGAAAGAATTTCCCGGCTCCCGGTGTACATAATTATTACATATCTTGGCTTGACATACTACCGTGTGTCTTGATTATAGTACAGTCATATTCACGCACACACAAGGACGTTGTAGCAATCAATTTGCTAGACTTGCCCCACGTTGCCCCACGTACTTCATCGTTTCTAACACAGTGCCTAACAAACAAACTGGGAGTCTTCTTCATGTGGCGTTGATTAAAAGGGCTCTTCTAGGCCTATTGACCGGCCCTTCGTTCAGGCATCCTTCAAAGGGCTGAAGACACTTGCTCATTATTTAGATAGGATTTAGAGATGTACTACGGAAACACTTTTAGGAAGTACTTTGCCCCCATAGTGCTAGCTTATAGAGGACTATATCCTAGCTATGGCAGCAGACAACACCATTTTTAGGGTTCCGTACCCGAAGGGTGCTAAACGGGACCTAGTTTTTTACCGACTTCTTAAAGGAGGAGGTTTACAATTCGTCCGGAAGTTTTTTTTTTATGTATGTGCCCCGATAGCGCCTAGACGGATGGACCGATTTGAAAAATGATTTTTTTTGTTTGAAAGGGTTTACCTACTCATTGGTCCCATTGACACCAAGTCCGGATCTGATGATGATCCCATCATCAGATCCGGACTGGAGAAATCGAGAGAACTCTTCAAATATTATAGGCAGACCTATAGTGATTTTTGTGTTTTTCATAATAACTCGTGCAAATGCACATGGTAAGCATAAAATTGTGATGCGGAACTGTTGATGAAGACCACATATGGCCACCAGAACTGCTCAATACTAGGTACAAATACAATGCGTGGCTGATGGGTAGGCAACGCATAGCCTAATCCGGTGGACCTAGAGTCATGAAACTTTGTACAGAGGCTCCTTAGTAGCCTGGGGTAGCACTGAGATGGGATTTGACAAAATTAAGTCCCCAAGGGGGGGGGGGGGGATAAGGGGTTACAGTATGTATTAAACTCAATCTAATCAAATAGGGTTTGTGGAAGTCGGTTTTTTCTAAAGTTTTCTTTTTGTTTCAATTATATTTAATACCTTAGAATAGACAGTAGGTACCGAATTTGAGTATGAAAACGTTTCTCTCTGTATTTACCGTGTCAATCTGCCAATATAAATCAATAAACAAGACATTACGGCCTGCATTATTAAGTCAGCTATCGATGTGATAATAATAGGATCAATCGCGATTAATAATTTATTCGTCCGCCGATTCCATTGGGACACGTGGCTTATGTTTATTGCGTACTTTATGACTTTATAGACTTTATACAAGTGACAATAATTTATTGGCGTTTGAACTAAGACGCCTGGTTTCCAAAAGTGTCGATCACTTGCCCTATTTTGAATTATTGTTTATTGTTTATTAATTGCATTCCACTGCTGTTATAAATATGAAGTTACAACAACATCATGGGCCTTGCTCAGGCACAGCAATATGAGAGAGGACGACACAATAATATTATAACCCGTATTAAATTAGGTACCTATATTTAGTTCTTATATAATGGTCTATGTCAGTGTTAACCCCCTAAGTCGAGCCATTGTCATTCTCCAAAATTATAAAAAAAAGTCGAGCCTAAGTCGAGCCATTGTCATTCTCCAAAATTATAAATTAATGTTCGGTTAATCGCTTGTCACATTTCATTGCTCTTTCAGAAACTGCGGGTTAGTTTTATTAAACGAAGATGCTAGTGTAATACACGCTTAAGTCATACTTTGACATAATATGAGATGATCTCTGTGGTGTTGTGGTTGAGGCTGTGGGAGCAAAAGGTGCCAGGTTTGAATCCCGGCTGGGGAAGTTAATAACCCCAGGACTTGGATGTAGCATGTTGTGTCGTCACTGTAATATGGTGAAACATATAATTATACATGTATCTTTAGGCCACTCAGAACCGCAAAATGCCAAGTAGGCAGACCACCAGCCAGGAGGACGGAAGAGGTCTATCTATACCCAGCAGTTGGTGTGTGGGCTGACTGATGAAGATGATCTATAGGCACACCGTGGCCTTGATCTATAGTATGCACATTCAGAATCAAAGTTCATCGTAGTAATTAGATATCTCTTTTATTAAATTATCCTCTCCATCCTAGGTTTGCTGGAAGAGATCTCTTATTAGAGATAAGCTCGCCTTTGTACATGTTTTTTCTAATATTAAGTGTCTGTATTATGTTTTCTGTGCAATAAAGTATAAAGTTTAAAGTATCTCTTTCCTCTTCTGGAAGAGAACGTATACAGGATGCAAAACCTTAATATCTAGCACGGCTGACGTGTCTAGCACTGCTAACGTAGAGGCATTTCTTGCTCAAGAAGAGAAATTGCATTTTTCATGACAAGGGCCATTCTCGTTCGTGGCATGCTGCTCGGCCTGGGGTGCAATTCTCGCCCATTAGAATTTGAAAGCGTACACGACAATATTTATTTATTTATTCATTCATTCAGGAAGCCAAAAGCATTTATCATTACAAAATGGTAATTCAATAACTTAAGAGATAAATCTAATTACAGGTTTCCATCGATTACCTAATTCTTAGATTACAATTAAACATAATTTTTTTAACATAATAATATGGTCATTTTTGTATGAAGTATTAGCGTCTAGGCTTTGAGAATTTGCCTCGAGAATTGGCCTCCTGCTCTTTCCTCCTCCTCTCGGTATAGATAATCTAGAGGAGTACAAAATATAGTTTCTCGATTAAAATTGGTTCCCTTGTGTTAAGACTAACAAGAACCCCTTTCCATACGGACATTTCTGTTACCTACATCCCGTATAATATGTACTTGTAACTAAATATTCTAGTATATGTCTAGTATATGTAGTGTTGCCATTAACCATGGTAGTGAGCACGTCCGTGCCAGAACTTCAGATTTTGGAATGTTGCCAAATAATTATCTTCCCAAGCAAACATCCAAGTACACATGACTTGAGACTTAATATTATTTAAACATGTCACCGGAAAATAAGAAGAATCACAGTTGAGTTAGTTTATAAACTGACGACAAATAGTAACCGAGACCGACAGTATTTAGCATTTATGTTTCTTTTGTTCTTGCATGTCAACCGAACATGAAAGATAAATGGTTTCGCTTTGCCCATCCCCTTTCTCCTTCACCCACCCTGCCCGACCCACCACTTTACCCGGACATACAACTTGGCAATTCAAGTTTGCAAACGTGATTTTTTTGCTCGATATTGATAATGGTAGCAGGTAGACGCTTAAAATGTTAAAAAATAAATAATGTACTCATTGTGGCCGATTCTCTAGGTTACACTTACTAAAATTAGTTGACAATATTAAGTCCGACAGCTCTTATGAGGTCGCCATAGATTCCATTTTCAAACTTACTTTTGAATTATTTTAATGTACTGATGAACTAATTCAAAAGTAAGTTCGAAAATGAAATCTATGGCAACCGCGTAAGAGCGTCGGAGCTAATATTGTCAAGTAATTTTAGTGTGTGTGCCCTAGAGAATTGGCCCCAATATATGGTTTGCTGGAAGAAATCTCTTACTAGAGATAAGCTCGCCTTTGTACATTTTTTTCTATGTTAAGCTATTTTTACTGTCATGTGAGTACAATAAAGAAATTACGAAATTACGAAATAATTAAATTAAAATTGAATTAATATTTAGGGGGGGCTCCCACACAACAAAAGTTTATTTTCGATAATGTAAGATTTTTTTGTGATATTACGGAACCCTTCGTGCGCGAGTCCGACTCGCACTTGGCCAGTTATTTTTATTTTACTTAGGGGATTTCACATTGTTGTTTATTTTCACCTGAAGGGAAAGTAAAGAAAGCGGAATTAGTCCAATTATAATCCAGACCTCCTGTGAACAATTCGTTAAAGTCACTTTCAAGATGTCGCACTTGAACAACCGGCCAAGTGCGAGTTAAACTTGCGCACTTAAGGGTTCGGCACAAATCATAACTTCGGAATATATAGTTTCGGTATGTATTACTCCACTTGTGCTATAAATCTTGCTTCGTGCAATTTTTTTTGTGGCCTGTTTTCGTAGAATTTTCTTCATATATCAGAGGGACCACATACTAAATTGAGATTAATTCCGTACTTCAGAAAAGTGGTCTTGAATTCTTCACAGATGGACTAACGGACAGAAGGGACCACTATGTTTTATTTTTTTATATGCTTTTAAATTAGACCATTTTCCCGTTCCTCGATTGAGCTGTTTTTGTTTCTTTTTGTACCAAGAACCCGCCACGCATGTACCCATTTACTATAGAATAGCGAGCGATGATACAAAAAGTGACTACGGAACCCTAAAAAGACAAGAAAACGTTAACAAATTGGCCGAGCGCGACGAGCGTCACGTACATAACGAGCTGTGAACGCGGAATTTAATTTAAAGCCGCCTCTCGGGGTGGTGTCTATTGCCGTGGCACGCGGTGTACGCACTCGTATTAGCGATGTAGTATTTGAGACCATAGCTCGGTCCAGATAATATGTTCTTTTTAACCGACTTCACAAAAGGAGGATGTTTACAATTCGTCGGGACCCATGTGGGGTTGTACAGGCAAAATTGTCCCACTCTTAGTCAGTTATTTATTACTCATTATACATTCATGATCTTAGTTAGATATAATACAATACTAGTGGCTCTGTGAGCTGTAAACCTCGCGAGTATGTCGGTGGGAAAGCTGAACTGCTAACACACATAAAAAAATAACCCAAATAATTTTCTTTCAATAACACATACAAACTTATGAATGTACCTGGTTACGTACATGCAGTATGAAAGTAGCCGCACCAATAACTTTGTAAACTACATTTCGCGATCTTTAATACAACCTATTGACTTTTTACTAAAATTATATAGTCTGTTTCACTCTCATGGTCTTTACGAATCCAACGACACCCCATTTGTTAATATCCATTGAGCCGTTTGGGTTGTAGCGATTTTTTTACATTTTAAAACCCCATATCTCCGCCATTTTAGAAAAAATCTAAAAACTGGCTCGAGTAAAAAATTCTATTTATTTTTCCAACCTGCTCACAAAATTTCACGACAATCGGTTCATAAATGCGACCTGTAGAGGAGAACAACCGGACAGACATACGAAAGCATTTTTGCCCAAACCTGAAACGGAGACGCTTCGCTCGCTTCGCTCGCTCGGTCAATTAGCAGGTGAGTTGTTGTACATAGTGGTAGTGAATAATGTAGTGCCCTCCGTACTAGTCTCTCTCTAGACTGTAAATGTAAATTACATATATCAATGGTACATAGTCAGCACCGGGATTCGAACCTGAATCTCCTGCGTGAGAAACAAGCGTGAAACCCAGACTACGTAGCGCTTCAGACAAAGTGTTTTTTTCCGGTTTCGGGCTTTTGAGACTAAAATAGTTGCTTATACAGGGTGTAACAGAAGGGTTTAGTCATATTTTAGGGGGTTGTTACGTAGCCCATTCTAAGCAACTTTCACTATGAAACCGATTTGATCAGAGCAACTTTATTTTTCATTGCTCCATCCATCCACGTTTTGGTCCATGCGATCCGCTGATTCGTATTTAAAGACTGTACTTCTACAAAATACAATGCTTCTAGGAAAAAATAATCAATTATACAAACAAACCGCCCCAAGAATCGCCCGGACCAAAGGTGCCCATTCGTATAGAGAAGTGAAAGTGAAAGTTGCTCTGATCAAATCGGTTTCATAGTGAAAGTTGCTCGGAATTATGTCCCTAACAACCCCCTAAAATATGGCTACACCTTTCTGTTACACCCTGTAGTGTCATATTCCTACTATTAACCGTAGAACGTACCTACCTATATTTCTTGTAACAAGAAGAAAAAACAATTTTCCTTGGAATCACTGTAGACTCGAAACTTCAATGGGGTCCTCATGTAACTAGTCTCTCACGAAGACTTAGCTCAGCTGCTTATGCGGTCAGGCAAATCAGACACATCACAGATGTAGGAACTGCCAGATTGGTTTACTTTAGTTATTTCCATAGTATTATGTCTTACGGAATACTGCTTTGGGGGAGAGCGGCAGATATAAACACAATATTTGTCTTACAAAAAAGGGCCATTCGGGCTATCTATCAACTAGATGCTAGGCAATCACTAAGGGACAAATTCAAACATATCAATATACTGTTACCTGTCAATACATTTATGAAAATATCATGTACACCAGAAAAAACAGGTTTATTTAAGACTTTAGGTCATAATCATAGTATTAGCACTAGAAATAGAAATAAGATTGCTATGCCCGCGTTCAGACTCAGTAAGGTTGCTCAGTCTTTTATGGGAGTATGTGTTAGTTTTTTTAATAAAATACCTAATGAAGCAACGGACCCACCAGAAAGGAGGTTCAAAAACTATGTCAAAAACGGCCTATTGAAGAAGTCTTATTACAGTGTAAAAGAATATTTAGATGACAAAACTGCATGGTCTCAGCGCACAGAAATCCAAAGAGGGGCGATGGCCTGAGTCAGTACGTCTCTCCTCGGTGTATTGCCTTAGACTTAAGTAGAAATACATAACATTGTATTTTTAAGGCTCTGATATTTTAAAAGAGGTACGGGGGAGTTTTTTGCCCTTCTTTGCTCCATCCCTAAGCCCACAACTTCCGAACGGGCGGTAGTATACAAAAATATTAATATTATATTGACGTTGACTAAGTAATATCTATGATTTTATGGTCAATAAAAATTTTGAACTTGAAGTTGAACAATGCGTTATGATTGAACCTGTCAATAGTATGACGAGCAGAATCATTTAGGACAAAAAACTCCCTGAGCTACCCCACCAATGGTACAAATTAAAGTGTACGGGAATCTTCGATAGTATCAAATACACTGCCCATAATAAGAGCCTTCAAGGACTTCCTTTGATTCCAGACCGGAGATTCAGATAATGAAGACATCTCGTTTGTGAACGTCGCACATACACACATACATACATACACACATACGCACCTACAGCGCCACCATTCTGTAGTAGAGGAATACCCTGAATGGTGTTGTTTGTGTTAATTATTCTCTCATTACTATTATTAAGATACTAATTCTAATTTGTATGGGATGAGCACCCTGTGGTTATATATTATCGTGTTTCGGATGACACGTTAAACTGTAGGTCCCGGCTGCTATCACTACTTGCAACCCGCACTGAGCCAGCGTGGTGGAGTATGGCTCAATTTTACTCGTATCCGAGGAAAGGCCTGCTCCCCTCAGTGGGACATTAATGGGCTACATTTACTCTCATGACCTATTTACAGATGGCTTGTGATATAAAAACATGTACAAAGACGAGCTTAACTCTACTAAGAGATTTCTTCCAGCGAGCTATTTTGGGTAGGAGACGGAGAGATGATAGGAGGTAAGGGGAAGAAAATAATTTACTCCGTGGTTTATGCATGGCTTGTTAACTTTTTATTTGCCTTGCATAATTTTGACTAACAAATAACTTCTTCATTTATTTTAATAGTACCCAATGACAGTCTACATTATGATGTTTTCAAAATTTCAAATACCTTACAAGGAAAAAGGATGTCCTTCTTTCGTTCCTTATAACATTTATTAGGCTTTAATAATAACATTTATTATTCCTACATTTTAGAAGCTACAGGAGACACCTTTAGCTGGAATAACTATTCAAATATGGGCATTTGACTAAATAAATGTTTAAGTTCATTCCTAACTGAGTATCCAATGTCTTTTGCCAAGTAATTTAGTTTTAGGATATATTTTATTTTATTTTTGCAAATAATAGTTGTAACGGTAGGTTCAGGTAGTTTGAACTGTTTTATTTTTTTAATGTAGGTATGTTGTGTTCACCTATAATTGGGTCTACACATAGCTAGATGTACTGTTTTTTCCATTTGTGTGTATTGTGTAAGATGTTGGTAAACCTTAATAAATAAATAAAATAAAAAATAAAATAAATGTCAAGCTAGGATTAGAAGTGTAGGTACAAAAAATTACATCAATCCTATCACCTCGGTATTGAGCTCCTTGACTTCTGCTTATCTCGATCTCTAAGCAGCCGTGTGATTCTGGATTGTCCAGCAAAATGCCCTCTTTA
The DNA here is from genome assembly GCA_963457715.1 of Argyresthia albistria. Lineage (NCBI taxonomy): Eukaryota > Metazoa > Arthropoda > Insecta > Lepidoptera > Argyresthiidae > Argyresthia > Argyresthia albistria. The sequence continues at coordinate 7,451,795 of OY735274.1, read as the reverse complement.
AAAATTTATTGCAGCAGCTTGAGATACTTCCTGAATCCATAAAAAATATATGATATAAAACCGTCTATTGGCTAAAAAATGTAGTATTTGAAAACATCATAATACCATTGGAAACTATATGTTTTTTTTTTTTCTAATAGTTGTTATTTACATAAAACGAGTTATTTCAGGAGTTCTACAAGGAACGTTGGTATGGTTGTTATGTGTAAAAATCGGTAATCAAAAAACCAAAAAATAAAATTGTTCAAAATTTTAGAAATCATCAGCGGTTTTTGTGTAATTAGCAAAAAACACACTTTTTTGCATTTTTCGCACTGTTTGCGCGGTCGTAAGTGTCGCGCTGTAGTTTACGCCATTATATACTTTATTTTTACATTTTTCTTTTATGATTTGTGAAAATTTCCACCACCACAAACCCAGTTGCTAATTTTAGCGTTACCAGGCGCCTTAAAAGTTGAATTTGAATCCGCCGTGAGTTTTTTGATTGGCATTCTAAAAACTCTGTTGATTATTCGAATATACACTAGCGCTACACTTGCGAGCGCATGGCAGCGAGTTGAACTAAATTGAACGTGAGAGTTTGACCGATTAGTATGAGATGACGTAAGAGTGGCATTCGGCAAGGGTCACTTCGAAGCTCACTTCGTACTCAAACACGATTCAAATTGTCAAACAAATGTGAAGTGAGAGTGATAGCGAGGAGAGATCTGAGTTGTTGTTCGTATTTTACAGAATCGACGTACGAACTCATCTACAGTAGCTCGACGCCGACGTGATAGGATTAATGTTACCTGGAGCGCAATTTCGCTCCTTTGAAAGAATTGAAGGCTTAGCCGATCTTAGGCCTGTAATATATCGCAGCTCGTGCAAGGTATCGCAAGCTTCAATTATTTTTAAAGAAGCATTCCTCGTTTAGAACCAAAAGTAATTTATAACATAAATTCAAAATATAGAAACGTACATAAAACATTTAAAACTGATCACACTACTCATCGTCATGTTTTATTCAAATGTTCGTAGCGGCATCGTAGCAGCTACGCCGTAGCTCGTTCGTGTGTTCGAAACGCTGAATGAACTCTGGTTTAAGTAGCTGTTTATTTAGAATTTAAACTAAACGGATGTATTATCCTGTTGGATGTACCCATGTTTTCTTCAGTGAATAAACGTATGTCTATGTCTATGTCTATGTCTATGTCTATGTCTATGTCTATGTCTATGTCTATGTCTATGTCTATGTCTATGTCTATGTCTATGTCTATGTCTATGTCTATGTCTATGTCTATGTATATGTCTATGTCTATGTATATGTTTCAAAATTGAACGAAGTATAAACACAGCGTCACGTTGACCCATACGGGGTGGCAAAGGCACAGAGCTGGCCACGTTCAGCCAGTTATTCCATATTCAATATATTTCATTCGCACCTGACCCTTTATTGCCTCTCTCGGCTAACCAGCGGGGCTACCATGACGCAGCGCCACTCACCTCGCGTCGTCGCGTATAAATGAAAAATTTCTCGACATAATGACGTTTCTCCTTACGTGCGAGCTCAGCTTGCGAGCATTGAGTTTGACATTAAATTGTGACAAAATACGCGATTGAGCTGAGTGGCGTGCCTCATGGCAGCCCCGCAGATGACGTCAATAAGGGTTGCCCAAATCAATCATCATTAGGCCTCATTCCCACAACGGAACAACTGTGAAACAAAGGCCACGGAGCATGCGACGATGACTCGACTGCGACTCCCATAATTTTTGACTTGCATGTGTTAGAGTTTGTGTTTAATATACTTATAGAATTGTAGCATAAATTAAAAAATGTATGTGGAATAAGATATACCAAGCTAAACAGTAATATAAACATCAGTTGCTTAAAGGCGGCAACTGTTAGCGGTAAACAGGTGCTGCCATCTTGTTTTTAAAAACTATAAAAGGGACTGTTTGGCTTAGTCTCGAGTCAGTCCATGTTCGAATTTTGGAGAATAAACAACTATTTATAAAAGTTAAGCTGGTTTATTTTGAATGATACGCCCCTGGTCTTTTACATGCTATTTTTTATCAGCAATGGGCATTGATCAGGGAGGCATCGATTGTCGTAAAGTGAAAACCATTTAGAGGAATAGGGATACTGATTACTATAAGGGGTTTAAATAAATAAAATTAAAACGGATTATTAATATTTATCGCAAAAACTGTTAATTTCATTTTCTTTCAAATACGTCATCGTTGGCTCTAATGCGGTAGTTCCATTGCCTACAAATATTAAAAAATACATTTGTCAACAACAACAACTGTCAAAAGTGTCAAACAGAGAAATAACCGCTGAAAATAACCTTCGCATCGCAACAAATAAACATCCGAATAATACTAAAATAATCATGGGATCTAGAGAGTGCTTCGTTCCAAACTGCAAAAACAATTCGAAAAATAGCCCAACTAAACTGTTTGTACGCATTCGAGAAGATTTGCGTCAAAAATGGTGTCGTCAAGCTAAGGCGGAATATTTCAAGGTGTACACACAGTATTGCTGTGAAGATCACTTGGAAGTAAGGATTCTTTAGTCTCTTTGTTAAATACTTACTTAAATACTTACATTAACGGATCAATAAACTCAATTCAATTCTTGGTTATTGGCAATTTTAGAAATTTAAATGTTATAACTCGTTACCGACATCGGATAACAACGACTTATTATTTAAATATTAACTCTTGTTGACATTTGTCAAACGTCAACGTATTTTTACTTTTTAAAAGCATGATTGAATGCAAAGGAACTTACCTAATTATGCCAGTGGTGACGTCATACTTACAAAATTCAGAAATATTAAATAATTAATAAAAAAATAATGACATCAAAAAATAAAAAAATATTCAAATTAGTTTCTTATATTTGTCTATATTTTCGATTTATAGAATAAAAAAAATGGGTGTTACGATGCCCATTTGTAGGCCTGTCTGATATAGTCCTTTCAAAGCTTAAGCGAAAAATGCTTCAAGTGTAAAAATTTGTATCTTTATCTTTCTTTATTGCATATGACCCAAATCTAAATACCTTAAATCTAGTGAATACATAAAATGACACATATCAAAGGAATCAATTAAGGTGGGTTAGGTTAACAAGATAATTATTTAGTTAATTAAATAAAATTAATTAGAAAATGTTTATTTGTTTCTCGAAGTAAGTTTGAACGTAAACCGTATAACTTTTCTTGTAAAATAGGTACAATGGCGGTGTAACACTGTAAAAAAGAAAGAATAACGTGAATGCAATTTCTTGAATGGTTTTCTTAACCCTATAACAATCTCGACTAACAAACAAAGCTACTGAGAATTGAATTCCTTTAGTAGACAATTAGGTTCTTTTCTCTCGCCTAGATTACATCAGGGACTGAGTGAGTTTAATCTCGAAAGAAGCTACTATTCTTACTTATCTAGGATAAGCTTAGACTTTCTTGTCTTTTCTTGGACGTAGTTTTATTTAAAATGAAAAGAAATGTCCACTCTAAAATGCGACAGAAGTGCAGTAAAGTTAGTTAACTAAAGTGGGGTCTGTGTGAGGAACCTAATCAAGTCTTATGCAGAGCTAATTTAAACTAGCTAGAGAAACCTAGTGACGAGGAACTTAGTCTTGAGTCTAGACGTTGGTCTAGAGACTAACTTCATGCTTCAATACCGAACTCAGACCAACTCTCTCTATTCTAAGTTACTAACATAAGGTGTTGCCTTGGTATCCAAATTACGGGTAGTGCATTAGGGCGCAAAATATCGATTTGTTAGGCGCCGCCGTCGACCAGCCAAATCCGGAATTTTACACCGTTGCTATAGCTATTGTCATGAAATTGTACAGAATTAGGTGCCGGGATTATTGTATAGAAATAAATATTTACGGTTCTCTACCGAACGGAAACAGCGAGATCTCGAGTAATTTAATACATACATACGCATGAAACAACAATTTCCTGTACAAAAGAGCTATGCATGCCGAAAGCGGGGAACGGAAGAATATGAAAACGGTACGAATAGCGAAGCAAACATTTCGTTTCTAATTTCCACTGCATAAACAGGATGTAACAGCAATGTTAAGGTATAATAAAGCTTGTTAGGGACAATATTCTGAACAACTTTTACTGTGAACAGACCGTATGTCTGTTTGAATGGAGATGCGAAAAACAAAGTTGCTCTGGTGAAATTGGTTTCATAGCAAAAATTATTTCATTCAGAATGATGTCCAACCACTTATTATATGATCATTGATCACTGATCATATATTGGACACTGTTATACCCTGTATACAGTAGCAGTATACTGCGCCTGAAATATTGTACAGGATCCGCTGGCAATTTAATATCACAGCCAGCTTGAGACGTCGTCGACAAAGGGCGCTGTAAAGAGAAAATGGCTTTGAGAAGTAAGTATTGTATTTTTCGCCACAAAAAATTAATTCGCTGTCTCAACAAAGCAAATGGTGCGATTTTTTAAGAAGTTGAAATAGGAGTGTTTTGAGTTTTTGGTAAAAGTGTTAATGTCTTCTAGAAAGTATCGGCAATCACCTTTGCAAAGATAAAAATCGTTCGAAATCATTAAAATCACATCTCTTTTGACCATTTGTACCTACCTCTGCCACACCACCAAGGAAAAGATATAAAGATCTGCGTTAGAAAATCTTCTGTTGATGTGTTGTAGTGTAAAAAATTGGCTAAAAGCCACCTTGAGCTGATAAGTTCTAAACAAATATAAAGCCGTACAATTATGAAAAGAAAAACAAACAGGCTAAACATGGGACACAAACTTAAACATTGATTAACATTGACCAAGTGACCGATCGAAGTACATCAATGTAGTCACCCAGAAGTTTGCCAACCACACACGACGATTTTTAATCACATGCAAAGACTCATGGAAAATTCAACCAAAAGGAATCGTACCATCTGTTCACACGACGGACACCCGGGAGATTCCCACGGAGCACCCATTTTATTGGATGGAGTGTGACTTTGAAATAGAACCACGTCACATTTCTAGTTCAGGTTAAGGAGAAAATCGATCTCACACACTCAGCCAGGGGTGGGTGTCTATGCTGCACGTGTCTTTGAGACCAACCGAAATCCTGATAGATTGCTAGGAATTCGATCATGGCAATGGAATTAAACGTGACATTCGCGACTTAAGACATAATCGGTGGTTATTTTCGTTGATTTGTGGAAGATCATCTAAAATCGATCAAGGTAAGATTTAACTGCGCATAAAAATAAAGATTAACGATATATACAGGTATAATGAAAGTCGATTCGAAGATGAGAGCTTGTAAAAGCCAGATGCTGAAGCTAGTTACATAATTTGAGCTGGCTTACATCTTCTCTTATTCTTCTTTACTAGTGATCTATGGTTTTTTAAATGCTTCTTGTTGAAATGCAGTACATCAGATTTCTATAATACATTATTTTTATTCTTCATAGCTTTTGGTATGTATTCCAAAGGTATAATTAAAATACACGGTAGCGAATTCATTGGCCGAGGATAAGAACCCTTGAGGTATTTTTTATTCGCTTCGAATCTTCAGAATCTGGCACTCAAAATATAGACCGTAGTATTAAGAGATGGCACACTGTATTATATAAAAGCAAGCAAAGCATAAGCTTGTGATATTGTTTTTCTTGAGATAAAACTACCTAGTATAAGTACTACTTGCGACGATTTTACAGATGATGACCAAAACGAAGACTCAGGGCCTTGTGTCCGACATGATGCCCAACATCAGGCTCATGCGGATGGCTGGCCACTTCCTCTTCAACTACTATAACGGTTAGTACAAAACTAGTACTATCAATGGTTCTGGCCAATGCTGGTACAACTGATCAGGAAGGTATCTTCACACTTTACACACATAGGTTGGCAAGTATCTTCCTCCCCAGCTGGGATTCGAGCTGGGAAGGAAAAAACCATTTCTCCGGGTCTTAAATGTCAATAATGTTGAGCCTATTGTCTTCTATATTTTAATTAAAAAAATATAGCACTACATGGGAGGTGTCTGCTTCTATAGCTAGGCTTAAAGACAACCTCGATAAGTTTCTGCAGGGTAAACGGACGTGGCCCAAGAAGTGTGTGATGTCGTTGTTTCTGGTTTCCACGACACAGTTTCTCCTAGTTTGGGCCCAGAAGCAATGCATATGCCTGCATGTAAATATTCTGAAATAAAACCTGAGTAAATCTAAAGATCAAAGTTAACTGGCCCGTCAAAAGTTTACGGCCCGTGACTACCAACCTACCCACATCGAGATAAAGTGCAAAACCTATGAAAAAACCAAACAAAAGATCGTGGTCTTTTGTGGATGCTGGGCGTTTGAGAATTTATATCTTTTGTTTACTAAACACAGAAAGCGGCGGCATGTCAATGCTCCTGCGCAAGATTTACGCCAGTTTCCACGCGGTCATGCTCGTCATCCACTTCTTGTGTATGGCGCTGAACATGGCCAAGTACTCTGATGACGTCAACGAGCTCACTGCTAACACCATCACAGTTCTATTCTTCGCTCACTCCTGCATCAAAGTATTGTATTTTGCGCTGAATGCCAAGAGTTTTTACAGGTGAGTCGACATTGTACCTTTGTTACTACTCTTCTTCTTTTTCTTTGTTTTCTCATAGCTTTGTGACGGTCATGGTTGTAGATCTCAACTTTGTTCTGTCCGGGCTGCGTGAATAGCTTTGTGTAGACGAGGCTTTGTAAAGTTACTGTGTCTGGTTACTCCAGCACAGGTTAAACTAGTGTCTGCTTTATTATAAGACAAACTTACAAACAATAAACCAATAAATTGTTGTACAAATTGTCTTATCAAGAGTTTATGATAGGTGAATCAAAATCACTACTCTATCAGCCGGGTAGAAACATTGATTAAGCTAAGAGTTACCTCGAATATAACGTAAATAAAAACTTTCTCATCAACCAAGCCTAAGCAACAAAGGGAAATTCGTTAGTAGCAAATTTTAATTTAACGCGTTGAACAAAAGGTTTCTTGACGAGAAAATGATTTTGCCTTCGGCGTCGTCTTTTTTGAAACCGGAAATTCTGCTCCGGGATGAACTAGAACAGTGTTCTTGATTATACAATAAAATTAACTGCAATTTCAATTTGATTTTCTAATAAACTGGTTCTTAGTTTGTAAGTTATCCGCTATTTGTAGTTGTGCTTGTGGTCAAAATATATACTTTTTGGGTGGGGCCAACGACGGCCATTCGGAAACTTCGAGATTAGAGAACTAAGCGAATTAAGCGTATCCTATAAAAAGTGCCGCACAAAAACTCGAGTGGAGAAAATGCAAATGATACAATTGTTACTCGGAACTAAAATGCTTGGATAACAGATCTACACACTCACCACACCGCATTTTGCAGCAGCTTTAAATCTGCAGTGAAATGGAAGCTTTCGTTTTAAAAAAAAGTTTAAATAAAAAGGATTCCATTTTAAAATGGATACGAACGTCGGTAGCGCACTCATCTAGAGCACTTTTTATTACGAAGAGAATTATATGCTGTTCTTTGTCCATGTTTCTGTTAATAAAATTAATTTAACCTAGTGGTACATATTTATGCAGTGTATGCTTTTGTGAGCCACCCTACCAAGTGGAGATCTTTACCACATTTTAAGGTTCCGTACCCGAAGGGTGGCAAACGGGCCCTGTTACTAAGCCTCCACTGTCTGCCTGTCAGCAGGCTCTATCTAACGAACCGTAATAGTTGGGAGAGAGCTAAAACTTTCACAGAATGTGTATATTTGTTTAAAAACATAAGGGTTCCCCATACAAGAAATATTTCATTCAATTTCATTTATTTTCACTTATCGTTAGAGGCGATGGGTATGTGTTTTATTTGTACTTTTTCTTGTACGGTGTTGCGGAACCCTTTATCTGAGAGTCTGCCTCGCACTTGGCCGATTATTTCTAAGCACGATGAGGAATGACATATGTTTCCTCAAGAAAAAAATCTTAGAAAAAAACAAAATAAAAATCTTCAAAGAGGCAATAATGACATGGTTGGTTACCGAGCCCCCCTACTTCGTTACATTGCGCCTGTTGTCTTTGAACTTTTAACGAGTCCCTTGTTTATGAAAGCAGTGGAATGAGATGTTTTTCTCGAATAACAATTGAAACGTGAGAATAAATCATTCATTTGTAACGCAATAAAGAAATAACTCAGTTTGTTTTTTCAGAAGCAATAATAATGACTGTGTCACACACTGTTCTGAATTAAGTAACGAGCGCGCGCAATGAATTATTTATATTTGTATTTTAACCGACTAAAAAGAGGGGGTTTTAAATTCGGTTGTATGCTTTTTAGGGTTCCGTACCCGAAGGGTGCAAGACGGGATCCTATTACTAAGCCTCCGCTGTTCATCCGTCCGTCTGCCCTTCTGTCCGTCTGTCTGTCCGTCAGCGGGCTCTCTGGGGCGAACTGTAAAGGTGCGTATTGACTGACGTTAAATTACGCGGTGCACAGCGAGCATACCCGTTAGGCCGGGACTCCACCAAAGCGGAGATGTGCGGAGATGTGAAATATTTGTATGGCGCGATGGAAGCGGAGATGTGAGCTGTTTCCATCTCGCATACAAATATTCCACATCTCCGCTTTGGTGGAGTCCCGGCCTTACACAGTGAGCAGTCATGCAGTCAGTACATAGTGTTACGGGGAAACCAGCGAGTAACGAGCAATTAGAAGAAATTGAAATTATTCTTAAGAATAATATAAATAAAAAAAATATTTTTTTAGAATTAAAAAAAATATATAAATATATCAACTGTTCCTGGCGTCCTGCTCGATGCTCAACATGTCTTATGCTCGCTGTGTAACGCGTAGCGTAACGTCAGTCAGTACGCATAGGTTGCATGTTGAGCATCGAGCAGGAAGCCAGGAGCAGTTGACGCTCGTTGCTCGCTGGTTTCCCCGCAACACTACGTACTGACTGCATGACTGCTCGCTGTGTAACGTGTAATGCAACTTAACGTCAGTCAGTACGCACCTTAATAGGTAGAGAGTTGAAATTTTCACAGAATGTGTATATCTGTTGCCGCTACACCAACATGATGAACTACACCAACCAAAAAATCTAAGGGTGTCTCCATACAAGAAACGTGTTTTTTATACATTTTCTTGTACGATGGTGTCGAACCTTTCGTATGAGGCCGTGACCAATTATTCTATTATATCAATATCTTTCGTGATGCCTGTTTGCACCAGAACCCTGGCAGTATGGAACCAGTCCAACAGCCACCCTCTCTTTACGGAATCTGACGCCAGATACCACCAGCTCGCCCTCACCAAGATGAGGAGACTGCTCTACTTCATCTGTGGGATTACCGCCTTGGCTGTTATAAGTAAGTCATCAAAAACAATGTCTTAACGGTATTTCGAAATGAAGTTTTAGGAAACTGATTTTCGACACATGAAGGTTTACGGGGTTGCAAAAGCACACGTTTAGCCAGATAATCATTAACTGCTTAATTTTGCTTGACACGGGTTATGCATATGAAGATTTACCACGGAAATACACACACATACACGGACAGAGAGACGTTACGACATATTACACCCGTTTTTTTCAGGGGTTAAATAATAACAACCTTAGTTTCCCTAAAATTTTGCAGTAGACCTGTGCACCTGGCGGGAAGGATATAAGTAAATTTTAGAATGCATGTTATATATTTATGTATGCAACCTTTTAAATTTATTGTTGTACACATGGGTCTACCCCCGCTCAGCTATCAACCTCTCTCATCGAAACTTGGTTTGCTGGAAGAGATCTCTTTTTAGAGATAAGCTCGCCATTGTACACTTTATATTACCTACCGTGCTTTGTTAACTTTTTTTGTGTGCAATAAAGAAATTATGAATTATGAATGTCCTTTGAGTACATTTGTGATGTGGATGGATTCGAGTACAGCCAATGGGTGCACCACATTCCATACTTATTTTGATTAAATTGTCTGAGTACCTCTACCGTGTTAGACCCATGTCCCCACGCAAGCCTTCAAAAAGGTCCGAGATAGTATTATCCCGTGAACTCAAATAATGATAACACTTAATTTACTTATTACATTGGAATTTTGCTTTGCAGGCTGGGTGACTCTAACCTTTTTTGGCGAGTCTGTTCGCTTCATCACCGATAAGGAAACTAATGAGACCTTGACGGAACCCGCCCCAAGATTACCACTGAAGGCTTGGTATCCCTTTGACGCTATGGCCGGCCCTATGTACATCTTTGCTTTTGTGTTTCAGGTGAGTTAACTACTTACTTCCATTTGAGGAGGTTAGGAACAAAAGATGTCATTTACTCTTTTCCTTTTTATGAGTAAATTGAGAAAATTACATATTCACATCAAGTTTCAAGATTCAAGTTAAGTTTATTGCTTCCTTAAAGTACAACATTTGTTCTTAAATTAAGATACAATTTTGGACCTATTTTGATATAAAAATGTAAATTTTTGTAGATACCGGAAGCAGCTTTTGAGGTTGATTTTTCTACGAAATTAGTCGCCTTTTGAAGTTGATCATTGCATATAATGAAAGAATTCAGGGTTTCGAGTCGGATAGCAAAAAAAAACAAAAAAAGCCAAATACGTAAATGACACCTTTTGTTCCTAACCTCCTTTGCAATATCCTATCTATCCATGAATCTCACACCAGAGATAGATTTGACAGTTTCGATATGGAAATTATGTTAACCGGCTGGCTGGAGCCATTTTTCTTTTTTTTGTAAAAAAAAAAATACATTAAAATTAGTTTGACAGTGGGTACCAACGTCAAAAATTAGACATTCATTGACGTCTTGGTACCCACTGTCAAAATAATTTTAATGTCATTTTTTTTTTTTATAATTTTAATGTCAATATTGTTCCAAGGACTGGATTGTCCTTACGCTACCCAGCGTGTTAAATTTGGCCGGCCGATTGAGGATAGATAGGTTACTGAAAAAGGCGGTTAATGACGATTAAATATCATCTTCTTAAAATGTAAAGGTCTAACTAAGCCGTTGGCTTGCTTCTAAGCATTTGCCTTATGGTGCTCCTAAACGGGACAACAACAACAAATACTGAAATACGAGAGATATTAAAGAGGATCCCGATACAAGAGACGTGTTTTAAATTTTCTTTTTGTTTTATTGTTTTGAGTGCTTAGGTTGTGTTGTACGATGGTACGGTACCCTTCTTGTGCGATTCCGACTCGCACTTGACCGATTATTTTTATGGAATTACTAGCTTTCGACTGCGTTTGGGTAGTTACATTTTTACATTTGTGGCAAGCCCTCTTTAGAGCCTAAAGTGATAGGTACGCATAAATGTCCAAATTAAAATGTGTACTTACTTTGTAAAGTTTTAAAATATGATTGATTTTACCTTGTCACATATATGAGTGTAGGTACTTCTAATTAATTCCGAAGATCAATAAAACGATAAGCACATGTGTTCATTTCCCAGGATGTGAAAGGACAGTATGCCACTTTCTCATTTCATTCTGTAGTAAACTACAAGGTCAGAGGCTCAATATCTGTTCAGTTTATTGTCCGATATAAAAATGCATACTGCGTGCATGTTGAATGGAGAACTGTTCAAACAAGATTGTATTCAATGCTCTGCATTCGACGAGCCCGTCGACTGTAAACATACATAACGGGTTGAGTGAGATACGTATGCTTTTTCTTTTGGATCTGCATGTTCGGCGTTTAGAGAATTAAAACCCTTTTCCATATCCCCTTTCACCGAACAAACTATGGACTTAATAGTACGATGGACAGAATAATGAATACTTACAATAAGTTATTTACGATCATGATATCTTTAGTCTACCCCAATACGCTATTAAAAATCTTGTTACCAAGACATTAACAAGCACATGATATAAATTTATTCTAATTAGAAAAAAATGTACATATTTGATATTAAGTAAATCCAAATAATTGCATGCTATAGTTGTGTTGTCAAGTTTTAAATTAAGAATTTAATGCGAACCTGTAATGGAACCTATTCGTAAGAAATCCTATCATAACTTTTCTGTTGGTTCGCTTACAAAATAAAATAAAATAAAAACAGAGCAGGGTTCTATTATTGCTGCAAGCAAACAAATCACATACTTCAATAATTAATAAAATTTATTTATTGCACACCATCAAATATAGACACAATACTTAAAAAAATGCGAAGTTTTCTCTAATAAATAAGAGATCTCTTCCGGCAAATCAAGTAACTACATGCCCCCGATTCTCGCGCTATTAGATCATCTCCCTAGTCGAGATATCGGTTTTGATACTGCCTAAATCCGTCGAAAACGATCTCGATTCATGTGCTGTTTCGTTCGAAACCTGGTCGAGGTATTGGGTTGGTCTGATAAGACCTCAGAGGCCCAATTATCACCCATGAGAATTGAAAGCGTAGACGCAAATTGTCTACGACATGTCTTACGAAAATGACAATATTTTACATCTACGCTTTCAAATAAGGGGAAAACTGAAAGCTAAAACCCAAATGGCGCTTTGGTGACTTTACCTTGTTTACGTCAGTGTCAAGTATAGGGTTTCGATTTTTGTGCGATAGATTAATACGATATAGAACCATAAAATTTATTCTCTGATGACCGTGCGTGAGCTTCAAACTGAGATTCGAAGGAGAAATGCGGCAGTAGCTGGAAAAAAGCTCTTCTGGTAGAAAGGTAAACATGCAAAGAATTCGACGTCATGTTTCGCTAGCGGTTTATGTTAGTAATAAATGATTCCCCTACTTTTACATTTGAAAGCACTGCATTGAGGTTGGATAGTTTCAAAACTTTGTTTACAAAAAAACTACATACAATTTGACAGTTTCCGTGTCATACTAAGGTAAAATCGCGAATGCACCACCTAGCGTGAGAAATTGACAGTTTTTCACCCAATTCGCATGGATGAGAATGGTATTCTCAGGGTGCTATTACACTAATCAATCGACGTCGGTCGATCGATTGGTGTAATAAAAACTGTCGATCGCCATAGTCTGATCTATTCTACTGTCGGCATCGATCGATTGGTGAAATAGCACCATTAACCTTTCCCTGGTATTCTTGGCCTTTCCCTTTTCCAGGTGTACTGGCTCCTCCTCTCCATGTCAGTCTGCAACCTCATGGACGTGATGTTCTGCTCCTGGCTGATCTTCGCCTGCGAACAGCTTCAGCACTTGAAGGCCATCATGAAGCCACTGATGGAGCTCAGCGCGTCACTTGACACCTACAGACCTAATACAGCTGAGCTGTTCAGAGCCGGGTCCGCTGGTGAGTGGCCCTTCCTTATACTAGCATACACACGATCGTGGGGATAAGAATCTGTCTTATAAAAATTTCGGGACGTTAAGGATTGCAATGCAACGATAAAACCTTTGGGTACAATCCGCACCTCAGCCGTTTCGTATTTCGTATATATTTATTGCACATATCAGAAAAAAACACAAACAATACAGAAAAGGCATGAACAAAGGCAAGCTTATCTCTAAAAAGAGATTTCTTCCAGCAAACCCAGGATGGCCGTTCTACCTTTTTTGGCCAAGGGACGGTTTTATAACAATATTTTTTCCGGATTCAGGAAGTATCTCAAACTGCTGGAATAACTTTTTATAGATGGTCATTTTGCTGGAAAATTGACTTAATGTTGTCCCTAAATAATAATAACTTTTGGCTAGGGGTCCAAAAGTAACCCTGTGTTATAGCGCGTAGCTCTGTCCCCCACTTTCCCGCGACAATTGCAGTGAACTCCAAGTAGTCACGTTTGTGATTTATTGAATGTTTATGTTACGCTATAGCATAAAAGTTTATTTACAAAACGTGACCAACTTCTTATTGAGAGTATATTTATTGTTACTTTACTTTTTCGTGGGCGAAATGCTTGGTTGTTAAATTGCTACCAACTAGTCAACATAGATTTTCTGAAAACCCAAGGCTACCAAGGTATGATTTCTGATGATGTGTTTTTATGCTCTTATGCAAAACATGTTAATTTCAGGCAGCGCTAAAAACTAACCGAAATAATCTTTCAATTTCGAATCCGATATTTCTTGTAAATTATCTAGCCATAATAGAAGTAGAAAATAGATAAAAAAAATGTTCGCGCTGTATAATTGGGGTTTGCATTATTTTTGCTATGTTGTTTAGTTTCGACGCCTGAAATCTTTACCCCGTTGCCCCCACACCAATAAAGCATAGCATACTCTTACACATTTTCCCACACCAGACGAAAAAGACACTTCACCATTTTAGATTATAAATCAATATAAAACTGACTCTCCCCATAGAAAAGCAAGAGAAGGTCCCAGACCCAGTGGATCTGGACATTCGCGGCATCTACTCCACCCAGCAGGACTTCGGTATGACGCTGCGGGGCGCGGGGGGTAGGCTGCAGAACTTCAACCAACCCATTGGGAACAACCCCAACGGGTTGACCCAGAAGCAGGAGATGCTAGCGCGGTCGGCGATAAAGTATTGGGTGGAGCGGCATAAGCATGTTGTCAGGTATAGTAATATGGAACTTGATTATGTCACTGATTTAGAGTCTGGCTAGTCTTATTTGGACGAGTGCTTTTCTATAGCGGCCACACTGCTGTTTATATTCTCTTTGGTCTTCGTGACAATGATGTATAGGTCACCGTCAAAGTATGAAAACCATCATTCTGTAGGATACATCTGTAGGCAAACTGACCAGTAACACTGTGGAATGACAGATTTCATTTTTTGCCGGTAACGTATACGTATATCGGGTGACATATACGGTGTTACAAGCATAAGAAATTATGCCGCGCTTTGCGATTTTCAATTCTAATTAGCCAGACTCTAAATGCCTTTTTCTGTACCTAATGGGAAAAGGCACAGATTTCACCCATTAGATAGGGAAAAGGGCTTTTTAATCTAATTTTACGTGGCCCACCCTCATTTGCATAAAACAATTAAAGTTGTCTGTCACTTAACTAATAATCACGAGAAACTCATAGGAGTGTCAAAATAGCTTCATGCGGAACTTTTTCTAAAAAAAAATACTTTGTGTAACTAACTCAGTGTTTAAACAGTTTGATTTCGTTAATACATTATTAATTGTTTCTTTGTATAGCCTTTTGCTACTTCTAGTTTAATAAGGAAATGCACGCTGTAACCTGTAACCTAATAAAACCATGTAAAGTCACAAGAATGTCAAGCTCGCAGATCTTCCCCGTAAAAAGAATTGTGACCGTGCCCTCAGATAAAATATTATTACTCTTTGTAGACTGGTTGCGTCCATCGGAGACACCTATGGCACAGCTTTGCTGTTTCATATGTTAGTGTCGACAATCACATTGACTCTACTTGCTTACCAGGCGACGAAGGTAAGTGTGCTTGTCCACATCTATTAACCCCCTAAGTCAAGCCATTGTCATTCTCCTCCAGGCCGAATGTCAATATTTGTTTTTTAATAATTTTAATGTCAATATTGTTCAAAGGACTCTTCTGTCCTTAAGCGATTGGGCGTGATAACGTATTGTATTGTAAATATTGGGAATGATCACACATTTATTTATTTATTTAAACTAAATTCGTACAACATGACAGAAAAAATCCAATTCGTCGTACAAAGTATCCAAACTACACCTCTTACACATCTATATCTACTTTTATCACAAATACATAACTTGATTGCTTTTAGATCGACGGCCTCAACGTCTACGCGTTCAGTACTATAGGGTATCTCAGCTACACCCTGGGACAAGTATTCCACTTCTGCATTTTCGGCAACAGACTCATTGAGGAGGTCAGTAGCTGCGGCGATGGGCAAGTTCCCTACCACGAAAGAATAGAGTACCTATTGAATAACTGAGGGCAACTCTTCCAGCCAGTATCAGAGGCTATGTTCTAATGCTATGATGATTTCTATGTTACGTCGACCTCTTAGATTACCTACTGTAACATCTGTAAAAACCAGGTGAGTTCCCAATACACAACACACAATTTATCATGATGTCACGCCCTTTCCTATCACGGGCGACAGAGCACAGTTTAGCTAGCCTAAACCTCTAAAGGTACTGGTACCTTACCTATCAATCGTACTATATACTGCAAGCAGTAGAGGTAGGTAAATAGATAACCGCATTACCCCTATCATACTACACCTACGCAACACTTATGATATTATGATTATCATAAGAATCTAATGTAATGATGCTTAAAATAATATGGTACGTAGGTACCTACGTGTGCGTGAAAACAAACGGTTGGCAAAAACTGGTGTTTGTGTTGTGCAGTGATCAAAGAAGTACCTACAATTACTTAGAATAAGCCTGACCAATGTTTAATGCCTACTTATTACAACTCAATACAACTAGGATTATCTTGTGCCCAGATAAACATCGGTGGTTTAAGAGCACTTTTAACCTAAAATGAAATATATTAAAGTAAAGAAATAAATAAATACAAATAGGATCCCTTATAAACCCTAACCCTAAAGCGCTTATTACATTACGCTGTCGGCAGGGCACGATTTGTATAGACGTCTCCTCTGATAGAACGACTAGAAAGAGACAGTGAGTCAGACAGGGCCCTGCCGACAGCGTAGTCTAATAGGCCCATAAACCCAATCGCCACAGAGTTCATCAGTAATGGAGGCGGCCTACTCCTGCCAGTGGTACGACGGCTCCGAGGAAGCGAAGACCTTTGTGCAGATCGTTTGCCAGCAATGCCAGAAGGCCATGAGCATCTCCGGGGCTAAATTCTTCACGGTCTCACTGGATTTGTTCGCATCGGTAAGATTTTATGATTCAAAATAGGTACAAACTCAAGTTCTCAAATCTTGTAACAATACACAAATAGCAATAGTGTCGAGTGGTCCCAAGGAGGGCGCAAATACTGTATTATGGCAGTCAGTCCCCAAACAAGCGAAATACAGCATTTTGCGCCCTTGGGAGCAATTTATACACTATTGGTATTCGATTTACATACGCTACTTGGGTTCAGGTTATCTTGACGCAATAAACTTCGTTAGAGGCAAAACTTTCGCTATGGAACGCCGCAAACTGCCGCAATAACAGTAAGTGTCAAATTCAACCTTCTCCTGAAACGCTGAGCTGGGTAAAGGTAGACCTCATAGTAAAGCCTATTTTTTCTGTGGTGCCAAATCTAACGTATTTTTTTGGTTTCCGTACCCGAAGGGTGTCAAACGGGACCCTACTATTGAGACTTTGCTGTCCGTCCGTCCGTCACCAGGCTGTATCTCATGAACCGTGGTAGCTAGACAGTTGAAATTTTCACAAATGATGTTTTTCTGTTGCCGCTATAACAAATACTAAAAAACAAAAGAAATTCAATATCAAGGGGGGCTCCCATACAACAAAAGTTTTTCATAGATAATGGTACGGTAATAATGCGTAGGTAATAGAAGCGGTTTTCCTAGGTGCAACTTGTACGCTTTGCTTAAACCTAACAGCTGGCTTTTATTACCTACGCATTAGGGGTTAAAACTTCATGCGCGAGAACTGTCAAAACGGGCCTTTTATTTTGTGAAGACTTTAACGGTTCGTTGTATTAAGTTGCCTCCCTGTAAACGTCATTCATTAGCCAAGCCACAACATCGCTGGAAGACTGTACGTAGCTTCTAAGGGTTAATATTCCCTGAGGCAAAGAAAGTAGATAAGTTAGGTACAGAGACTATACATCCAAATGACTGCGCCCTGCGGGGGAATGCGGCTCGCGAATGTACTCTACAAACGTTTGCATACGCAACCTATGTACGATGACGGACTGCCACCAGAAAGTTTCGCAGCCGCGGCTGACCAATCACAACTCTCTTACCTCGTCCCCCGCCCCGCCCGTAAATGTATGCGCTCTCCACAGGATAAGTGCTCCCTGGTTACCAGAGCGTGTAAACCTTTTTCCTTAGTGGGAGGACTTACAGCACTAGAGGTAACCACCAACCATTCAAACACTTCGCATGTACCCACGTTTTGATTTCGCTAGCAAACAGACTTGTAAAGAAACTTGATTGCAAAGGCTTTCAAAGGCTTTCTCACTCGCTCTAGGATACTTAATTTAGTTTTAGTGTGTTGAAGTCTTACGAATTCTTCCGTAAAATTTTATTGAGAACTTAACGGTGGTTGGTATATTACGTTGCTTTAAGTTTTTGTGTACAAATTGCTTCCTAGTATTTTTCTATCAACACGTCAGGTTCAATTTAAGATTTAGTGCCCGTCTTTCACTCCTGCGATAACTTTATCTGAGGAATTTGACATTTGACAGGTACCTACATTAATGATGTCCCTTCTGTCGCTTAGGATAGTTTAATGAACAATAACTTTATGTAACTGGAAACCCTTATTTAGCACTACTTTAAGAAATGAATAAATGTAATGGTAGTTCATATTAAACTAACTATGGAAATATAAAAAATAAAACAATAAAACATAAATTTTATTCTGTTATTTCAGGTACTTGGTGCAGTTGTAACTTACTTCATGGTGTTAGTTCAACTGAAGTAAATAAAACATGTTGTTGTTTTTTATACTGAACAACCTGTATCTTGGCAAGAAATGCTAGACACAGAATAATGGCAACATCAGTGACATATTAGTGCATTACCTACTGCGTGTTTTGATTGACAAACCAAAAACAAATGTTGCCATCATCACATGTATTTCTTGTCAAGGTATATATTGAGGAAAATACTAATAAATGGTAGCATTTGGCTGGTGGCAGCGTTATTATTTTCTTTTTGTGTGTTTGATGTTAATTAGAAGAATAATTCTTGTAGGTACCTGCCTATGCCAGCAAAACTACCTTTAATAGATTTCTTGTTTTACATGACTTCAATCAATACAAGTTCTTATATTTTTAGGACAGTTAAACATTTCGTAGTAGTTATTATTTTATGTAGATACCTACTTTTAATTAAGATTTGTATACATACAAAAAAGTACCATGTACTTTTACTGATTTATTTTGTTTTAAATATAATTGAATTAATTAATTTTAATTGCATAGAAGTAATGATAATTTTTATTCCAGTAAAATTCAATTCTATTTTCAATTTAATTCATTTATTTTCACTTGTAACCTTACAATTAAACCATTACGTTATTTGTAACGTAAAAAATGCATCAACAGTTCGAAACCCAATCTTTATATCTCCTTTCATGAACTTATTCAGATTTCTTCGATTTCGCATTTATATAAATGATACTTATTTAGCATATTTTGTGAATGTATTGTTGTCAAATAATTTACAAATAAACTGATTTTCAAAAAAGTTGAATGCTCTTTATTTTGCCTTCTTAGTACTGTACATTTCATTCAATATAGCTTTTTTGGTAATTTTGATAAGTTATACAAAGTAGTATCAATAAATATAATTTTTAACACCTTGTAACTAAATAACATCGTGCAAATCTAGAACCATTTCTAGAGAGTTTCAGCCACTTCTAGTTTTTGAAACCTAGTTATGTATGATATTTAGATGATAAGTGCTATCTAGCTGTGATGGAGCTCGAAGGTGAGAGAGGGAACCCTAGCTAGGATGCTTACTGGTAAACCCATCGACTTTGGGCTAATTTGATTCATTTTATTAAGACCTTTTGTGCTCGAAAGGTTGTTTTTAGATTTTGAAACGACCTATGATTTAATGTTTTTAGCTTTGATTTAAATAGATAGATACTCATGTTGAAAATATAACGACAATGTATGAGAACGACTCTATATGGAATATTGGTTGAGGTTCTATCTTAAAAATAAAAGTACCTGGGATCAAATCCCGGCCCTGGGAGATAAAATACAAAATATGGGCGTCTTGAATGTTCAAAAGGTCATGATATCGGGTACTTTCGTTAGTATGGGGTCGTGAGCATTGTACATGTAAATGCCTGCCTTCGATCATATGTACCTTATATGATCGAAGGTGCCTGCATACAAATAAAATATTGTATTGATATGTTAACATTAGGAAGTATCTTCCTGTTAGCAAATATTCCTGATTATTGGTACAGCTTGGTGCGTTTGAAACTAAGCATTGAAGATAAACTTTAATTGGGTATGCCAGAACTGTGGCAACTCTCTCAAAACTTTGTAGTGTACTTACATACAAACTATAATAAATAGTTGTGGAGTTGTATAGTTTTGATTGTAGACAAAGCAACGCAACCGCAAAACGCTAAAATTAGCAACTGGGTTTGTGGTGGTAGAAAATCGTAAGAGAAAAATTATATTAACGATTAATTTTTAACCATATGACTTGGTATTAAAGTTCAAAACCTATAAAAAAATAAATCAAAGAAGCCTGACAGTCAAGCGAGGAGTTATTATATGCCTTTATTTAGTTCACAGGTTTCTTTGTTATGCCTTACTTTCAAACCACTGAACAAATTTTCAACACATTTTACTACAATAAAGTCAACCACTAATGCCATTAAAAAGTGCATCAAAATGCTAGGATGCCACAGTCAGGTAGACGCTTGAAACATAAGACATCTCTCTTTTTTCGTCAGGAGTTAAAAACCGTTTCGAAAGGTAAAACAGAAAATACACCCATTCAGTTTAATTGTGTAAAAAAAACGTTTCGTGAAATTGTATGAGAAAATTACGTCTTTGTTCTGATTTCTGAAAAGAAAGCTAACCAGAGAGGTTCTTTGTGAGCCCAACATTTCATTGTCGTACGAAACAATGCATTTGTTAAAAATTCTCGGGATTTTTTTTTATAGTGGTGAAAAAATATGCGTGTTAAAATAAGGAAGCTGCGTGGCCTAGTAGGTTTCACGCTTGCTGCTTATACGCATAAGATGCAGCAATCCCGGTGCTCACCTCCACTTTTATCCGCAGTTCAATCATATAACAAATAAAAACAACTTAGGTTCATTTCGCCAATCCCGTGTTTTGTAAGTATACTTTACCGGCAAAGTATGAAGTCCCGAAATTCTATAGAATGCCAGGCCTCTTTAGGCAATGTGTGAAATATTCTCAAATGATCTCGCTT
This sequence comes from Argyresthia albistria, assembly GCA_963457715.1. Lineage (NCBI taxonomy): Eukaryota > Metazoa > Arthropoda > Insecta > Lepidoptera > Argyresthiidae > Argyresthia > Argyresthia albistria. Next base: position 7,430,815 of record OY735274.1, on the reverse strand, counting down.
CGCTTCGCTCACCCTATTCATCCTTCACCTACCCTGACCCACTGTTATTGTTTCGTGTGCAATTCAGATTTTTCAGTCCGTAAAAAGTATCAAAAAAAATCTTTTTGTCATACATTGCCTTTTGCCTTTTTGGCATTCTATAGAATGCCTAGGTAAAGTGTGAAATAAAAAATATTTTATACATTGACTGATAATTTTGGGCAATCTATAAAATGCCTAGGTAATCTATAGAATGACTGATTTCATACTCTGCCGGTGAGATATGTATACACTTTAATTGGACAAGTCCTCTTTCGAGAACCTGTAAAAGTTGGACTGGATTCTTGTTCGTGAGCACTATCCGGGTAGGACGTCAAGGGCTGTCTGTGGGTTCCAAGTATTGATTCCGAGCTACTGCCTCCTAATACAAGAAGATTAGGAACTGACATTCCGCTGATTCCAAGTTCCTTTTCACTTGAACCAAACAATAGGAAGCCGTACCACAACGTCTTAACGCCGAAACAGATAATTAACCCTGCTGTTAATTAATCCGGTCCATCCTAGGTTTGCTGGAAGAGATCTGTTATTGGAGATAAGCTCGCCTTTGTACATGTTTTTTTTCCATTATTAAGTGTCTGTATTCTATTTTTGTGCAATAAAGTATAAAGTAAGTAAGATAGATTTCTATCAAAGTATGGACAACACCATGGCAACTAATGAGCTTTACTTTAGAGCTTGCGTGAAATCTTGTAGGGTTTCACTTACCAAACCTTACATAACTCTTCTCATTCCCTCTCACACACAGGCGTGTTCTCACCTTGTTCAGGACGCAGCTGGTATAACCTCAGACCATTGTGAGGCTGTGGCCTTTGTAGGCGTACTGCCCTCGGTTTATTATTTTTATGTCATGTCATCAGGGCGATGAGCCATCGCACCTCGAACATTTAACACATTTTGTATCTCGATATTTCGTATTGATTTATTGTACGATGTTTTGGTCAATACTAGAAATGTATTTGCTGCACAGAACAATTTTTATTTGGACGTCAACAACTTTAGACGTCAGTCATTACCATTTTTTATTCTGTCTTTTATACACGCCACGTAGGTTGGTGACTTGTAGTAGATATGATTACGAAGCTATATTTTCCTGGCCATGAGGCGAAAACGTCAAGAAAGTTCAAATTGAAATGCGAACTGTAAGAAAAGGGAAACGAGTTTTCCTCAGAGATCAGACACGCAGACAGAGGTCTTTGATTTTCTAAAGTCTCGTTGAAGATACTACTTGTGCACTAAGTCTTGCTGGAACCTACTCCCAGCTCTCTGCCAGTGAACTAATCCAAACAACAACCTTCATTGAACAGTTGGATAACCCTATAAAGAGGAACCCTTGTCTGAAACAACATATCAATTGTCTTGAGGAAGTTTACCCTGCGTCCGAATTTCTTCAACCAGCTTCTGAGTTACTGACCGCAAATCCCATATATATGTCATTGTTCCGGTTACGATTTTATTATATTATTAGATAAGCCCTGTAAATTTGTAGTTCTGACCTGTAAAATAAAATACTCACGACCCTAATTCTCTCTTGTTCCTCTTTCTAAAATCCCTATTTTTCTAATTCTCTATTTTTTTCTAAACTTTCCCCTTCTAACTTCTAAATTCTCTCTATTTTCTTAATTTTCACTTCATCCCTTGACTTTTAAGCTTCCGTTACGCGGGTTAATCCCTTTTAATCCCCGTAACGTGACAATCCGATAGTTCTGACTTTTGCAGACTTGTTTATAACGTTTAATCCAAGTTGTTACCTCGAGTGCCGAACGCGACTATGTCAAAAATCGAAAAAACCGCAAATATTTCAGACTTTTTCCAGTTTTCCACTTTTAATTCTAAAACAGTACGAATTTGTGATACTATAATAAATCTTGAATAAAAAAATCAAAAAAGACAAAATAACGCGACAACATTACACGGACTTCTTTTGAATCGCTAAAAACGTTCTGGTAAACCCCAGGTGATTTTGAACAATAGATCAAGACTATTTGGGAAACAAAAGGTGTCCTCACTCGGAATGCAATTACAGGACCAGTCATCTGTCGCTTTCAGATGATGGCGTTGTTTGAGGACTTATAGGGTTCCGTACCCGTTGGGTACCGAACGGAACTCTATTACCAAACCACATTGGCCACCGCTCTGTTATACGTTTTTCTGTCAGTACAGCGGACTGTATCAGTAATAGTGTAAAAAACAGTTGAATTTTTTAAAATGTGAGTATTCCTATTGCTGTTTTATCTGAATTATAGTTTCTTTTTAATGTTCATAATATTTCTGCTCCTCCTTATATTTGCCCGGGGCGTCAAGTCTGCTAAGTACATTATGAATCATTGATCAGTCAAAGACCCGTTTTTTAAATAATTGGTGGTCTAAATTTTCACATTAATTCATAGATCGAATATGGAATGTCATAGAACCACATGGGTATTCTACTACACATTGGTAATTGCGCTGTTGTCAAATCGGTGATCCGCTACTTATTTTGACGTTGTTATGTAGGTACTGACATGTTATGCTATGAAAGTACTATGTTGATATAGATGCAGCACAGATGTTGTACAACGTAATTATCTTAATCAAGTACCGGGATGCCCATTTTATGCTGTAACTAGCTATCATTAACATAGCAATGTGATTATGTGGACTTATACCAGACTTGACACGTTGGACTAAAATACATAGGTATTAAAAGTAAAAACATGTGAGTTTATCTATAGTAAGAGATATCTTCCAGAAAACCAGTAATAAGGATGAAATAGGTGATATCTTACGGTGCCTAGGTTAGTATTCAGCCAAGCCAGCATGGCCCAGACAGCTCCGATTCTCACTTGACCTACAATGAGAGCCTTTAGTCAGAGACTATATATCTGGGGGCGCGGCAGCGCCCCCAAGCCAAGTCGAGCAAAAAGCAAAACATACGGGCGCAGCAGTAACATCCTTTACAGGAAGCCATTCAGAGCATATTTGACCTACCTGTTACTCCGTTGTGGATAAAGATAGAAACCTGAATTCCCGGCGGCTAAAAGGCACCATGTCATAAGACATATTCTCAAAATTTCAATAAATTTGAACCAGTAGAGTTGAAGGTACAGCAATTCAAAGTTCCTCAATTATGACACTCACTGACTCACTGATTCACGATCATGAAAACTCAAAAGGTTACTTCTAGCGAACCCACAAGCTTAAAATTTTGAGCATGGTTAGAGTTTAGCCTGCAAAGCCAAGGAAAACTCAAACATTGCGCAATTTTAGCCCCAATTTCATAATATATTAATTATCAATAAGCTCAGTACACGACTAATTCGATTCATCGCTATTCCCCATTAGATGTCGCTAGTCGCTATGTGTATCTTGAATCGCGGTATGGTTTGGTTCCAGCTATGATTTAAATAACCGGCCAAGTGCGAGTCGGACTCGCGCACGAAGGGTTCCGTGCCATTATCTATAAAAAAACCGCAAAAAAAAAATGTATGGGAGCCCCCCTAAATATTAATTTAATTTTAATTTAATTATTTATTTTTTAAATAAATAATATACTCAATATATTGTGAACACTTTAAACGTCTACCTGCTACCATTATCAATATCGAGCAAAAATGAGCAAAAAAAATCACGTTTGTTGTATGGGAGCCCCCCTTAATATTAAATTTCTTTTGATTTTTAGTATTTGTTGTTATAGCGGCAACAGAAATACATTATCTGTGAAAATTTCAACTGTCTAGCTACCACGGTTCATGAGATACAGCCTGGTGACAGACGGACGGACGGACGGACAGACGGACAGCGAAGTCTCAGTAACAGGGTCCCGTTTGGCACCCTTCGGGTACGGAACCCTAATAAAGCGGTTACAATATTGTCTAATATCGCTATTCCCCATTAGATGTCGCTACACTCTCAAAAAAATATTGCCATTGCTACAAAAAAGCTTTGATGCTGGACAGTCGTCAAAGGTGCATAGTAATGAAGACAACGTTTTTATTGTTACTCTTCAATTGCTAATGCAACAAATTTACCAACATTGATGTAACAGCAATAAAACAACTGTTGAAATTACAATGCTAAAATTGTTCATGTCACAATAGGATTTCATGTCCTTTTGTTCCCATGACAAATTCCTTTAACTATCATATCAAAGTATATTGTCCCTACGTCTAATTTCCCTTAGCTACAGTATCAAATCTGCTTTGTTCCGATGACAAAGTATTTTGCTACTCTAGCAAAGTAACATTGTTGATCTGGATACCTGCACTTTGTTAATGGTACACCATGAACAAAAATTATATACTCCACGAAGCTACTGCCTATTATTCCAGGAGCATGCGTACCCTGAAATATGCTTATTTTGTACACCAAACATCATACATGCGTATGGTGCATACATAGAGAACTCCGGTCAAAGTACGCATACCTCTAATAATAAAGGCACAGAAGCTTCGGGGAATATATAATTTTTTCAGCGTACCATTTACAAAGTGAAGGGATCAAAACCTACAATGTTACATTACTCGGGTAGCACAAGATATGATAAAGAGGATAGCGGTATTTGAGAATCCTAAAAGAAAAAACGAAGACATTTCTATCAAAAGTATGGTATATTAATCTCTACTCGAGTCACACTAGGATTAAAACAAAGAACAAAATATTTAATACCGAGTGTTTGGTGTATCAAGTGAAAACACTTTTTGGGGAGTAGGAGACATTATCCTGACAACTTTTACTGTGAAACCGATTTGATCGGAGCATCTTTATTTTCCACTTCTCCATACAAATTAGCTGATGACTGCTTGGTGCTTAAATTTTCTGCAAATCCATATTTCTTCACGCACGACGACGGCACGAGCACAAACACAGGTGTTCTTTGCACGAAATTCACGTTGAAACTGGCAGAGTCAGAGAAAAGGTTTGCGCTTGCGACGAACAAGTACTTTGAGCTACTGCCGCATCAAAAACACACTTAGCCGTATCAATAACACAACTAGCCATAGTAACAACGCCTATTTTGATAGATTAAACTTTGCTACAACATCACTTCATAATAGGTGATAATTAAGTTGGCAACGTGCCGTAGTTATCCCGTTTAAATATTTTTAACATAGTTACCGTATCTACGTGTCTTTAGCTGAAATAAAAAAACAATTTCAACAATAAAAAAGATGTCACAGGCACTATGGGCCTATAGCTGCAGCGACGATGCACTTACGTGTGGTAACAATAAATTTCTAACAAAGCATTTATTGTCGCTTTGTCAGCCGATTTTTCTCTGAGTGTAGGTGTGCATTTCCTGAATCGCGGTATGGTTTGGTTTGAGGTATGATTTATATTTATATAATTCACCGCCCAGACTTGTCACAAATCGTAACATCAAAGCCACAGAGAAGAGCCCATAGAGATAGGGAGTGGGCTTTGAGAAAGTCGGTAGCTAACGCACAAGAAATAGTACCCGAAAAGAAAAAAAGGAAAGTTACTTACAAAAAGAAATGAGATCCCAACAAAACATGCATATGCATATACAAAAACGCCAGTCTCGCAGCCTGCGCAGTTTATTCTACCGTAAAAAGTTGTGAGATCTAATTTTAAACCAAGTCGGTTAATTTAACCAGTATCTGTGTATGGTAGAATCTTTCCAACAACTTTATTATCGTATACTGTTAAGTACCTACCTAATTAGTTAACTAATAACATTTATAGTGATCGGATCAATATAAGACATCTTTATTTCTTCAATAATAATTAGAATAACTTGGCAATCGCGCTCAACTGACCACTCTGTAGCACCCAGAGCACAAATGAATATTATTACTCAACACAACATATCTCTAAATAAAGATAAACTTAACTAATAAGAAAACAACGAATTATTTCGGAGCGAGAGCAATAGGTACATTACGTTGCACACACGGTCCTATAGTCGACAACTTTTCTACGTGCGATTGCCAAGTCATTCTAATTATTATTGAAGAAATAAAGATGTCTTATATTGATCCGATCACTATAAATGTTATTAGTTAACTAATTAGGTAGGTACTTAACAGTATACGATAATAAAGTTGTTGGAAAGATTCTACCATACACAGATACTGGTTAAATTAACCGACTTGGTTTAAAATTAGATCTCACAACTTTTTACGGTAGAATAAACTGCGCAGGCTGCGAGACTGGCGTTTTTGTATATGCATATGCATGTTTTGTTGGGATCCAATTGACTGCGCCTTCGTGGGAATGCGGCTCGCCAAACGTTTATTGTATTCAACAAACGTTCGCATACGCAACCTATATACGATGACGGGCCGCCATACAGTTTCGCAGCGGTTGACCAATCTCAGCTCTCTTATGGGCCTATTAGACAACGCTGTCGGCAGGGCCCTGTCTGACTCACTGTCTCTTTCTAGTCGTTCCATATGAGTAAGACGTCTATACAAATCGTGCCCTGCCGACAGCGTAATGTAATAAGCTCTTTACCTCGTCCCCCGCCGCCCGTAAATTGGTGAGTTGTGTTTCAAAGGAAAATGTATCTATGCGCTCTCCACTGGATAAGTGCTCCCTGCTGTGAGTACAGGAAAGTTTATGGCTTCTTGGAGCCGAGATAGGAAACCTTCTAACTACTAGTAATATTAGTAAGAGCCAGTCCAGGGTATTAAATCCTAACATGCATGGAGAGAAATCCTAGCATCAGGCCGGGACTCCACCAAAGCGGAGATGTGCGGAGATGTGGAATATTTGTATGGCGCCATGGAAGCGGAGATGTGAGCTGTTTCTATCGCGCATACAAATATTCCACATCTCCGCTTTGGTGGAGTCTCGGCCTCATGGAAGGTATTCTGAAAGAAGGGAACTATAATGTAATCTACACGAGTAATTTCGGAATTCGTAATTTGACCAATGAGATAAATAATTTATCTTAGGTAAGTTAAACGGATGTTCTAATCTAGCCCAATGTTTTGTTTCTGGAGGCTCTGGCTCCTGACATACAGCTCCCCCTAGTTTAGGAGTTAGAGACAAGCTGTAAATAGGATAAGATTTATAAAAAAAAAAAAAACTTTAAAAATGTGTAGGGAAGAGATGGAGTCGAATAATGGTACCTTGCCAGCCCTCATGGAAAAATCGGTCAAGTGCATCGTATAACAAAACTTAAGCACTCAAAACAATAAAACAAAAACAAAAAATAAATAAATAAAAATGATTACCTCACGAGGATTTGAACTCACGACCTACCGATTGAGAGCCTACTTCATACCCGCTGAGCTACCTCAACGATGTAGGTTGACGCGAAATATACCATCATATTGAAATGCGTGGGTGTATCAAAACAAGTCTCTTGTATGGGGACCCCTTTTAATTTGTAATATCTCTCGTATTCCAGTATTTGTTGTTGTTGCGGCATTCTGAGAAAATTTCAACTTTCTAGCTATTACGGTTCGTGCTCTAGGACCCGCTGACGGACGGACGGAGGGACGGAAGGACGGACGGACGGACAGACGGACAGCGGAGCCTTAGTAATAGGGTCCCGTTTGGCACCCTTCGGGTACGGTACCCTTATAAGCCGTGACGCTGTCTATTGTTTCATAAGATTTCTTATCCTTAACATTTTTTACATACTAAGTTTATCTCATACTTTTGTATATACTAGTTTGATGTTTTAATTAAAAATCTCCAAATTATTTCGCGGCGTTGGCATAGGCATCAAATTCGGTAATTGGATTCTATATGTCGGCGGCCGATCGTAGAATCGGGAACATCATGATGTACCTCGCCATTTTATGATATGCCCAAGCCATTACTAGGCATATCATAATATGGCGGGTTTTATAGAAAACAAGTCTTTTTAAAAGCATTTTTATTCAGGACTACGTGATGTTTTTTTGTTATTCATGTCAAACGAACACGAAGACTATTCTTCTTCACCTATTCTACCGCAGTGTTTACCTTAAGAGATTTCGTCGTTTCATGATATTTCACGTTTGGGCAGATCATGATGTGCCCAATTCTACGATCGGCCGCTGACATATAGAATGAACTCAATTTATTGGGGACAACAATATTAATTTGGACCTGTCATTTCGATTTCATGTCCCCGGTCGAACGCTTTGTACTCTGAAGTAGGACAAAATAAAATTTATCAAAGAGAGAGAGCTCTATTTAATATTTTTTGGACAGTCCACAGGGTGATACAGAAAGATTTTTTGAATAAACCTGCTCGGATTTTTTTTCGATGTGGTCTGGTAGTACCTACTCTGGTTGTTGGGACTACAATACATAATTACTTATTTAATGTGCATTATCATAGATTATAAGAAAACTAATAGCTCAAAAATCGACGAGCAGACCAAAAATAATTCGTATAGTTCTGAATATTGAAAGTTATTGTTTGAGGTGGCAATTAATGGTAGGAATCGATTGCTTACTAATTACCTTAATTTCTACTTTTAATTTTCTAAAAAATGTACTCCAAAAGCCAGTTATTGTATATCTAAAGTTGAGCGTCGTCGTCATCGTGTCAATGTCACTGAGCGGTCATTTTGTTGACAGAATTGAGCCCCTGTTATGATGTAACGTAATGTGCACCCGACTGTATTTAGGCATACTCTACGTTTAATATCAGTGGGTTGAGTGAGTCTTTCCCGTTTCACCATATGCCACACCACCGACAAAATAAATTTAACTTTTTTGTGTGCCACGGCTGGGCAAAGGCCTCCCCATGTCCAAAAGGTCTTATATAAATCAGTAAGGTGACAACCTTAATATCGTTATCGTTTCGTGCAAACCAGGGTATGAGTCATAAATCATAATCCCATTCATATAAAAACACAGATAGGTCCTAGAAATTGGGTAGAAATGGGAATACCCTCGGTAAAGCCTGCCGCTATTTGGCACCGGATATTGCGTAGTTCCCGGAAGTCAGCACTATACCTTTTCATTAAACCTGTGTGATGAAGGTTTGTTATGGATTACTGAGGGACATATTAAGGTAACGCTTGTGTCACCAAATGAAATTCCACGGAAAAATTGTTGGGATGGCATGTTCGCTTTTGCATAATGTTCAAATTACAAGGTAAGAGCACTGTCCTTTTTATCATGACATTGGAATACAGACACATACATTGCTTCTGGCTCCACACTAGCCCTGTGTCGTGGGTGTTATAAACAGCGACCACACAAACTTGTAAACATCCAAGACATGGCGTTTTTTATCGTCATTCACACTGGATTCGAACACGGAACCTCTAGCTTGAGAGGTTATGTCCCGGCCACATATTTTTAGGGCTTCTAACAGAGTCATAATTTATAATATTGCTTTATTGCCCATAAGTAATTGAGAAAACAAAAATAAGCGGTCAAGTGCGAGTAGAACATGCGCACCAAGGGTTCTGATCACACTCGGAGATTGTTGAATTTAAAAAAATCCACAGCTCTTAGAGTTATGTAAGGCAAGAAAAATACTCTTAGCCATTAACGGATATACATTTTTTTGTTTCAATATTATAAGACGTAGGTACTTGGCAATTATACTTATAAGTGATCAACAAAGGACTAATTAATTAGTTATACTTAGTAATAAAAAATAAAAGTATGATGTCGTCCAAATCATATATTTTTGTAGAAAGACTTTTTTTTCTTTACTTGTGCTTTAAGATATTGCTTTGTGCCAAATCTACCTACCTTCTAACCTACTTTTGCGATTGTATATTTTTTATTGAATCTGGATAAATAGTGTAACTTTGTTTATATACAATTAACTTACTACTAAAAACAATTAAATTAAATGAAAAATATAGATTAATATGAAAATCCAACAATTTTACAGTATAAACGGTCGTATAGCCTTTGATTGCGTTGACCTAGAGATTTATTTTCTCACAGATCTAAGGGACCATATACCTGAACAATTAATATTTTCAGCTTGATACCTCCAAGCGTCCACGATTAAAAAGGTCTTCACAGACAAACAGACAGGCAGAGAGACGAACAGACAACAAAGTAATCCAATAGGGGTACCTTTTCCAGGGTTTCGTACCCGAAGGGTGCAAAACGGGACCCTATTACCAAGCCTCCGCTGTCCGTCTGTCCGTCTGCCACCAGGCTGTATCTCTCTCATGATATGAACCATGATAGCTAGACAGTTGAAATTTTCACAGATGATGTACTTCTGTTGCCGCTATAGAAACAAATACAAAAAAAATAGATTTTAATAAATATTAAAGGGGGCTCCCACACAACAGAAAAGGTTTTTTTTGCCGTTTTTGTAGATCAGGCTGTATCTCATAAACTTGATAGCTAGGCAGTTGCAATTTTCACAGATGATGTATTTCTGTTGCGGCTTCAACAACAAAACTCTAAAAACAGATTATAATAAATCCTTAAGGAGGCTCCCATACAACAGACATGTTTTTTTTGCCGTTTTTAGAGATAATGGACGGAACCCTTCGTGCGCGAACCTGACTCGCACTGGCCGGTTATTATTGCTTCGAAATCTAATATTTTTTTTCGAAGGCGAAAAATATACTTTCCGCCTAACCCTGACAGTGTGCTGAATACCTCCGGCAAAATGACGTAACAGAAACCTTTTTCCATCCCTTTAGAAGTAATCTTACTTTCGGTAATAGTAATATCCGGTTATATGTATAACAAGGGTGTTATGAACGGTCTTGTCAGGTGACCCCTGTTAGGTACGATCAGAACATTCCATATTTAGGGTACTTACCAACATGGGTCCTTTTACCCTTTATGTGGTGTCGGGGCATTATAGGCGTAGTTGTCAAACCAAGCCTCTCTTTGTTATACCCCGTAGTCGCACAAATTACGCTGGAAATAGTTTCATAAGACGTGCTTGCAGGTTGTACAATGATAAGTTAGTAAATATAGATATATTTAGTGAATCTCTTAAACGCTTCAAAAGTTTAACTTTGGAGTGTCTTTCAAATTGTTCTGAAAATCTAACTGAACATGAAATTTTTAACTTTCTTTTTATGTATCATGTTTTTTTGTTATGTTGCTTCTTCATCATTATTACTTGTTTGATATTTAAACTATTATAAAAGATGTTTTTACTAAATTAGGAAACTGTAGGTCTATGTTTTATAAAGAGTTTATGTATTGTATACAAATATGTAAGACTGTTTGTTTCTGAATAAATAAAATAAAAATAAAATATAGGGTTCATGTTGAGCTCCCCTGTTTCTTTGACTTCTGTTAACACAGTCCTCTTCCATGTATTGTTTGCGTTGGTAGCCAGCAAAGCAAAAACCTTCCCACAGGTTTCCAATCCAGATATCTCTCTAAAACGTAGAATTAAAATAAATCGGCACCCCTAAAATGCCGAGCGTGGGGGAGGTTTTATCGCGGAAGGTGAGCGACGACTAAGATGTGCCGATCCGGCAATATTATCATTTTTACGAAAATAATGCCAATTTTTGTATATGGCAATTTTTCCGACAAAAAATGGCAATACTGCCGCAATGTTGCCGGCTCGGCACATCTATGGAGACGTTCTTCACTCTCTCGCGCTGCGCCGTGACTCCCCGCGGGGGCGAGCATGCTAAGGGTACTGGGCTCACACAGCACGAAGGAATTCTTAATTCAGTGTCTTTGTGAATTGTCGGAAACTCGTCGTTTATTCGTATGCTTCGTATGATCGAACTCATCACTATAAATGTACTGTAAGTATAAGTCAGAATAAAATGTTATTCCTATCTGATAACATTAATTCGACAACGATGTGTCAGCATTGTTACAGCGCAGTGTCAGCATTGTTACAGCGCAGTGTCAGCATTGTTACAGCGCAGTGTCAGCACACTGTTCGTAGCCGACCTGTTTTAAGAAGCCAAGCGCAGAGGGTGATAAATAACCGGCCAAGAGCGAGTCGGACTCGCGCACGAAAGGTTCCGTAGATACCATTATCTATAAAAAACCGCAAAAAAATAAAATTTTATTGGAGCCCCCCCTAAATATTAATTTAATTTTAATTTAATTATTTTTTAAGTAAATTATACTCAATATATTGTGAACATTTTAATCGTCTACCTGCTACCATTATCAATATCGAGCAAAAATGAGCAAAAAAATCACGTTTGTTGTATGGGAGCCCCCCTTAATATTAAATTTCTTTTAATTTTTAGTATTTGTTGTTATAGCGGCAACAGAAATACATCATCTGTGAAAATTTCAACTGTCTAGCTATCACGGTTCATGAGATACAGCCTGGTGACAGACAGACGGACGGACGGACGGACGGACAGACAGCGAAGTCTCAGTAATAGGGTCCCGTTTGGCACTCTTCGGGTACGGAACCCTAATAGAATATTCTATGTGAGCTGCCGTGCAATTTTCAAAGAGTAAGTTATTTATTAAACTGCTCAAGTGGGAAGCTACTTCCATACGGGTTTCAGGTGTAGAGCTCGTCTAAGCTGAAATGACGCGCCCCACTCTTGGTTTTGTATTTACTTGTCATACAAAACCAAGGAGTGGGGCGCGTCATTTCAGCTTAGACGAGCTCTACCATAAGTAGGTAGGTTAGAAAACACTTTACAAAAACTTTAACCACAACGGAATATTTTGGCTTTTACGTGAATCTTACTCTACATAAGTATACAGTTCACATAATGTGGTTATAATAAACGGTCTAATGGAATGATAGTGGATACCTGTAAAATCCTTCATCAGTGAGTAATTTTAAGTTACGAGGTATGATAAAAATATAAGTAGAAAGCTGATATTATGGGAAGTGGTTGAATCGAGAATTGGTGGAATTGGGAAGTGTATTATGTTGTGGACATGAAAACTATGAACCTTGTAAGCATCGGAAAGGCTCTACGGAAATGAACTATTATCATGTATGAGGGTGAATTTTTGTTTTGGCTTTTTTGGATGTCCACGTCTTATAGGAACAAAACCACTGAAGAAAACTCCTAATTTACTTTATATTGTTTTTCTAGACACCCAAGTATGATATTAAAACTAAAAACATTATGTGTAGGCATACCTAAATCCTGAGAAATCCACGTACGAAAGTTGAAAATCACCGATTACGAGCGCTGCTGGGAGGCTTGTCTCCCGCGCGTTTTGGGTCAAACAAGCTTCGATAAGTTTCTGACGGAACACAGTATGAAAACGATTTATACCTAATCGGAAAGGATATCACTCCACGCACACCTTCAAACAATAAAAGCAGTTACGTATAATAGTATTTTGTTAAACAAGAGGTCGCGACATGTTTGTCCCACTCTGAACCGTGCTTCTCATGCCTCCCAATAAGTATTTCTATCTCATTAGGGGCACAAACTAGCGTCCTGTCGCTTACGCATGTTAAAACAGGTTAGTTGTGCGTGCGAATGCACAGGAAGTGAACGTGGAGAATAAACTTTTTGGCAGTCAAAGAGGTATGTTTTTCACGCGATGTACTTTGGTACGCCGGTCGGGTTATTTCCGTGGCTCATTTTTTGAGTACTTATAATACGACTTGCATTATGTCATTCCATTTTCTAGGTGGCAATAATGACGGAGCTCTAATTTTAAAATGATTTTTTGTAATTCAGACAGTAGTTTAATAAATGAGATCAAAACACTATTTTGCCGTCAGTTCTGTGGCATCATTTCCGTGGTCATTTTTACCACAGAACTGACGGTCGTGCCACGGAATTGACTGAAAGGTTTTATTAAACGAAATCCTTACAAAACTTTTCCTAAACGGAGTGGCAGAAGCTCAGATGGGTCTCACTCAACACTTAATTTTTACACCACTTTGTTATATTATTTATCAGAGGTAATTATATCAAAATGTATGGCTTACTTTATGTTATATTTTTGCCTATTTAAGTTTTGCAGGCGCTCATTCAAACACTGAATATAATAATTATGAAATATGATACAGATGTGTAAAAAAGAATCAAAAGATGATTTTTGTTTAATTTATCTTCATCCTTGGCCCTCACGCATTGTAAACACACACACAGCCGTAGCACCGCAGATGTTGTTTCTCTCTCTACCATTCGAGAAGTCCCGGATTCGAACCCCGGCTTGGATGTGATAATAATATGTAATAATATCCTTCCTTACTAATTAAAAACTGTCGAAGGTGTATTGTATACAGGCGGAAGGACAGAGCTACACAATATACAGCTAAATGGTCTGATCCGCTCTACCACCCGTACTCACCCTGCAAAGCTGTGTAATGGGGTTAATGTTTATTTTTTTGAATAAGTGTTGTGTTGTAGGTATGTTACATTTTTTGATAATTATTTATTCATATCAGATTTATAATGAACGCTATAATAGATAATGTTATAATATTTTTGTTTGAGTTGATTTTTGTTAATTACTACAATTATGAAGAAAAATAATTTAATCACATAGTTTCATTTAAAAATATTCATGTTCATATCAGATGTATGCATAATGTTATAATGGTTTTGTTTTGAGTTAATTTTTGTTGATAACTAGAACTACAATTATAAAGAAAATTTATTTTATTTCATTGTTTCATTTTATCAATATGTCAGCATTAGTATAAATAATTGACATGGTGGTCTTATGATCGATCAATCACTGCTAGAAATACGTAATAATATATGAATGTATAGGAAAGTAGACCTTTCGTCAGTTCTGTGGCATATATTTGGCATGACCGTCATTTCCGTGGCAAAAATATTTTTGATGTTAAATTTTAGCCAAAGTATTAGCTTCTGTTTGACGCCTCATCGATAGTTCAGTTTTTAAGGCTATGGTCTTTCATAATCTTTGTTAATTTTCCATGTTTTACGAGAAACAAAAAATGCCACAGAACTGACGTGAAAATCGAAATTTCAAAAATTGACCCATTAACACCATCCATCGCTGACCACGCAAGATAATACAATTAAACAATTTGACTTATTTTCTTGATACAGGACTTGAAAAAATTTTTTTTTTACTTAGCCTATAATGTGTCCCACTGCTGGGCAAAGGCCTCCCCATTTCGAGCCCACACATCTCTAGTCAGAGCTAGATTGACCCACTCTGGTTCGAACGTGTCCAGGGCCCTAATGCTGCTCTGAGAATTTCACTTATATTTCATTACTATTCCATTGCAAACACCCAATTAAGGAGGATAATAATTTAGGAGAATACCAAATGACGCCATTTTGGGTGTTTGCAATGGAATAGTAATGAAATAGTAATGAAATTCTCAGAGCAGCATTAGGCCCCAGGTCGTCCCGCCATCTCCTTCTGGGCCTTCCTCTACGCCGCCGGTGTCCGTCTATAGGCACGTCCGTCTTGAAAAAATTAAACATTTTAAAATAGTTCACAACTTATTTATTGCAGCGTGTAACATTTGTATAAATTAGTAGGTAATCAATCAATACATCTCTATTAGGTACTGAATTCAAATACAAACAACCAAACTCCCCCTTGAAAACTTTAAACATTACTTTTGCGGATTTAAACTATTTAAAATCAAAAATATATTGCTAACAACATGTCAAACATTTTAAAACTACTCACAGTTACTGTACAACCTATGCATGTACTATTTACAGACAAAATTAAAAACCTAATTTTGGTTTGTATTACAAGTTTTGGGCACGTTCCGAAATGTTGAAAATCTTGGATACAGTTGGGAATTAATGCATTTATGTCTCCCAACATTTCGCGCAACGCTCAATCGACCCTTTAAAGTAACACAGTGTGCCGGAATAATTCCCGCAGGTGAACGCAGATTTAACAAAACAGTATCCGTAGACCAACAAGCAAAACAGTAAAGTTAAATCGAATAAAAAGTTATTTATTTGTATTCGAAGTACACAGTGGCTGCAGGTTTTTGAAAACTAGCACACCCGGCTTGTCAGCATTTTGACAGTTGAGCCTGATCTTTACGGGATTTGGGTTTTTTTTTGGGATTTTTATGTCCTGAAATAAAGATTTATTATTATTATTATTATATCTACGCTTGGCAAATCTCTATAAGCCGTCACGTGTAGATATGGTCTAAGATCCGAAGAGAGCTCAACCTTCACCCACCTGTTATTGCGATGAAACTTGGTTTTTATAAAATTTTGTATGCTAGAAAATATATTGCGAGTGGGTTGCCTAGCAAAATCCTGGCAAGGCTCTGTGTCTACTGACGCTGTTTTGTTAAGTCTGCGCCGACCTTATACAACTCGCAAGTACTTGTGACGTATGTCTCTAGATATTTCCACGAAATCATTAAGATCATTTCGGAATGCACCCCGTCTATTCAAAACAAGAAGATTGAAACAACAATAGAGGAAGCACATAGTTAAGCACAACGCAGAGTAGAATTTGTATTTTAATCTCACTAAAACTCGGGTATTTTATTTAATAACTAACCGTTTTTGCCTGAGAATATTTCCTTTTGAGCCATAAATTAATAATTAACTTCTAAGTAGTTGGACTAGCAAGAACTAGTAGTAGAGTTTATTACTGAACTTAGATATCAGATCAGGGTTTCCGTTAGGTAGAGATTTCCATACGTATAGATGAGAAAATACATAGTTTTCTTTTACCTTAGCTCTAAATAAGACGATAGATAAAGTAGAAAAGTATAAAAATACCCTGGAACGAAATATTCTAATGACAGTTATCTTACGGCAAAGTAGCTTATGGCCGAATGCTCAGACTCCTGCTCAAATTAAGTCATGTCATACTACCGCTATCATTTCCCGAGCAAGAGACAGCGACAGCATGACTTTGAATGCCCTTTATGTTCAACGTCTGTGCATTCGAGCCTTAGTAACACGTTTCAGGATACAAGACAACAGGATAAACCTATTCCATACAAAAACAGATCAACAAGCGTTCCGAACCGAGCTCACTAAGTCAACAAATTCTAAAGTCTCTCACTTGTGAAGATAGTCACGGAAGTTCCGAATGTACCTTTTCCAGGAACCGTGCTATGTGACCACGCATCGGTTCTCGTGGGTGGTCCCGCCAGCGGAGTCAGGCGGTGGCTCCGCACTCCTCCCGCCCCCACTCCACTCCAAAGCGTCGATCATCTCCATCAGCTCTTTGAACACTGCGATGACCCTCCAGTTGTACTTCGCTGAGCATTCAACGTAACCGCATTTCCAGTGCTTCCTCACTAGGTTGACGATATTCCTTCGTTTCTCCCTCGAATCGCCGCACGCGCTCTCAGCTATAGCCAGTTGCTGTAGCCCACTCGATGCTGAAGGAGTGTTGCTGCACAGCAAATCCTGCTTGTTTCCCACAACTAGCACTGGTACGTTCCTCATGTCCCTACTCTCCACCATTTGGTCTCTAAGAGTCCTTATGTACTGGAAAGTATCAACGTTTGACAGATCAAACACGAGGATGTAGGCAGTTGCGTTTCTTAGCCCGTAGAAGCGGTAGTGTGACCATTCGTAGTAGGAGTTGACGGGAAAGTACGGGATGACGGGGACGTCCGTTATTTTGACCTCGTAGAGATGCTCGTTAATGATCACCGATGGGTAGAATGTGTGTTTCTTGTCAGTCGGGACGTACTCCTCGGAGAAATCGCTCCACACAAATTGCTGAAACAAAAGAAAAAAGCTTTAAAATTAGGTACCAAGAAAGTTTGAATTTCGAATGAAGAAGTTTTTTGGCTATAGGAGATAGAAGAGAGTCATTGAGGCCAAAATATGGCTTTAGGACGTCGAATGCCAACATAAGTGGCAGAGGCGCAATTGTATCCGCATTTGAGTGATTCAATACTCCATTTCGCAGGACAAGCCCATCGCCCCGTATGGATATTGGGAGGTACATGGCCAGCACCGGGTTTGACCTGCATCTACTCTATGAGAAACGAGCGTAAAGCACGGAGCTCTCAAAAATCCTAAGTTAATTTAAATACCAACGCATACATACATCACATTATTATTCCTTGCCAATGTATTTTTTAGATTGAGTATGGATAAATCTCTTCAAGTAGGAAAGCAAATGCAAAGGAGCAGGATCAATTAATATCTTAACATGCAAACTCCAACAATTTGGAACATCAAAACAAATCTTGCGTACATTTTAGAGGCTTGGGAATTAAGCGAAAATTGTTCTTAATTAATCCAGATATGACCGAATTTTAATTGGATTTAGGCTACAACTTTTACCGCCTTTACGCAAAAGGATAAAGTGATAGACCATTCCTATTCCTACATAAAATTAACCTAATTTTACTAGTTTTGCCGGAAAATAAATACAGGATGTTGATTTGATTATTAGCCCAACTCAGGCACGATAGGTCTCCGAGCCCTCGCCCACGGCGACTTTTTTCAGCGATGCTGTCGCGATGCAGTCGCTAGCTGTGTACCCTCGCCCACGTAACCACAATTCAAACGCGATACCGTTGCGCTTCTGTCGCGATGCAAACGCTATTCTCCACTCAAGCGCCACACCCCTCTTCCATTCTTTCCCCGATGATGTCAAACACGGTCGCGACTTTGCATCGATACAGTCACGATGCTGTAGTCCGTTAGTAGCGCGTTGGCATCGCTTCTGAAGCGCGTTGCAAATGCGACTAACGCGCGTTAGTAGTGATAAAAAGTTGCCATGGGCGAGGGCTCTACGTATTGTGTAACTTAAAATAATAATTTTTATCCCCAAATTCTTATTCACAAATGGCCGCGTTCTATTCGTCCTCAAATTACCGTTACATCGTGTGGACGGCCGGCCCCGGCTGATCTATGGTGCATTGGCCGAGTGCCGGTTAGGTAAAACCACAGTTTAATGATTTTATTAAACCTCAACATACTAGTATCTGGGCAAAAGGCATGGGCTACATTAAAAAAAATTGGATAATGGAACCAACAAAGGAAATAAAATCGTAGCTTTTACTACGGAGCCACATTTTCGTCTCAACTCAAACAGTCTCAATTCAAGTCCATAAAGTCTAGAATCACCGATAAAGTGAATAACTTTGTAAAATTCAGAATTCCAGCGTAACTTTGGCGGGAAGGAATGGAGTCACGAATTCAAGACCCTTTTTGGGAAGTTGTAATATTTCCCTTCCAGTTACGTGACGTTGCTCAATTTTGTCAAAGGGCACCTTGGGTGGGATAACTTTAGACTCGGCCCTGTCTCAAAGGTTCTTAATAAACCGTATTGTGTATGTAAAATAAGACATGTATCAGCCACATATAGTTTATTGAGAAGGAACCTTTGAGACAGGGCCTAATAAAGCTAACATAATTAACAACTATCGTACAGTCAGCATCACGAATGTTTTCGCAAGCGTTAACGTTTTCGAGAACGCAGGAAAATATATTTTATGTTATAAAGAATAAGGATCACTGACATCTGACGTTTCGATAGTTTTCTATCGAATCTTTATTCGTGATTAGGCCTCTCTCATTCGCTGACAAATCTAAAGCAAAACGTACAGTTTCTGGCAAACTTTCATAACTTCATAATATCTTTATTGCACACAATTAATTGCAAGGACAACAAGTAAATAAAAACAGTGTACAAAGTCGATCTTATCTCTAAAAAGAGATCTCCTCCAGCAAACCAAGTCCGATGAGAGAGTTTGATATATCAGCAAGGGTAGACCTTTGTGTACAACATTAAACCTACGAGTACCTACAAAGCCAGAATATACTCACGTTACATCCAAATACATCTTAAAATTAACTACCAAAATATTAAAGAACTATCAATAAACTAATAAAGAAATATTTACATATACATACATAAATTGATGTACCGTATAAACAAAAAAAAACATAGCGTCACGCTTTTTCCCATACGGATTGGCATAGGCTCCCATAATTGACCTAGTAATGCATTTTTTCACAATATTTCGTAGATTCATTAGGACTGGCACAAAGTGATCTTCAGAGATATTATACTGTATGTATATTTCTGCAAAGAGGTATTACGTTTGCTAGCCAACAAATCAAGGGAATAGGGGCGATCCACTTACCTCCAGAGCAAGAATATATCACAATGTCCTCGAGACATGAAATATTTCATGCTTAATCCGTCCGTTCCCAGAATAATAGTCCTTTACAAATGGGATTGCAGACAATCGTGTATGTTTATGTCATAAAGTTTGTAGATTTACGATCGTTACAATTACATAAAGTCACAGAATCTACATTGTCATTTAGCAATTTTTGGCTCGCAAATATAAACAGATATATGTTTGTCCTGATGCGATGAAAGAAGGCTTTGGTTAAAAAACAATACCTGTTTCTTTTTACTCTTCTATACTTGATCATCATTCACTTAAAAAAACCTACTACTACCTAATTCCTTAAACTTTTGAAGGAATCAAAAAAATATGGGTTGATTGGTGGTAAATTGTGAAGTCTATCAAACTATAGGCCTTAGAGTCTTTTAAGCTAAAAGTAGACACAATAGGCTTGAGGCCAAGGTAATCCAATAAATCTAGGAACAAGTCTTAAGTTGAAGCATTATGTACAAAATTGTTTGACTTTCTCAGAGCTGCTATATTTCCAGCAGATATATTTTATAAAGTCAATTTTGTGCAAAAAAATAGACAGCATTTGATGGCACTTTTACATGACGTCATTCTGTTGTTATTTCATAGAACTCATGAACAAAAGTTCCGTTTTGACAGTTCATAAAAAGTATCAATTTTGACTTGACAGGCCACAAGCCTATTGTGCCTCTGTCATCTCGTATGGGAAATATAATGCTCTAACTCTAAACTCAAATTAAATAATTAAACAATTTCTCCAAAATTTAATCAGCTGCTAAGCGAAGTATAAGTGGAGTTCAAATAGAACTAGCGAAAAAAAATACATACGTCTTGCTCTACGCTGATCTTACTGCTTATCATGATTATCCTCTATTTAAGCTAATTCTAGTATATAATCGGCCAAGTTTGGACGATTAAACTCCATTTAGTGGCTGTCAAAATTCCATATAATAGTTGCCATGGTTACCAACTGACTTGACGTTTGCTGACAACTCATGACAAGGACAAACAAAAAAAAAACCTCAAATAAACAATGAAAGAAAAAGAGAAAGTTTTGTATCTTTTGTCTCTGTCTCACTCACTCAAATCATAGAGTAAACCGAAAGTCACTCGAATCATCTTTCTTCTGGCTCATTAGAAGCACAGAACAATGTTCGGTGATTAGAAGTGTTGCAAGAGAAAGGCTTATTACGATTAAGCTAATTTCATAATTATAATTTCATAATTTCATAATTCTTTATTGCACGGAAAACAATGTGATAAACATAGTCTTATAAAACAAAGGCAAATAGTCAAAGGCGAGCTTTTCTCTGAAATGAGATTTCTTCCAGCAAACCTCAGCAAGATAGGACAGATTGTTCTGAGAGAATAGTCCAAGTGCACAATAAATATAAGTGATAATAATAATAATAGAATTGTGTTAAGGGAGTTAATTGAAATTATAGTAAAACACGATATTATCACAATTAAGCGGATTTTCTAGAAAGCGACCCTGTATGTTAGCAAGGTCGCATCTAATTTGGGTCATCTTGGTATAAGCCGTCATAGCACAAATGAATTGTAAATAAATAAATAACACTTATGTAAAAGTTGTCACAACTTGGATTGTTATCGGTCGGCCTCTCTCTAACCCCCAAAGTCGAGCCATTGTCATTTTCCAAAATTATAAAAAAAAAATACATTAAAATTAGTTTGACAGGTACCAACGTCAAAAATTAGACATTCATTGACGTCTTGGTACCCACTGTCAAAATAATTTTAATGTCATTTTTTTTTTATAATTTTAATGTCAATATTGTTCCAAGGACTCTTTTGTCCTTACGCTACCGTGGGTGCTAATTGGTTTATCTGTCCTCGTCATTCTTATAATTACCCGTAATCCTGTTTGAAATACCCGTGCTGTACCCGTCCTTATTACTGGACGGTACCCTCAATAGCTGACCGGATAGCCCGTTGAAAGGGGACGGTGTACAAAGATAATGCTGAAACGGTCCCTTTTAAGGCTTAAACCGAAAATTCGGTTAAACATCCCTAAATAGGGCAGGCCGTCCATGCTCACACATGCGTGACGCTGTAATATCAGAATATGCTGCAATATTGGGCATCACAAATTTATTTTGATTTGTGTTAACAGCTCTACTTAATTGAAAGCATTTCATTAACCTAATTTTATCCCATGTATTTTCAATTTGGTCGCACAGTACACTATCTCAAAATGATCGAATTTATGAGAATATTTTACTCATTAAGTACCTAAATTTTTGTATGGTAGTAATAAATTCGGACTAAAATAAATGTTTAATGCACACATTCATACCTCAACTTCAAATACTTAGGTATTACATGGTCTATTCAATTTGCTAGAGCTGTAATATAGATTGTGCTATTATAAGGTACCTAGTTTGTATAGTACCAGCTTCAATTTCAGTTTCAGCACATTGGCAGAGAGATTGCGGGGAACTTTACTGTCGATATTTGTTCAGGTTTATTTTATTAGGGTCGTATCCCCTTCTTGTAAACACTGTAGTCGCCGTAGGTACTAGAGAAAAACCAACGAAATGAGAGAAGTAATGCAAACAACGCATCTTACTGAGTTATATGGCGTCTCCCATACGAATAATATCGTCGGTTGGTCAACGGCTGCAGGCTGTCATTGTGTGGTTTGTATCGTAGTAAATTAAATATGTTATTTAT
The DNA here is from genome assembly GCA_963457715.1 of Argyresthia albistria. NCBI lineage: Eukaryota > Metazoa > Arthropoda > Insecta > Lepidoptera > Argyresthiidae > Argyresthia > Argyresthia albistria. Next base: position 7,408,182 of record OY735274.1, on the reverse strand, counting down.
TACTGATGATCATCATGTCTGTGGCCGCCCGTCATTTTGTGTATGTTTACAGAAAGGTTATCTCGTTATTTATAATGGCATATTACTTTATTTCACAGAAGAAATACGTATAATATATACGCATTAGAACCATCAATATGAAGGTAAGGATGTCCCTTCCAGCAGGGCTCGTAGAGAAATTTACGAAAATCCGTCCACCGACAGGCACACACAAAAAAAATTGCGAAAACTGACAGACAGACAGACAGACAGATAGACGACTTATTGAATGAAAACAATAATGTATTTGTGAGCCTAGCTGTCCAAGATCAAACCTAGCTTTATGACTTTTTTTCCGTTTTTATGACAAGAACCCAAATATGTAATAAATGAAGCACTTTTTTATTAACTTTGTGTTTTATTTATACAATATGTACAACACCAACCTGTTTATCATCTAAGAATAATACATTTCTAAAGAAAATCATGTTTTTTTCGCTACAATCTTAGTCCAAGGTCAAACCTAGCATTTATGACTTTTTTTCCGTTTTTATGACAAGAACCCAAATATGTATTAAATGAAGCACTTTTTTTACTAACTTTGTGTTTTATTTATAGAATATGTACAAAAAAAAAACATTAAAAATAATACATTTCTAAAGAAAATCATGTTTTTTTTCGCTACAATCTAGTCCGCCCGCTGCGGGTGTTTGCCAGTCAACTTATTTTGAAATCTGCCCGCTCTGCGGGTATTTGCCAGCCCAAGGGTTATAACATCCCTCAATTTCGGTCGTACGTATAGAGGGTTGAAAATAGAGACTCCGGAAAGTCACCGTTATATTCGGCGTACAGCTGATATCTATATTTAACAACGGAGTAACATAAGCCAGGTGGCTGCTAAATAATGTGAGAAACGTAATTGATGTCGGTATAGCCTGCGACTACGACCTAAGGGTATGATCTCATCGTTGCAGCGCTACAGCCACGCGTTTTTTGCTAACCTTTTTTTCGATTGAAGCCCTTTGTGTTGGCCCCGATAAGAGCTATAATGGAATTACCGCGCAGACGCTAGCGACAGCTTTGCGACTAAGGTAAAACCTCACTGCGGAACTGCGCGACAAGATGCGGCAAACATATGGAGCAAACCGCACTACGCGGCAGCGGAACTACACTGCAGTGGAACTGCGCGGCAAAGTTGGGCAATTAGGCAAAACTGACGCTAGGTACCTGGAGTATTGAATCACTGGCTAAAAGTGAGCATAGTGGTGCCTCTGCTAGCCCGTATGGGAAAAGGCGTGACGCTATGTTATGTATATAGTACGCTACCTCACGCCCCCTCTCCTGTCTCTATCTCTTTCGTTCTTTGTTCAAATTCAAATGGCGGGTGAAACTGTCGCGTCGCTGCAGTTCAAGTGCGGTTTACCAAAAAATGACGCGCCGTGTCGCGCAGTTCCGCTGCCGTGCAGTTCCGCCTAGTGCGGATGTGAAGGGGTCTTAAAATAGGAGACCAAGCCCTAACATAACTTAGTTACCGACTCCAGCTACGCTTGCGTAGCCGTATCCATTACTCAATTATGAAGGGAATCTTGTTTCCGGGACATCACATGAATTATTTATTGTTTACCACAGAAATAACAGGTAACGTGAGATGTATGTACGACAAATTATGCGATATTTGATACACGACTCGTTAGTAAGTAGATAATGGAAATTGTGCGTGAGTAACTGATGAAACCAATTTGGGATTTACGTAACATGACATGAACACTATTTCTTGTGTAAAATTACATTTGTCTGTCTGATCATATAGAGCTTTGGAGACCTGCGATTCGGAAGGTGAGACAAACTACACTCAGAAAACTCATTAAAATTGTGTGACAGAGAATGGAATCTGTGGGCACCGGACAGGACCTGTCGAATTGAAAGTTGTCAGTTGACTTAGTTTAGTGGTTTTGACACCTCCCAAATCGACCCCAACGTATCTTACCTGTATAATACTAGTCTTGCCAGTCGCCGGCGCGCCCAGTAGTACCACTTTGACCAAGTCCAGACTATCGGGGCTGGGCTCGACGGAAGGCGCGCTGGTAGAAAGCAAGCCGCCACCGCCTCGCTCCAGGTAGTCAAGATCCAGCTCTGGAACCAACGAGAGGGGAGTTTATACAACATTATAATAGGCTTGTGGCCTGTCAAGTCAAAATAGATACTTTTTATGAACTGTCAAAACGGAACTTTTGTTCCTGAGTTCTATGAAATAACAACAAAATGACGTCATGTAAAAGAATGCTGTCTTTTTTTGGACAAAATTGACTTTATAAAATATATCTGCTGGAAATATACAATTCTGAGAATGTCAAGCTTCAACTTCAACATAATGCTTCAACGCGACTTGTTCATAGATTTATTGGATTACCTTGGCCACAAGCCTATTGTATGTATCGTTACATTTACTTGGTTAAATGGCCACCCGCCATACTGATAGAATAGGTCCGCCTTCGAAACGCCCGCCCGCGCGGTGCAACATGTTTCATAGAGTTCATTTAATCTGGGGGCGCGGCAGCGCCCCCAAGCCAAGTCGAGCAAAACATACGGGCGCAGCAGTAACATCCTTTACAGGAAGCCATTCAGAGCATATTTGACCTACCTGTTACTCCGTTGTGGATAAAGATAGAAACCTGAATTCCCGGCGGCTAAAAGGCACCATGTCATAAGACATATTCTCAAAATTTCAATAAATTTGAACCAGTAGAGTTGAAGGTACAGCAATTCAAAGTTCCTCAATTTTGACACTCACTGACTCACTGATTCACGATCATGAAAACTCTAAAGGTTACTTCTAGCGAACCCACAAGCTTAAAATTTTGAGCATGGTTAAAGTTTAGCTTGCAAAGCCAAGGAAAACTCAAACATTGCGCAATTTTAGCCCCAATTTCATAATATATTAATTATCAATAAGCTCAGTACACGACTACTTCGATTCATCGCTATTCCCCATTAGATGTCGCTATGTGTATCTTGGTTTGGTTCCATCTATGATTTAAATAAAGCGGTTACAATATTGTCTAATATCGCTATTCCCCATTAGATGTCGCTAGATGTGCATTTCCTGAATCGCGGTATGGTTTGGTTTGAGGTATGATTTATATTTATATAATTCACCGCCCAGGCTTGTCACAAATCGTAACATCAAAGCCACAGAGAAGAGCCCATAGAGATAGGGAGTGGGCTTTGAGAAAGTCGGTAGCTAACGCACAAGAAATAGTACCCGAAAAGAAAAAAACGAAAGTTACTTACAAAAAGAAATGAGATACCAACAAAACATGCATACGCATATACAAAAACGCCAGTCTCGCAGCCTGCGCAGTTTATTCTACCGTAAAAAGTTGTGAGATCTAATTTTAAACCAAGTCGGATAATTTTACCAGTATCTGTGTATGGTAGAATCTTTCCAACAACTTTATTATCGTATACTGTTAAGTAACTACCTAATTAGTTAACTAATAACATTTATAGTGATCGGATCAATATAAGACATCTTTATTTCTTCAATAATAATTAGAATAACTTGGCAATCGCGCTCAACTGACCACTCTATAGCACCCAGAGCACAAATGAATATTATTACTCAACACAACACATCTCTAAATAAAGATAAACTTAACTAATAAGAAAACAACGAATTATTTCGGAGCGAGAGCAATAGGTACATTACGTTGCACACACGGTCCTATAGTCGACAACTTTTCTACGTGCGATTGCCAAGTCATTCTAATTATTATTGAAGAAATAAAGATGTCTTATATTGATCCGATCACTATAAATGTTATTAGTTAACTAATTAGGTAGTTACTTAACAGTATACGATAATAAAGTTGTTGGAAAGATTCTACCATACACAGATACTGGTTAAATTATCCGACTTGGTTTAAAATTAGATCTCACAACTTTTTACGGTAGAATAAACTGCGCAGGCTGCGAGACTGGCGTTTTTGTATATGCGTATGCATGTTTTGTTGGTATTAGTATTTTGTATTTGTAATTTGACGCCCGCCCCGCTGCCTGCCCTGATACCGAAATGCCAGGCTGTGGTGTGCCGATAAATTCAGAAATAAGTAAAAACATAGCCTTACTAATTATACTGATCTAACGTTGACCCAAGAGCCGTGGCGGGAAATTAGCACTCCGTCATTTTCATTGCCATAAAAATACTGATGATGAATCAGAAGAAATGAAGTAGAGTGGATTTGCCGCTAGTTCAAAAGACATTTATGTATTTTTTTACAACAAATATTGCTTAAATCTGTCAAAACTTAAATAAACTATGATCTAGCTAATCAAGCCCTAAAAGAAAGTCTGATACTTTATCGTTTATTAAATACCACTATTTTATTAAGTACCTACCCTTGGTATAAGTATTTCTATAGGAAAATCTTGCGATAGAGAAGTACTCCTATCTTCCCTATAAATTAACTTGATTAAAAAAAAGAAACTGCAGGCTTTCCCGCTAAGAGCTAGCTCCATTAGCTATTAGCTATTTTATTAAGTACCTACCCTAGGTATAAGTATTTCTATAGGAAAATCTTGCGATAGAGAAGTACTCCTATCTTCCCTATAAATTAACTTGATTAAAAAAAAGAAACTGCAGGCTTTCCCGCTAAGAGCTAGCTCCATTAGCTATTAGCTGCCTAGTGGGTGGGAGTAACCTATCAAAGCTAAGTGTGTAATGTACTGAAAGTCTGTAACAAAGGGCTGAAGGGTGAAAATAGGTCAAGCTGTTGTTTACAACTTTACACACCTATCTATCCTCCTATTTATTCATTTTAACTTGCCTAAAAGATACAAGGTAAATCAATTGAAAACTCTTTCACAAAATTCCGAATCAATTTCACTCTCAACATACAATTATATCAGATTTCAGCAGTTCATTCAAATTCTTTTTTCCCTTTACCAAGTAATCGTACCCTTTTGGACAAGTAAGAATGAACGCAGTATGGAATATCTACTAGTATTCTACACTGCAAATAATATGAATATTCGACGATTTAACAAGTGCGCGGAAATAATTTTCACATTTTTTTGCGCGTTCGCCCATCATTGCTCGATTCATCGATCGGTAATTTCCAGTCAGCGCATATTACCTAAATACAACATCTCTTTTTATAATTGGAACAATATTTAAAACTTAAAAAACCGACTTCCACAAACACTATTTGATTAGAAACCAATGTCAAGTGCTTTTTGAGTTTAGTACAAACTGTAACCCCTTGGGGAATTAATTTCGTCAAATCCCATCTCAGTGCTACCCTCATAAGGAACCCCTGTACAAAGTTTCATGGCTCTAGGTCCACCGATTTAGGCTATGCGTTGCCTGCCCGTCAGCCACGCATAGTAGATTGTATTTGTACCTAGTATTGAGCATTTCTAGTGGCCATGTGTGGTCGTTATCATCATAGTTCCGTCGGCATCACAATATTATCCTTACCTTACCACGAGTTATTATGAAAAACACAAAAATCACTATAGGTCTGCCTATTTGAAGAGTTCCCTCGATTTCTCCAGGATCCTATCATCAGATCCTGACTTGTTGCCATTATAGGACCAATTGGAATGTAAACCCTTTCAAACAAAAAAATATTTTTCAAAATCAGTCCATCCGTCTAGGCGCAATCGGTGTACATACATAAAAAAGCCGATGAGTTGTAAACCTCCTCCCCTTGTAAAGTCGGTTAAAAAACTGAATTTTGTTTCGCAAGGGCATGCGTTTCAGTATCCTAAATAATAATGCATTTTGCTGTAAAGAATCTAAATTGTAAATTATTTTGAATACTGACTCGTTCATTAAAATTGTTTATTATGTTAACAGAGGGTTGCTTGTTGAAAATTTATAAAAAGGTTTATCGTCCGCCAAAATTTGATGATAAATATTGATAATCCTACATAAAAATTCCTCTATCCTACGACAATTTTCCAGGATATTCGTTCGGTTGCCAGGCCGAAATTTGTTTACGTATGCATGAAAAGGTATGGCAGAGAATCAAATAATGATCGTTAGTTTAGTTATTTTTTTCCGATATTTTTTCATCTAATGGCTAGACGTGGGCGAAGCCACGGGCCTAAGCGAGTATTTAATAAAAATCAGAAATAATATATAGGTAGTAAGAAGTCGGATGGTGACTAAAAACCTAAACCCATCAATATAACTTTGTATTCCTTTAATATTGTAACTTTCAAGGACCTAATCGAGTAAAAACAAATACAATACAATTTCAAGATTTTTTTTATAAAGTTCGGGTAAAACTCCAAATATCGTCTTACCCAGAACTTTGTTAGGCTTCGTGCAGTTCCCGCGAAGTTCGTCGTCATCCTTGCGCTGTTTCGAGGATATATCAAATCTGTTCATTTCAGTAATACACCCTTCACCTAATTCGTCACCTTAAAAATATTAGCACAAAATTTTTCCACACCATAATGAAGCTAGCACGGATCATTAACTTATTTATTTGACACTGTTTTATCGTTTTTCATTTTCACACAATCTCCACAAATAAATACAGTTTTCTATGACATCATAATGTCTTTATCCTGATCAATAGTTCTCAGGAATCGTACGAATTACGCGGAGATGAAGCGGTAAAATTTCGGCGAGTAAATGCAGCCTCCCCGCACGAGATCTCGAGAGCAACTGAAAATAGCTTGAAAAGCGCAGGTGTAGGTAGAGTCGAGAGCTCGTGAAAAATTCGAATTCAAAAAATTCAATTTGCCACCGCAATTACAGCTGGCCAGTTCAGGAGGCTTTTTCTCTTTTTTGACAGGTGCCAGTGTTTTGTTTTATTTAGAGGAGTAAATAAAAGAGTTTTTTACATCCTCTTTTGTTTCATCCAAAACATCGCCATCCCGCGCCGCGTAGCAACAAATCGTTATTCATTTTAGGTTTTTTTGTTTTTTGATGGATTATTTTATTTTGCGTAGGCGTCCAACCGACGTAAACCTTTCCATCTCCACAATCCCAGCACTTTATAAACAAACAAACAAATTCTAATTTCCCGATAGAAGGATTGCTCTCCGATAAACAAACAAGGAAACAGGGGCTCCAGAATTAAGAGTGTATTATCTTCCTTCGCATTAATGTTTACATTACAGAACCAATAACATTGTGATGCCGCCGCGGCGCGCCGCAAAGCCAAGATGATTCTCGACTGTATTACCAAGGTATAATAGGCAATACGACAGAAAATGGTTGATACTTCATAAGTTATCATCACGAGAGAATTGTAACATGAGACGACCTTTATACGGAAAACCATCTGAAAGTAATCCGAGTGAGTTGGAAGGCTTTCACGCCGTAATCGTAAAATAATGTACTTATAAAGTTCTTATCTTGGTCCAATCCTTTTGTAAAGGTTTGGGGTAAAGTTTTTGTGTTGCTAAGTTTGAATAAAGTTGTTACTTTATAATAAAATTGTAACTTGTTATGTGTTTGTGTTAATTTTTGAAGTAAAACTTCTTGGGGCACGGGGGTAAAATTTATTTAACCTCTCAACTGTGGGTTATTCATATATTTGCTTTTCAATTGCTATTAGCCGGGTGCTATCACGAGTGGCTAAGAAATGTAACGGAAATTGGAATCGGTGACGTCAGGGTCGGCTGAAGACTTTTAAAACCGCAACTATTTTCAAAACGGTTTTTAACTAATCAGATAAGATAATAATACATTCGTACAATAAAGAATGTTAATTAGTGAGAGAAAAACCTGATGAAACGTTAACAAATAAAAATTATTTTAAGCATTCTTCCACGAGTTCTTGATTTCCGGTATGGCCAAAACCAGTGACGTGACCAAAAACTACTTCGTTCAACCTCTTTGTTGGAACCGGAACTTATGTTTGACAGTTGTGCGATGGGATCCATACAGTTTGTAAGAAAAGAGTTTCATCAATGTCACACGGGTCGATATGGATTTCTAAAATGATGAACGAATCGTTTTGTGGCCGGTAACTATGGAATAGGTACCTAAAACGCGCTGCGTAGTCGCGCAACGGGCAGCTAGTAATCGCATAAAGTCACTTAGAATCATCCAAATGTGATGTTTAGTTTTCAAGCAAATTCCGATGTGATGGATGGCTGCATTAAGACTTCTTGAAAACAATAAGTAGGTACCTAGAACTGTTCTAAAGCCACTTTTTATTATATAGTGCAGTTCAAGTCACAAATTAGCAGTTTAGCTACTAAGTACGTGTTATACCTACCTATTTAATGTTTATCTGTAGTAAACGGCCAAAGCGAGGTCTACAGCTTACAGAGCCATAAGTTCAATGGCTTATTGTTTCGCTTATTTGTTTGTATGTAATTTTTGTAATACATATTTTAAATTGTTGAATGTTGTTATAACTGTTGAAATTATACGATTTTGATTTTAATAAGCTTTTGTAATTTTAAAGTTAATGCTTCATGCCAGTCAATAATGTTGAAGTAAAATATCAAAATCGAGGTATGTCGTATGGCGGACTAAGGAAATGTCAAGAATAAAATTAAATAAGAGTTACGTCATCGCTTCGCGATGAAGTAACCCTAAAAAATCCTAGCAAAGTAGGTATGTATAGGTTAGCGGGGGTAGCATAAGGCACGCCAGGCACCCCAGCCACGCATTTTGTCACAATTTAATGTCATATCATAATGAATGCGCGCTATTTTATGGAGAAACATCATTGAGACGCGAAAGGAGTTGGCAATTTGGCAAAATGACTGCCCCAGACATGTACAAAGACTTCTCAACAGCCAATTAATAGCATTTAAATATTCTCTCATAAATTACTGCGTCTTTAGTTAGTTTGTAGAACTTGAAGGAAATGATTAAATAATTAAGAGTTGTCACTTCATACTCTATGATTCCGCCATTGATTAGTGACTTTTGCCATCGTTAAAAATAACATGCAAAATAATTGCCAACTAGCAAAACTGTTGAAAACAGGAGGTTTCCAGAGGAGTGGCTAGATGGCGTTATGTTGCATGTTATTGCAAAATGTTGCTTATTTCTAGCGACGGCAAAGGTCACGGAATCATATTGGAATCACGGAGTATTGAGTAACAACTCTTATTTACCTATATTTAATTTTTTTTTTCTTCAAGTTCTACAAACTAAATACAGACGCAGTAAATTAAATTTATGAATGAATATTTAAATGCTATTGGCTGTTGAGAAGTCTTTGTACATGTCTGGGGCAGTCGTCCATATATTGATTTAGCCATCTTCTTTGTCATTTATCTGCGCGACTGAGGTGAGTGGCAAGCCTTATGGTAGCCCCGCAGGTACACATTAACTTGGAATAGTTGAAAATACGTACTCGATCAATTAAATAAAGGGACTGGGCACAGAGACAAGCAAAGCAATGCATACATTTAAGCGAGACGGCTTAAAGACGTGACGTCAGATGGTATATAATCTGAGCGAGATGCAAATAGTAGTGACAATATTGAATGAGTTAAGTATATCACCACGAGCGCGACAAATTGTAGATAAGGAATGGTGGGAAATAAATGACATGACGTATTAAAAGTAAGTACAAGTATAAAATAATTTCAAATAATCGGACGTCTGAAACATAAAAGTAACTTGAAGCAGAGATTGGATCTCAAAATTGGAAATTTAAATCTCTTTTAGTATAGGTAGGTATAGGTGTATAGTATAGGTACCACTTAATGATCTAGCTACAGAAGTTTTACTTCTAACACGTGTACGGTGCTACACGCGTATTTTTTTTTATTTTAGTCTGCTAGACTCAAACTAGAATGAACAAAAAATCGTACGTTCTCTTTAAATCCTACAAAGTGTATTGTTAATTTCGTAATTACTTTATTGTACTAACACAAGAATGACATACAGAAAACATATCTAATAGAAAGACAATGTACAAAGGCGAGCTTAACTCTAACAAGAGATTTCTTCCAAAACACCATTGGGAAAGGAACATGTAGAAAGTTGAGCGGAGCAAGACCTGCGCGTACAATACATCATAAATACATGCACATACAAATGAACCGTAATCATAATTACTAAGAAATATAAAACATACAGACTTAAATACAACTTATTAATAATAATATTTTCTTCACTTGTCCCAATTTTCTTGCCTTATTCCTTTTTATCTTTACTCTAAAACGTGCATTGTGACCTTTCTCACTTACAACTCTATTCCTCGGGGATTCATCTAGATTCTAAGCCAACAATTACTTACAGCAGTTAGGGAAAGAGGGGAAATTTAATTTCCTGTCCTTTGTCTTTCGTAATGGCGCTGAAATCGTTACCCAGTACGATTAGTATGCGACGCTCGAGAAAGTCCCTTGTCTATGCACAAATGTCATTTTCTCTATGGAGCCTGAGATGTCTCGACGAGTCTCGCTCTTGACGCGACGATGACGCGGGAAAGGGAGGTGGACGGCCATATTATAGACATGGCAAGTACTTGTAAGTCAGTCTCTCAACGTCGAGAGAGAGAGAGAGAGAGAGAGTAAAAATTGCCATGCTAAAGATTGCGAGAATTATGTCGGGTAATATCGACGCAAATATCTTATCCAATAGCAACTAGTGGCTCTGTGAGCTGTAGACCTCGCGAGTACTTATGTCGGTGGGAAAGCTGAACTGCTAACAAACAAACTTATGAATGCACTTGGTTAGTACATCGAGTGAAGCCGTACCAAAACTTTGAAAATTCAGTCGTTTATTTACTTATTCAAACTGAATTATCTCAGAAACGCTACCTACTGTTAACGACTTTTTGTCAAAGAACATTTGTTTGTATGGGCATGTATTTTATAGGTGTACACAAAAAAAAACAAATTTTAGGGTATGCATAGTATCTATGCAAGTACCGTATCCCAGGCTTCATACAAAAATGTTCGAACCTCGTTTTCTTGTTTGACTTTCAAAGTCAATTATTATTGGTCTCAATCTGGAGTAGACATTAGTAAAGCATAAAATAATATTGTTGCATCTATAAGGGCTTTAGAAATAACTTCGATAATAAAGTAAACTAACAATCATTCACTGAACGAATGGTCTCGATTCTTTTGGCACAACACTATTTGCTTTTTCGGAAAAAACTTGTAGTCTGGCCAGCAAATCCTGTTCTTTTGTAGTTTTTCAAACTTTGATGATGGCAACATTATTTACTTGTCAAACGAATGGTTACTTTGTTTATATTTTGATACTTTACTTGACCATTTATTATTTTTCTTTAATTTCAGTTATTATTCTCTTCTTTTGGATATTAAACATCTACTTAAATGCGGTTGATTGCAATTACTCATAATTGTTTCCAGGTGGCTTAAATACGGGTTTTGAATGATTTGAGTCTGATTGTGATTATGAAACAGAATAATAAAGTTTATTAATTAAGTATGTTTACTTTATGCTCGAAATGAAGGCTTTTGCCCAGCAGTGGGAAACTGTATTACAGGCATGGTAAAAAATATATATTTAGTAGGTACCTACTTAATCCATCCCATGGTGTATGAATTTACGAACGCGCGTTTTTACTAATAATATTCTCTTTTTCGACCAATCAACCAAGTCATGAGGTATCGAAAAAAGTATCAACTCCGTTAACTCGGTGTATAGTCGATGTGGCCACATGTAGATTTTTTTAATTTGCCGCCGTTTTCTTTGGACTTCTTTCACTAGCCAGACTCTATCATTCGACCTGTCAAATCACTTTGATCCACTACCGAATAGATTATAACTAATTCATGAATTCATTTAATTAACGTTATGTAACACCCCGTATACAAGTAATTAATGACGACACCTTAACTTTAGAGCAAATGAGCCGAATACATTAGGATGATAAATGGGTTTGTCTCATGAATACACACTAAGATTTGTGGAATTATGATAATTAAATACAACAGAGAAATCCTTGTTAATCCATCTTTTACACAGGGTGTAATCGATAGGTGTGCACAGACGATTATTCAGTAACCATTACAGATATCAAATAACTTTAAACTGATATCGAAAGTATGATAACTTATGAGTAAAATAACATCAATAACTATGACCCTCTTGCTCCGTCGTCTATTATTGTTCTCCATTGCAAGTTTGTTTAGCCTATGCCCCAAAGAGAGTATACCGATTGCAAAAACATCCCAAATAAAGATAAAAAAGTATCGTAGAAACTTTTCAATCCCTCGCTTCACTTAGGATTAAATATTTATTTAATTCACAGTTCTCGCACTCATCGCTCAGTATTTAAGCAGCTGAGTTAAAAAAAACAATGGCGTACTGCCGCGCTCTAAAATATAAAATATTTCAGGCTTTACCGCGGCAAAGGGGGGCTCAAATAGTGCCAGGGAGCACCAGTGGAGAGCGCATATATACATTTTCTTTGAAACACAACTCGCCAATTTACTGGCGGCGGGGGACGAGGGAAGAGAGCTGTGATTGGTCAGCCGCTACGAAACTGTCTGGCGGCCCGTCATCGTACATAGGTTGTGTATGCGAACGTTTGTTGAATACAACAAACGTTTGGTGAGCCGCATTCCCCCGCAGGCGCAGTCAATTGGATATATATTCTCTGATTGTACTCCACTACATTTTTTAAAGATTCGCTTTATTTACGTAGCAATTTATGCGTTTCAGAGTATCTTTAGAGGTTCTCATTAATATTAATAGGAAACTTTTTGGTTCACAAGGATCCTTCTACTGATTTAAGTATCCCAAAAAGTAAAAGTCTTCTGTAAATCATTGTAAGTGCTATTTCTTCCTTCGTTGCTCCGGAAAGAGCCCGGGAAATAAAGAATAAAGCATCTATTTTTATCGGTTTGTTATCAGGACTTTGGCTTATATTTCAGGATAAAAGCCAAACTATCAAAGGAAAAATTCCCAGCAAATTAATTTCTCACTTCTTAGAGTTAATCTTTTCAGCTGTTTTCCCTAAATTCTGGTTCTTGTTCTTACTTGCATAAATCATCATAGTATACTAAACATCTGTTCAACAGAGCTTATATTATTATTGGACTTCTTGAAACACGCGCTTAGCCTCAGCAAATAATAGAGCTATATATAAATCTACTTCCTCCCCATCAAAACTTGTTCGCACAAGAAACATAAAAATTAATATTGTCAGGGGAAAATATTGCTGTTCTTTTCTTGTGAAAGAGACATTATTTTTTATTATGTGTTTACGGGGATGGCCGTGATGCGTATAGAAGAAGATATCCCAACAAAACATGCATATGCATATACAAAAACGCCAGTCTCGCAGCCTGCGCAGTTTATTCTACGGTAAAAAGTTGTGAGATCTAATTTTAAACCAAGTCGGTTAATTTAACCAGTATCTGTGTATGGTAGAATCTTTCCAACAACTTTATTATCGTATACTGTTAAGTACCTACCTAATTAGTTAACTAATAACATTTATAGCGATCGGATCAATATAAGACATCTTTATTTCTTCAATAATAATTAGAATGACTTGGCAATCGCACGTAGAAAAGTTGTCGACTATAGGACCGTGTGTGCAACGTAATGTACCTATTGCTCTCGCTCCGAAATAATTCGTTGTTTTCTTATTAGTTAAGTTTATCTTTATTTAGAGATATGTTGTGTTGAGTAATAATATTCATTTGTGCTCTGGGTGCTATAGAGTGGTCAGTTGAGCGCGATTGCCAAGTTATTCTAATTATTATTGAAGAAATAAAGATGTCTTATATTGATCCGATCACTATAAATGTTATTAGTTAACTAATTAGGTAGGTACTTAACAGTATACGATAATAAAGTTGTTGGAAAGATTCTACCATACACAGATACTGGTTAAATTAACCGACTTGGTTTAAAATTAGATCTCACAACTTTTTACCGTAGAATAAACTGCGCAGGCTGCGAGACTGGCGTTTTTGTATATGCATATGCATGTTTTGTTGGGATCTCATTTCTTTTTGTAAGTAACTTTCCTTTTTTAGGGTTCCGTACCCGAAGGGTGCCAAACGGGACCCTATTACTGAGACTTCGCTGTCCGTCTGTCCGTCCGTCCGTCCGTCCGTCCGTCCGTCCGTCCGTCCGTCCGTCTGTCACCAGGCTGTATCTCATGAACCGTGGTAGCTAGACAGTTGAAATTTTCACAGATGATGTATTTCTGTTGCCGCTATAACAACAAATACTAAAAATCAAAAGAAATTTAATATTAAGGGGGTCTCCCATACAACAAACGTGATTTTTTTGCTCATTTTTGCTCGATATTGATAATGGTAGCAGGTAGACGCTTAAAATGTTCACAATATATTGAGTATATTATTTACTTAAAAAATAAACAATTAAATTAAATTTAAATTAATATTTAGGGGGGGCTAGCATACTTTTTTTTGCGGTTTTTTATAGATAATGGCACGGAACCCTTCGTGCGCGAGTCCGACTCGCACTTGGCCGGTTATTTCTTTTCGGGTACTATTTCTTGTGCGTTAGCTACCGACTTTCTCAAAGCCCACTCCCTATCTCTATGGGCTCTTCTCTGTGGCTTTGATGTTACGATTTGTGACCAGTCTGGGCGGTGAATTATATAAATATAAATCATACCTCAAACCAAACCATATTCAGGAAATGCACACCTAGCGACATCTAATGGGGAATAGCGATATTAGACAATATTGTAAACGCTTTATTAGGGTTCCGTACCCGAAGGGTGCCAAACGGGACCCTATTACTGAGACTTCGCTGTCCGTCTGTCCGTCCGTCCGTCCGTCTGTCACCAGGCTGTATCTCATGAACCGTGGTAGCTAGACAGTTGAAATTTTCACAGATGATGTATTTCTGTTGCCGCTATAACAACAAATACTAAAAATCAAAAGAAATTTAATATTAAGGGGGGCTCCCATACAACAAACGTGATTTTTTTGCTCATTTTTGCTCGATATTGATAATGGTAGCAGGTAGACGCTTAAAGTGTTCACAGTATATTGAGTATATTATTTATTTAAAAAAAAACGCGTGTAGCACCGTACACGTGTTAGAAGTAAAACTTCTGTAGCTAGATCATTAAGTGGTACCTATACTATACACCTATACCTACCTATACTAAAAGAGATTTAAATTTCCAATTTTGAGATCCAATCTCTGCTTCAAGTTACTTTTAAGTTTCAGACGTCCGATTATTTGAAATTATTTTATACTTGTACTTACTTTTAATACGTCATGTCATTTATTTCCCACCATTCCTTATCTACAATTTGTCGCGCTCGTGGTGATATACTTAACTCATTCAATAGTGTCACTACGTCACTACTATTTGCATCTCGCTCAGATTATATACCATCTGACGTCACGTCTTTAAGCCGTCTCGCTCAAATGTATGCATTGCTTTGCTTGTTTTAGAAATCCATATCGACCCGTGTGACATTGATGAAACTCTTTTCTTACAAACTGTATGGATCGCATCGCACAGCTGTCAAACATAAGTTCCGGTTCCAACAAAGAGGTTTTTAGTTTGTCCCAGCCAGCGGCGGCGGCGGCGGCGGCGCCATCTTGGCCATACCGGAAATCAAGAACTCGTGGAAGAATGCTTAAAATAATTTTTATTTGTTAACGTTTCATCAGGTTTTTCTCTCACTAATTAACATTCTTTATTGTACGAATGTATTATTATCTTATCTGATTAGTTAAAAACCGTATTGAAAATAGTTGCGGTTTTAAAAGTCTTCAGCCGACCCTGACGTCACCGATTCCAATTTCCGTTACATTTCTTAGCCACTCGTGATAGCACCCGGCTAGTAGCGATTGAAAAGCAAATATATGAATAACCCACAGTTGAGAGGTTAAATAAATTTTACCCCCGTGCCCCAAGAAGTTTTACTTCAAAAATAAATAATTAAATTAAAATTAAATTAATATTTAGGGGGGCTCCCATACATTTTTTTTGCGGTTTTTTATAGATAATGGCACGGAACCCTTCGTGCGCGAGTCCGACTCGCACTTGGCCGGTTATTTAAATCATAGCTGGAACCAAACCATACCGCGATTCAAGATACACATAGCGACTAGCGACATCTAATGGGGAATAGCGATGAATCGAAGTAGTCGTGTACTGAGCTTATTGATAATTAATATATTATGAAATTGGGGCTAAAATTGCGCAATGTTTGAGTTTTCCTTGGCTTTGCAGGCTAAACTCTAACCATGCTCAAAATTTTAAGCTTGTGGGTTCGCTAGAAGTAACCTTTAGAGTTTTCATGATCGTGAATCAGTGAGTCAGTGAGTGTCAAAATTGAGGAACTTTGAATTGCTGTACCTTCAACTCTACTGGTTCAAATTTATTGAAATTTTGAGAATATGTCTTATGACATGGTGCCTTTTAGCCGCCGGGAATTCAGGTTTCTATCTTTATCCACAACGGAGTAACAGGTAGGTCAAATATGCTCTGAATGGCTTCCTGTAAAGGATGTTACTGCTGCGCCCGTATGTTTTGCTTTTTGCTCGACTTGGCTTGGGGGCGCTACCGCGCCCCCAGATAGAATGCTTAGAAAAGGAATAATTTTAATTGCACAGCAAATAACTTATCTTATCACTTTATCACCCATCAATTTTTTATATCTAATTAAATAATTTTTACATCAAATGAATTAATTTACTGCAAATAAACCATTTGTTGAACAAAAGTAGTGCTAAAAATAATTCGAAAATATACATCAAATCTATAGTACATTTTTTCCTCTTTCTGTCAAGCAGAAATATGCTTTTCATATCAAATATACTGATTGCACAGCAAATATACTGATTGCACAGCAAATATACTGATTGCACAGCAAATATACTGATTGCACAGCAAATATACTGATTGCACAGCAAATATAACGATTGCACAGAAAATTAACCAGGGCGTCGACGTATATTACTCACACTCATATCTTTATGTACCACCCAGACCTCTTGTAGTTCCACAAAACCGACTTGGTAGCTTTAGGTCACTTTCTGTGCTTAAACTATAGATAGGTTGTGTTAGGTCACAACTTTATATACCACCCGGAGCCGAGCGGAGCGGAAAGGAGCGAGGCGACCTCTTGTAGTTTCACAAAACCAAATTGGTTGCTATATAGGTTAGGCACTTTCTGACTGAAAACTGTTATTTTATGTGGAATATATAATATATAGCTGCTTAATTAAAAAAAAAACTAAAATTGATTTGTTTTGAGATGGTAATTATTAGATATGCATTCATAAAAAGCTTCTCCTCCAATGTTCTCCATTGCATGTTTGGTCGGCCTATGTCTCATAAGAGAGGTGGGCACAATTGTGCCTCTGCCACCCCGTATGGGAGAATGCGTGACTGCTCGTTCTGTTAATTATCATTCAAATGTATTTTCTTTTTAGTTTATTCTACCCTCTGCTACTATAGGTTGATATCACAACATAATATCTGACAACATAAAGATTAAATGGGGCGACGAACGTGACGTCACGTCTTCTCTAAAACGTTTAGGCACCCCCATTTTTTATCACGACATAACGTCGTATAAAGCTTAACATTTCACAAAAAAAAAAGCTTTTATGCTGCTGTAGAGAAAGTAAACCTCGTTGCCATTTTTAAAGGCTAGGAATGTTTCGTCACACAATTAGTTATTCCAGCTAATTGGATCGTTTAATTATTATGCGGTCTGCTTTCACCGGAACCAGGGACAATATTTATTTTTTAATATTCTTTTGTTAATAATAGGTATTTGCCCAGCAGTGGGACATGGTGGGCTCGTAATAATAATAATAATTATAATAATTTTACATCCATACTGTAGAAAAATCCAGAGTTTGATATTAAACTTATGGTAAGGTAAAATATGACGGAGACCTCTGCACTCTAACTGACGAAGGAGCTTTATGGCTGCAGACTTCAATATTATTTTTAAAATAGTGACTCAACGACTTCTGCCACATCTTTAAACACACATATCTGAGTAGATATTATTATTTCATTTTCCCATACGCGGGGTAGACAGAGACTAAACCCCTGGCCCTATGCTGCACTGGGAAACGCATTGCAATTGGATCTCGACCGCTTCTTAAATGCCCGAAATGGCGTCATTTGGTATTCCGGTAAATCGCAAATGAAATTGGTATTCACATGGCGTTTTTGAGGCATTCTCGCGGCATTGCAAATTGCTAATGGAACGCTTTATAGCATTGCCCCCTGAGCAAGAGTTTCATTGCTACGATCCTGGAATACTTCTCAAAGTATACTTTACTATGTTTATAGTATGGTATATTGGCAGAAGTAATTTTACATTGAAGTTATTTTAACTGGTTTTACTCTCAGAAGCACACCGGTTGAACAATGGAGAACAATAGATAAATAAGATGTGTCGACGAAAGGGAAAAACTAGAAAACCTCGGCACGGGAGTTTGTCTCGCACTTAACCCGATTTTTCATCATACAACGAGGATTCCCGACAAAATATTTTAAGTTACATGTTAAATATTAATAATGACAAGCTTAAAAACTTACTTCGTGAAGAAAACCGACTGAAATTGAGACTTATTAAATGGCCGTCCGAGGCTGCCTTGACGTTGATTTGTGTTTCAGATTTTAGATTGTGTTGTTGTTGTCATTTTGTGTGTAACTAAATCGTTGTCGTTGTAAAAATAAACGGTCAAGTGCGAGCAGGACTCGTAGACCAAGGGTTCCGATCACACTTGGAGAGCGTTGCACGTGTAATTAAGTTTTCACATAAAAAAAACTAAAGTATAATGTCATCCATGTAAGCAACATTAAATATTTTTGTAGAAAACAGTTTGCAGTTTTCAGATTTTACCTTTACTTGTGCTATAAGACCTTGCTTTGTGCCAAATTTCATGATTGTAGGACAACAGGAAGTACCCTATCTATAGGTTTTGGGTCCATTGCGATTACTATGAAAATCTAAATTTTTTACAGCATAAACGATCATAGCGTTTGATTGCGTTGACCTAGAAGGTTCATTTTTTCACAGCTATATGCGACAAGAGACCGTAACAATTGTTATAAATTTCAGTTTGATACGTTTACGCGTTCTTGATATAAATGGTTTTGACACACAGATGGACAGACAGACAGGCAGACGGACGGACAACAAAGTGATCCTATAAATTTCTTCTTCCTTTTTTCTTTTCTGAGGAGTACACCCCTCAGAAATAATTAATAAAAAATAATAAAAAGTATTGTTAGTATTCATGGAAAAAATGGTTACAACAATCAAACAACAACAACAACAACAACCATTCTTGTGTAGCCTAAACAGGATGAAACAAAAAGGTGTGGTCTGTTGTTATTGAACATCTTTCTGGAAACTTTAACAATGAAACCGCTTTAAACAGAGCAACAGTTTCAGGCTTTTGATAGACTTTTATTATTGGTTAAATGCCGTAATTGCTCTGACTGAATAAAAAAAAACTTTGAATGCTGTTTTGTTACTTTTCAAAAATAAAAGAATGTATCCTTCATGTAAAATGATCTATCTTAATGATTTAAGGTACTTCCCCTCCGGGCCCAAACAGTTGTTCCACCCTGTAGATAAACATACATAATTATGCTTCACGACGAAGAAGGGTAGACAGAGACTAAATACCTTCACTTTCAACGATCCTGTCACAATATATTCAGACCTTCTTTTAAACTTACGTTCCTTTGGATGACCCTTCGAATACAGGCGTAACATTCAATAAACACAACTATCTGTATTTTCATTATGTGCCCAACTTCATTCAGTAATTTCCTCACAGCTTAGGGAACCTTTCAACCCTAAAGTTTAAATACAATTTGCAAGTTGTGGGTTTCAACTAAAATTATACTGAAAGCTGAACCGCGGCGGGCCCAGAGTGAAAGACAAACTCAATATTAACATATATTTATTTATCTCCAGTGTATGTTTTTTCGGGGTTGTGGAACTGGGAGCCAAATAAATAATAGAGGTATTTGAATCCGAATGAAAAAGGAAAATTAGGTATCTGAGGAACCTAGAAAGGAAATGCCTAATTTTAGACGCTCGCGCTCGCTTGTTTCAATTAAATTACAAAGAATTAATAGGGAAATAAATTTAACTGGAGACAGTCATGGATCTGACTATCGAGTATTTCTCATCACAGCACATGATTTAGGCCCTGCGACGCATAAGACCACAAACGCGAAATACCAACTCGACGCAAAAAAAAACACTTTTAAAAACAAAACACAAAATCTACAATAATAATGAATGCAAAAACCAATCACGCTTAATTTTGATACTGAAATACCAACTATCACATTACTCGTAACACTTATCAAATCAACGTTAGCCCGTAACAAAACACCACCTTCAGATCTGAGTATTAGTTTCCGGGTGACAAGTCTGGTAAAAGCCGTACAACATCTGTGGCATGACTCTCGCGCATTCGATATACGATATCTACACCTATGTCGAGTGATTTTGTATGGGAATCTATCAATACAAGGTGATATTTAATTAGCTCACCATATTTTGGGGAATGATAGTACCCATCATTATGAACAACTTTCCCTATGAAACATATAGTCACAAATGAAAAAAAAAATTCGTCCCCCAGTATATTGCCCCGATCAGCTGATATCAAGTTTCTATGGGAGACCCATTTTTTTTCGTTAGCGTTTGCTACCATTTGTTCCTCAGGGAAAGTTGTTCATAATGATGGGTACTATCATTCCCCAAAATATGGTCAGCTAATAAAATGTCACCCTGTATAGGTCTCGATATCCGTATAAATAAATAAATAAAATAAAATAAAATAAATAACGAAGGCGCGAAAATCATGACACTGTGCTGCATCTGTATTAACATAGTACTTTCATAGCGTAACACGTCAACCAGTATATAACAACAGACAGTAGACTACCAATTATGTCAAAAACGGGTCTTTGAATTATCAATGATTCATAATGTGTTTATCAGACTTGACACCCTGGTATGTCACAATAACGAATACGCCATTGTGAAATCTGTCATTTTCACGCACTTGAGAAAGCTCTTTTAGAACTGAGAGAGGTCTATAATTACGGGCCTTAATGACTGGGATCCTTTGAATACCACCTACAAAATTCCAGGTTGAAACCAATGACTGTTCATGCAAAGTACTTCCCAACTCTCACCAAAACTCGAAACTTCCATCTTTATCTTGAGAAATTATTAGTTCAATCTGATAACTCGTGCGATAGTAAGACCACCGTTAAAATATAAAATTATTTATGGCTATTATTTTATTAGGTCGGGTAGAAAGTTTCTTCGTATTTTGTATGAAGACCATAACGGCTCGAACAAAAAGGTGCATCTTTGACACAGACTTTTATACTAATCTTTGACTTAAAAATTTCCGGATTGAAAACGCTTAAAAAAACCAACTTAGTGCTACTTTTACTGAAACTGTATTAGGTTCATAAAAATAAAAATAAAAAATTTTCACATTTCAAAAATTGTCGGAAACAATATTTTTTTATTCCTTTTTTTAAATAAACCTTTTTAATGACATCAAAACCAGCCAGATCCAATAATTCCATCCAAAGATATTTATTTATAAATATACACATACAAAAATTACATACGAAAAGACTTTTTACCCGACCTATTAAAAGCCGCTTTGCTTGAAATGAAATGAAATTAAATGAGTTTATTTGTTTGATTTTTGGTTACAATGTAGGTCTTAAGCTTAATGTTACGTGTCGCAAAAATCTGCCACATAAGGCGTACAAATATTATTAAAGTCATTATAACTACGATTATACATATTTTCTCTCATTTACCTAAATACCTAGCTGTCGTCTCTTTACCATTTTATATTGTCAAAATAATCAAAAAACTCTTTGATGGAGTAAAAGCAGTGATGCAGAAGCCAGCTGTGTAATTTATTTTTAAAGATATTGATCGGGAGATCTTTCAATTCTGTTGGCAGAGCATTAAATATTTTTATAGCCATATGAAAAACGTTGTGTTGGACTAGAGTTCTAAAACGTTTCTTCTATGAGAAGTTTGTTATGGTTTGTCTTGAACCAATAACGCGCAAAGGTCGTAATATTGTTATTTAGCTATAAAGTAGCAAAAAAGCCAGAAAGTATTAAAATCTTTCAGAAAACCTATAACGTTAACTTTCGTATAATATTTTTTCTACTGGCAATTTTTCCCTTTTCTAGGGTTCCGTACCCGAAGGGTGATAAACGGGACCCTATTACTTAGCCTCCGCTGTCCGCCGTATCTGAACGGAAACGGTTACAGAATTGAAATCGCAAAATGTGTGTATCTGTTGCCTCTGCAGCAACAATGTATAATGAAATATTACATAAAAACACACGAAATTTAAAAAAAATGGGTGCGAGACATAGTTTTGTACTATTTCTTGTAAGATGGCGCGGAGCCATTCGTGTGAGAGTCCGACTCGCACTTGACCGTTATATGAAAGATTCAGCAAATCTCGGATAATCCAACAGAATATTTTAAAGCTACACGTATATTTTAGCGTTCTCATTAAGTTACACATATTTTGTATCTTTCTTACTTCGTGCGTGCTAAGAACTACTTCCCCACTGACACGTGTAACTTAGCCTGAATATATTCGCAAAAGTGGCTTGCACTAGTTGTGTTATTCAAATCAGAATAGTGGTTTGTATTCAAAAGCT
The DNA here is from genome assembly GCA_963457715.1 of Argyresthia albistria. Classification (NCBI taxonomy): domain Eukaryota; kingdom Metazoa; phylum Arthropoda; class Insecta; order Lepidoptera; family Argyresthiidae; genus Argyresthia; species Argyresthia albistria. The sequence goes on along the minus strand of OY735274.1, from coordinate 7,385,575 downwards.
CGGCATGTTGGTTCTGAGCTTCACTGCGAGCTTTTCAGTTACCTGGGTTTTAAATAAATTAAATCCTTACACGTGGTGGTTTTGCAATATTTTTTTTTGGTATCTCATTGCTACATATCTCTTTTGTATTTTTACCCGACTGCCTTCAGAAGGGAGGGTTATGTTTTTCGAGTGTATGTATGTATGTAGATTTCTATGTTCCCTGCTACAGCCTGAAGAGCTTGAAGGAATTTAACTTTTGAGGTGTCGTTAGATTTGTATTGATAACGCGAGTGACACTGGGTACATTAAAAATAATAAAACACAAAAGGGCAGATTTTAGACGCCATATTTATAGTCCCAAAAAAAAAATTTCCCCAAACCTGTCGAGTGGGGTATCAAAATAAATAGTTTTTAATAGCGAGTCCAGATATACCTTTAACTTGCAGTTTAAGTTTTATTGGAAAGGTAAAACTTTTAACGAAAATCACTATCAGCGCACAGAAATCCAACGAAGGGCGAAGGGCGATGGACTGGGTGTGTACCGTCACTCTTCGGTGTATTTCCTTAAACTTAAATAGAAATAACATAGTATAGAAATAACATAGCATTAGTTATCTTACAAACTAAAAAGTCTGAAAAAAAAACAACTGCATACAATAACCACTTCCTCTTAGTGGTTATTTTATGCAGTCGGGTTTTTTGTTCTTTTATAATATATTTTTTTAACTTACCTAATCAACTTTAGGAGCTTTAGTTCAAAGGGTATCTCATAAGGAAAATAACAATAAATATAATAACACGACACATTATTAACTTAACAAAAGTTTTTTAAGCATCACAAGAAAGTCTCCTAAGATTTAAAGAAAACCGCATCAAAATCTGTCTACCCGTTTGAGCTCTATGAGTACCAACACAGATATAGTACCACGGACAGAGATACAGACAAACAGACAGACAGACGCTTCAAACTTCCAACTTTCATCTTTTGGTCGTAGGGGGTGACCAAAATAATTTCCAAATTAATCACTGCCAGAAGTGTCGCTAATATTAACGAGTTCTCAGTATCAGCCTTTCATTTCGAGTCCATTAATCAAAACTGAATTTAATTCATTAATCAGTTTTGTAGTTCACAGAGGTTGAAATAGGAAAACTGGGGTAGTATTTACTAAAACATAGCGAAGACATACACAGGTAGATACCTTATCGCTATCCCCCATAACAGGTATATAAAGTTAATCCGAGCGGCGGAAAGGGACAGGATCAACGTTTTATTAATAAGGGGGTATGTCCACAGACCAGGATATAACAGTTTAATGAACAAAAATCGAATACCTACGTAAAATAATATCTTTACCTAGGTCAGATAATTTCAACTGAAGACCAAATGTCAAAAGAAGTAAATGAAAGGATCGTTAATACCTAGGATGGAAAAAGTACTGGGCTTTAAAAGAAATAACAAAAAGTAGAGAAATCAGTCTGAGGATCAAGAAAAAGACCTTGCATCCTCCCCTGCATTACTTTTGGCTGTGAGACATGGGCTCTGACTATGCAGCATAGACTCAAACTGGCAAGACGCGAGAGAGCCATGGAGAGAAGCATGATGGGGATCAGACTAATCTGCTGTTTACACCAAGAAAAGGTTTGAAGCAAAACTTGTATAACAAATCAAGAATGTTACGTGTTGTTTAGACCATACAAGTCATTTATTGCTTCAATTTAATTGTATGCAACAGGCAAAAAACTTGCGTCGTGTAAATGGGCCTTAAAAGACAAAGTCAGACATATAGATATCAGGGGCAAGACAAAAGTAACAGACATCTTACTAAGGATCGACCAAATGAAATGGAGATGGACAGGCCATATGCTCCGTTGCCAGAGGGAAAAATGGAGTAAAAGGGCAATTCAATTCAATTCAATTCATTTATTTGTCAGATAATACAATCCATTATTGTTAGTATTCATAAAAGTTATAATAAATAGAGTTAGTAGGACTTATTACTATTAACATGTATATTACACCAATGCTTCAGTAGGCGGCCATCAAATCGGTCTGGATCACCGCCAGTATGCTGTTACGGCTGGCGCGGAGTCTGGCGAGCGTCGAGGTGCAGCGCTTGCGTAACGTTTGTATAGAAACAGTCGACGCGCGCCTCCGCGAGCATCCCCGACGCACTACACCACGGCGGCAGCCGCAGCAGCACCCTGAATGCATTGTTGAATTGGACGCGAAGGGCGCTGAAAGCTTTTTTCGAATAGTCAGTCCACAGGCTGCAGGTGTAAAGCGATGTGCAATAAGCCCTGAAAAGTGTTAATTTCACCCCGACTGTACATCGCGAGAACCTATGGGCTATCATATTCGACCTGACCGCCAGCGCCCTTCGCTTCGCAATGATTTGGTACCCAAGAGACGGCAAAAGAAGCCAAGGCCGCCCAGTAAGAAGATGGGAGAACGAGTTAAAATACAGGGTGTAACAGAAATGGGTGTACAAGCCGAAAGAGGGTTTTTAGGGACATCATTCTGAACAACTTTCACTATGGGACCGACTTGATCAGAGTAACTTTATTTTTCACTCCACTGGGACCATTTTGGCAAAGAGTGGCAGCAGACCGCAAGCAGTGGAAAGATTTGGAGGAGGCCTATGTCGTTAGACACACCGAGATAAGGGATATTTTATAAGATAAATGCAAAACCAACTGTTAATTCTCGGAAATAAAAGGCTTTATTATTATTATATTATTATGTCCACAGACCAAAGATTAAGACTCTTAAGTCTGTGGGTATGTCTTTAAGATGTCACTTCTTTCTAGTTTAGCTGACAACTTTAGAAACTTTCCTCCGATTTTGGTAAAACATGGCTCAGTACCATTACAGTTAAGTCTACTAGGTATTTATCAAAAGAAAAAAAACACATTAAAGTCCATTCAACTGTTTCAACGCTAAGGTAACACAGACAGACAGGTTTAAAAACCGCATTAAAATCCATCCTTCTATTTAGTGCCACAGACATACAGACAGCACTTAGCCTCACTCAGATCTTGAGTGGAATATAAAGTCGCTTCTCTTCAGCGCCACTTGTAACGATATTTCTCTGTCACCGCGTTAATCAAGAGAAGCTGTTAAGTACTCTTTGAAACTTTTCCAATCTTTCCCGGAGCAACACAAGCTTAGAACCATATTGTTGTGAATTTCCCAACACTGTTGAATAGCTTTACAATTACGGCCCTAGCCTCCAATTCTCGTGCTATCGAGATCATCTTCATAGTCGAGATAACCCTCTTTTTTCGTCGGTGGTAAAAGGACAAGTAAATTAGGGTAAGTGACATTTCGGAGCTCGGAGCTGCGGACCGCCGCCGCCGCCGCCGCGCCGCGCGCCGCCGCCGACGACGACGACGACGCTCCAAATACTCTGAAATTGCGGCGGCGGCGGCGGCGGCGGCGGCGGCGGCGACGCGTCGAGCTCCGAGATGTCACTTACCCGTAAATTGGGATCAACGCTAGCGTTCAATAAAAAATATTTAGGAAATATCAAAGTCTAATCGAGTCAGATTAGTGCTAATTTGCTTTGACTTTGACTTTGAACCGTTATTAAATACTTCGTATGTACAAACATACATAGGTTTAAATCTATTCCTGCTGTCCACGAAGTCGTTTTATTTGGCGAAATTCCAAGTACGTTCAGCCCTGGACTTACAGAAGAGACGGTTCAGTAAATCACAGCATTTGCATGCTAAAAGAAAAGCATTTACTGAGAGAAAAATGTGATTTTGTCCGTTTATCTGGACTCATAGAATAATTCCGGTAAACAAGATAGAGGTGGGTGTACAAATAAATCCCTTTTATCTGTGATTTTGTCTTATCTAACTTTATTTATGTTAAGTTTTTGTCTTGTGGGGACTTTATTTAATAACGACATATAAAAAAAAACGTGTCATTCTGCAACTTTAACGCCATTTCTTCTCAGATTTACAAACTATTATCACCTCAATAGGAGAAAATTTGTCTTTTAACATCAATCATTACGAGTAATTTTGATCTATTTAAAATCACTATGGGCCGAAAGAAAAATGTCACCATAATTGAAGGAAACGTTTCATTTCGAAGTTTGCTCGTATCGCTAATGAATATCTAAATCAAATAAAAAAAAAAATAAAAAAAAATATTAAAAAAATGTTATATAAAGGAATTCGGCAAATCTTTATTGGGCCCTTGTTCTTCAATATTTAATATGAAGTTGTTATACTTAAATTTTAATACCTGCTTAGGTCTTGGTACAAGTAGACACCTTGCAAGTGTTTCTGATGTTGATAGACTCATAATTTACCCACGAGAGTCGCAAAATAAAGGGAGTCAGCGATTTTGCTGTCTCTTTGCTCGCACTGACGAGAAAATCCACAAAAATGTCATTTTAGCAAACCCTCCACTTTATCACGATTGCGCCTTTGAGTATTACTTATGTTTTACGTTCGACTGTCTACTAAAACAGCTATCTCAAGTCTTTTGGGGGAAGATAAATCGGTGTTTAGGCCTCTATAATTAAGTATACTGGCTACAGAACGAGACGACATACAGAACCTTACATACATGAATTATTTGCCTATAAACGAGGCAAGTATTTTTTTTTTCGAAAAGTTACTTGCGCGACAAAACTTTAGCCATGTGATCTAAGTACGGGGCCCTTAATTCTTGGCCTGGGTTTTTTTTTATTATGGACCTGATTCATGACTAAGGTAGATTAAGAAGGTAGATAAGGTAGACTAAGAAGAATTCATGAAATAGACCATATTGTATTAATCCGGTCTTCTATAAGACATATCTTCCAGCAAACCAAGGATAGTAAGTAAGTAACAGATGAAGGGCAAAATTACCAAGTTAATGTGCAGTGTAACAGATTCTGAATTATAAAGGCAACTTAAATATAGTTGAGTGTTATTGTTAGTTAAGAAGTCTATCTCTTTTGCACGGTAAAAAGGCGCAACTCCAAGTTATGTTACATTCTTTCGTTATTGCCTTCACATTCACCCCAGGCGCCACGTTGTCGCCATAATGACAATTTGGCCTGTCTCCAGTGACGCTAAAAGAGGCCCGTAAAACACGATAAGTACGCAAGGGGTTACAGTAAAACGTACAGAGATAATAATTTTATTCTATGAGCTTGTTTGCGGTTCGCGTCCAGAATTTTAATTATTATTGTGTGATTGGGCCACGATGTGTGAATGAACGAGATATGTAGATTTTGTACGACACGTAACATTACTGACTGTTCAACTGTTTAGAATAATTACTATGTAAACATAAAACAAATACACGTCTAGAAAAATTGTTTGAATTTACAGAAATACGTAAAGTTAGAGAGAAGCCAGAGGGACCATGTCATTGAATAAATGGTTGTTAACACATGAATCTTCAGGCTAAGGTAAGTTTAACTGTAACTGTATTTATTTGTAAGTAACTTGTTTTGAGTAATAAGTCATTTGTGTAAAAAAATACTCTGTCCGACTGCCAAGAAGCAAAAATTCTTGGCTATTTGTTGCTCGCTTAGTTAGTATTTTGCCAATTGGCAGCCGAATTCCTCCACTTTTCAAAATTACCTTTTTCGCATTGAGTAAGTACACTGCTCTCGATTTTAGATGACTCAATTGAGTACACTGCCCTCAATTCTTGATTGCTTTATGCAAGGTGTAAATGAATTAACGATATGAATTAAATGAGAAACTACTTTGTTAAGGACATAATTTTGAGCAACTTTCATTATGAAAAATAAAGTTGCTCTCATCAAATCAGTTTCACAGTGAAAATTGCTCAGAATGATATCCCTGACAAAGTAGTTTCTCATTTTGCGTTAATTGATTTACACCTTGTATATCGGCCCAGGAGCGCGTTGCATGGAAACGGGGAAGAGAGGCCTTTGCCCAGCAGTGGGATGCTATAGGCTAATAATAATAAATAATTTGAGTCTAATTTGACACTTTGGTGAAGATTCAATATATTTTTTTAGAGACGATTTGAAATACCTATGAGCTAACTAACTGCCACTGCCTATGCCTGAAGCTAACTCGACTGTATCATTATAATTAAATATCTTTCAGGCCTTAGGCATTATAACATGTTTTAGTGAATTTTGTTATTGTCCAAAATGAAATATGTATGCACATGTCCATGAGCTTTCGTTTCAGGGACAACGGAAGTTGTCCCTTCATGAGCTCCTTCATAGACCAAAAGCTCTTCCAGGCGTTTTCGACGCGTCTATCGACTTGTCGTCTATCTAATGTTTACTTACGTATTGTATATTTTTTGTCGGAATGCCGGGTGCTCCTGGTTCCCTGGGATGTGCGCCTGCGGTAACGCATTATGTGTTCTGAAAAAAAAAAAGTATATGTGTCTATGACATGGTTGCTATGACAATATATAAACACTTTCAGTCAAGATCTCCATTTTGAAATGCGTAAGTGTATCTAAACACGTCTCTTGTATCGGGGTCCCCTTTAATTTGCAATATCTCTCGTATTTCAGTATTTGTGGTTGGTGCGGCAACAGATATACACATTCTGTGAAAATTTCAGCTTTCTGGCTATTACGGTTCGTGCAGACGGACCCGGTGACAGACAGGACGGACGGACGGACAGACGGACAGCGAAGTCTCAGTAATAGGGTCCCGTTTGGCACCCTTCGGGTACGGTACCCTAAAAAATCACAGTTAAAGCAGGATTGATTACTCTGTACAAGACAGGGACTTATCCCACCTCCACCCAGCCTTATTCTGACTTCATGTCTTAACCTGAGTTACACGAAACTTTTAACTTTTGAGCATATCCTTAGCATCAGAAATAAATGACAATCCTATGAGGTTCTCGTCTTTAAATCAATAGGTAACTCAGGGTTAGGGACCCAAACGCCAGAGTAAGCCAAACGGTTAAGATTTAGGGGCATACATGGTGCCCTACGCAGCTTAGATTAGGAATAAAAAAGTCTGTGCTGACTGCTGACTGTCAACATCATATACTGCAAATCATGCATAATAAGTATGATGATGTAGATGACGATGTGATACAGCAGGTACTCCTATAGATGGAACCAAAATATTATACGTTTCAAAAGAAAATTTAGTTTTTCGTTATTTTTTGAACTCGGTGTACCGATTTACATCAAATACCCATACAAAATAAGCGCGAACATTACGTATCGAGTCAGCCATCAGTGCCTCTTAACTACATAGACTTAAAGGCGATTTTGTCTAGTACAAGTACATATTTGGTATAAGTAGAGTAATTATTCTCGCACATTTTTAAAAAAAGAAATCTTTGTCGCTGAATAATAATTCCTTACCTTTTATAATCAACGATGAAATATCTTCAAAACAAATAAGCACAACCTTTTGAAAACTACTTCAAAAATAGCCCATAAAATATTGAACAACCTTCAGAAGATATGCTACAAATCTAGGAAGACAACAATCTACTTATTAACGGTAACAGCAACCACAATTTAATTATTTAACCACTAACTAGAATAACAACAACAACTATGTATAAACACTTTTTATACAAAGAAACAATTTATTTCTTCAGCCATTGAGTAATATTTATTAACCCTAAAAAGACGTCTAAAATCACTTTTGCGATGCGAATTCTTTTAACCGTTTAGCGGGGAATATGTTTTTGGTTTATATAAAAAGGGTATTGTGCGCGTTTTCATTCTTAATTTTATCGAAAATCTAGTTTAGTGACCGAAAAATTCGCTTCAAGTTGAGGTTTGACTTTATTGTATCGGTGTTGCTATTTTCTGCCAGATTCCCTTAAAATATAGACTTCCCTTTTCCCATTATTGTCATGTTTTTTCATTCCTTTGAATCTCTCTTCGTCTTTTCTTTTTTATCGAATGTAGGAAACTCTACTTAAAGTTTTTTGTTGGTAGGTAATTTATTATCGTATGGTAGACAAAGACTGTATGTACCTCCATAGTAGACAAAGACTGTATGTATCCATAGTGTTAACTTCTTTAGGCCATATATTTTTGTTGTTTATTTCTTTGCCATTTCACCTGTACTATAGTTCCTACTTTTCAGCATTATTTCTCAATCCCAAGTGTAGTTACATAATAGTCTCACTCATTACATTCGTCCGTTTTATCCCGATTCGCTGACAGTAAATTCATTTCTGATGTAGCAACACCGTTTCACGCATGCGCACTGAGGTTCGTTTCTCACCAGCTGTTTCTCACTTTTGGCACTTCTATTGATCTGCGTGATGGCAAGAAAAACTTAAGGTCCGTTCACACTTATTAGTGATGACCCAGGGTTCATTTTCAGTGACCTTCTAGCTGATTGGAAATTATATGATACAACAAAGACCTACTACATACAAAAGAAAGCGTCCGTAGCCTAGCGTGGTGGAGTATGGCAGAGTCGTATCTAAGTAAAGACCCGTGCCCCTCAGTGGGGATTTTATAGGGTAATGAAAGTGTACCATCAACCAATATGTCGCATTGATAGACATAATATCAAAGCTTCAAGCTTTGAACGGGATGAAAAAGTTTCAGCTAAAGGGGGCTAGCCTATCAGTTGCGTAAATATGTGGTTGATTTTTAACCGACCAAAGAAGTCTTTGTGGACTTCATGGGCGCACAAATCAAAACTCTGGCCTTCCTCGCCTACATCATCAGGATATACCAGGAGACCATCGCCAGCCATGCCAACCTCATGGTCAAAGGCATCATCGGACTCCTCACACTGTGCCCTGCAGAAGTAGCCCACTTAAGAAAAGAACTGGTCATTGCAACAAGACATATTCTCGCTACGGACTTGAGACTGAGTAAGTATCCGCAATAATTAATTACCATAACACGTCTTTGGTCTTTAATTTTGTGTGATGCTTTTTTATATAAAAAAATGTGTGTTACCTCGAAATTGGTATTATTTGTTAACCGATTTCAAAAAATCTTTTTTTTATATTAAAGAATGGACCTTAAAGTTGGTCCCATTTTTTGAAAATCAGGAATCGGTCTAGTATTTCGGTTTCTACATAGAAAATACTGTCATCCAGGTATCCAAAATTACATATTTTTGCCTTTCTGTGACTATGTGGTGAGATGAATTCTGGCTGTAAGGACCGATTTCGTATATTTTATGTAAAATTGTGAATTGTGAGTTGCCAGACGTCATTCGCATTCCACGCGGACAAGACTATCCCCCGGTTTCTGAGACGCTGATCAAAGGATACGATTAGCTAACAGAGCGATTAACTGATTTCAGCCAATCACGTGCCACCATCAGCCAATCGTGTGCCACCATTTTGAATTAACCACCGATTAGTTAATCGTGACCTGTGATCAGCGTCTCAGAAATTGGGGGTAGGTAAAAGATTATGAAGTCGGTTTTTTTAAGTTTTTAACTTATTGAATTATCTATCTCAAATCTCAAATGGTCGCAAACATAATGTGATGAGTATACGATGCAGGCGAGGAATCACTGAGCAATTTATAAAGTTATTTGTATTTACAACATAAGATCAAACAAGTAAGCTTCTACGAAGATATAATGAAATAATGGTCTGTGTAGTTGCGGCCATAGCCACCCCCTGTCATGTAAACGTAGTATTATAGACTTGTAGCCTCGACATCTTGGAATTTCAATCGCAATATCGTCGTCCAAATTGACAAATCGACCAATATAAAATGGCTACAAAAGACATTCAGGATGTTTGTCGTTATGTTGTTTTTTTTTTCATCTGCCCTAGACAAGCACGAGTTTTACTTTAACCCCCTAAGTTAAGCCATTGTCATTCTCCTGGCCGAAAAGGGAAAAATATTAACATTAAATTAATTAATATTAACATTAGTTTGACAGTGGGTACCAACGTCAAAAATTAGACATTCATTGACGTCTCGGTACCCAGACGTGTACTTCTGCACAAGTATTCTTTTTAACTATGTAAATGCACCTTTACGTCTCCGATGAGGCTGATTCAAAGAAGCTAATGCTAAAGGGTGCAATATATCACGGTTTTCTTACGAGCACTAAGAATTGGCCCTTATGTCATCTTATTCTCATCTCTATACCACCGACATAAGGTCCACTTTGGTTTAGCATCGAATTGAAATATTTTACTGTAATTTTGTAGGTATTCGTAAAGTAAGTGAAAGAAAGTCTGAATATATTCGATATTTTTTGGGTTATCGAGTGTCGGTTAAGTTATAATAATGTATTATACTAGAATAGTCTTATTGTACGCGCAATTCTTCCCCTTACCTATCGTCTCCGTCTCCTACCCAACATGGTTTGCTGGAAGAAATCTCTTATTAGAGATAAGCTCGCCTTTGTACATATTTTTTCTATGTTAAGCTATTTTTACTGTCATGTGAGTACAATAAAGAAATTACGAAATTACGAAGAGTTCAATTACGATAGTTGTTTAATACGGTCCAATAGACAGTAGGATTCCCTCCGTTCCAAATAACTAATATATTAATAACTAGAAAATCCAGTATATCTAAACTACTCAATCTGCGGCTCAGCGACGAAGTTCTTAGCTACTAAAAATGCTAAATAATTTAGGAGATCTTTGTTGAAACTTTCACATGTCAGCAGACGCAGAAGCCCCAAAAACTCTTTGGCATATTTTGTGTAACGTAAGAAGTGAAAAGGAAATAATTATACAAACCAACCATGGGACAGAACAACGGATGGTCAATAATTATACAGACCAGCCATGGGACAGAACAACGGATGGTCAATAATTATACAGACCAGCCATGGGACAGAACAACGGATGGTCAATAATTATACAAACTAGCCATGGGACAGAACAACGGATGGTCAATAATTATACAGACCAGCCATGGGACAGAACAACGGATGGTCAATAATTATACAGACCAGCCATGGGACAGAACAACGGATGGTCAATAATTATACAAACTAGCCATGGGACAGAACAACGGATGGTCAATAATTATACAAACTAGCCATGGGACAGAACAACGGATGGTCAATAATTATACAGACCAGCCATGGGACAGAACAACGGATGGTCAATAATTATACAAACTAGCCATGGGACAGAACAACGGATGGTCAATAATTATACAGACCAGCCATGGGACAGAACAACGGATGGTCAATAATTATACAAACTAGCCATGGGACAGAACAACGGATGGTCAATAATTATACAGACCAGCCATGGGACAGAACAACGGACGGTCAATAATTATACAAACTAGCCATGGGACAGAACAACGGATGGTCAATAATTATACAGACCAGCCATGGGACAGAACAACGGATGGTCAATAATTATACAAACCAGCCATGGGACAGAACAACGGATGGTCAATAATTATACAGACCAGCCATGGGACAGAACAACGGATGGTCAATAATTATACAGACCAGCCATGGGACAGAACAACGGATGGTCAATAATTATACAAACTAGCCATGGGACAGAACAACGGATGGTCAATAATTATACAGACCAGCCATGGGACAGAACAACGGATGGTCAATAATTATACAAACCAGCCATGGGACAGAACAACGGATGGTCAATAATTATACAAACCAGCCATGGGACAGAACAACGGATGGTCAATAATTATACAAACTAGCCATGGGACAGAACAACGGATGGTCAATAATTATACAGACCAGCCATGGGACAGAACAACGGATGGTCAATAATTATACAAACTAGCCATGGGACAGAACAACGGATGGTCAATAATTATACAGACCAGCCATGGGACAGAACAACGGATGGTCAATAATTATACAAACTAGCCATGGGACAGAACAACGGATGGTCAATAATTATACAAACCAGCCATGGGACAGAACAACGGATGGTCAATAATTATACAAACTAGCCATGGGACAGAACAACGGATGGTCAATAATTATACAGACCAGTCATGGGACAGAACAACGGATGGTCAATAATTATACAAACCAGCCATGGGACAGAACAACGGATGGTCAATAATTATACATACCAGCCATGGGACAGAACAACGGATGGTCAATAATTATACATACCAGCCATGGGACAGAACAACGGATGGTCAATAATTATACAGACCAGCCATGGGACAGAACAACGGATGGTCAATAATTATACAAACCAGCCATGGGACAGAACAACGGATGGTCAATAATTATACAAACTAGCCATGGGACAGAACAACGGATGGTCAATAATTATACAGACCAGCCATGGGACAGAACAACGGATGGTCAATAATTATACATACCAGCCATGGGACAGAACAACGGATGGTCAATAATTATACAGACCAGCCATGGGACAGAACAACGGATGGTCAATAATTATACAAACCAGCCATGGGACAGAACAACGGATGGTCAATAATTATACAAACTAGCCATGGTACAGAACAACGGATGGTCAATAATTATACAGATCAGCCATGGTACAGAACAACGGATGGTCAATAATTATACATACCAGCCATGGGACAGAACAACGGATGGTCAATAATTATACAAACCAGCCATGGTACAGAAAAACGGATGGTCAATAATTATACAGATCAGCTATGGTACAGAACAACGGATGGTCAATAATGATACATACCAGCCATGGGACAGAACAACGGATGGTCAATAATTATACAGACCAGCCATGGGACAGAACAACGGATGGTCAATAATTATACAGACCAGCCATGGGACAGAACAACGGATGGTCAATAATTATACAAACCAGCCATGGTACAGAACAACGGATGGTCAATAATTATACAGATCAGCCATGGTACAGAACAACGGATGGTCAATAATTATACATACCAGCCATGGGACAGAACAACGGATGGTCAATAATTATACAAACCAGCCATGGTACAGAACAACGGATGGTCAATAATTATACAGATCAGCCATTGTACAGAACAACGGATGGTCAATAATTATACATACCAGCCATGGGACAGAACAACGGATGGTCAATAATTATACAAACCAGCCATGGTACAGAACAACGGATGGTCAATAATTATACAGATCAGCCATGGTACAGAACAACGGATGGTCAATAATTATACATACCAGCCATGGGACAGAACAACGGATGGTCAATAATTATACAGATCAGCCATGGTACAGAACAACGGATGGTCAATAATTATACAAACCAGCCATGGGACAGAACAACGGATGGTCAATAACTATACAGATCAGCTATGGGACAGAACAACGGATGGTCAATAATTATACAGATCAGCCATGGTACAGAACAACGGATGGTCAATAATTATACATACCAGCCATGGGACAGAACAACGGATGGTCAATAATTATACATACCAGCCATGGGACAGAACAACGGACGGACAAAGAGGTCAAAATGCATCTGCATTACCTTGGTTCAAGGTTGTGCGAAACGGTCAACAAAACATATACAGGGTGACATTTAATTAGCTGACCATATTTTGGGGTATAGTACCCATCATTATGAACAACTTTCCTCAAGAAACATAATCGCAAATGAAAAAAAAATTTCGTCCCCCAGTACATTGCCCCGGTCAGCTGATTTCAAGTTACTATGGGCGTCCCAAACATTTTTTTCTTTTGCGACCATATGTTCCATGGGTAATGTTCTTCATAATGATGGGTACTATCATAATATGGTCAGCTAATTATATGTCACCCTGTTTATACAGTACCCAACATAAAACTTTAATAGGTTCCTATCTATAAAAAAATATAAACACCCCGAAACAAACATGGAAACCTTAAAATTTTGCTGACTATTAAGCTGGTAACTTTTGAACCAAAGAAACGATTTTAATTAAACATGGCTAAGAAGGTCTACTGCTATTAACAGATTACCGCACCAAAATCCGTTAACCGTAACGTCCGTAACATGTAGAGTAGAGCGTTGAAATGTTCCTAGAGTATTTCTGTAGCAGCAACATCAACAAATATAAACTACCTACACACACTTTAGTCATAGCTTTAGTGGCGCCTGCCCTATACGAATGTAATCAATGAAATAATGTAATGTAATGTTAACTATTAGGACCTCCCCAAAGGGAGAGTTATTTGTTCGTTATCGTCTGACAAACTTTGCAAATGGCGAGTAGAGCAAACCGTTACGATTACGTCGGGTCATCTGACGGATGAAAAAAGTAAACGCAAATCCAAAAATCACTACGGTCAAGTTAACTTGTCTCGACTGGGTAGTAATGTCTAACTTTAACAGTTTCATCCAACTGTAGACCTCCTGAAACAGGTTCCGAAAGAATGGCCGAATGTACTAACTACGCCGACACTGACCCTAGTTTCTGAGAGTGGTCGAATGTAACAAGCGAAAAATCGAAGAATAATTTCAAAATAGCACTTGATTGGCTGAAATGAGTTTGATAACAGATTAAAGTTTACACATTACATTTTCCTTTTCAACCGACTTCAAAAAAAGGAGGAGGTTCTCAATTCGACCCGTATTTTTTTTTTCTATGTTTGTTACGCGATAACTCCGCCAATTATGAACCGATTTGAACAAATCTTTTTTCGGCGTATAGGTAATACCTCAAGGGTGGTCCCATTGACACCAGGTCAGGATCTGATGATGGGATCCTGGAGAAATCTAGAGAACTCTTCAAATATTATAGGCAGACCTATAGTGATTTTTGTGTTTTTCATAATAACTCGTGCAACTGCACATAGCATAATATTGTGATGCGGAACTGCTGATGAAGACCACATATGGCCACCAGATCTGCTCAATACTAGGTACAAATACAATGCGTGGCTGACGGGCAGGCAACGCATAGCCTAAACCGGTGGACCTAGAGCCATGAAACTTTATACAGGGGTTCCTTAGTCGCGTGGGTAGCACTGATATAGGATTTGACAAAATTAATTCCCCAAGGGGGGGGGGGATAAGGGGTTACAGTTAGTATTAAACTCAATCTAATCTAATAGGGTTTGTGGATGGAAGTCGGTTTTTTCTAAAGTTTACTTTTTGTTTCAATTATGGAAATCGGGCGTGAGTCAGTCACGGCCGCCGCGCCGTCACAGACACCATGAAGTTATCAAAATCCCACCTCCTAGCAACTGTGCCGAGGAAGAAAGAGTGACTCAGTGTAGTTAGTGAGTTGCGCGAGCGCAGACCGTGAGGCGCGTTGGAAACGCGTCGCTTATAGATATCGGTGAGTTGTTTTGTTTACTATCGCAATCGCGAGTTATAAGTTTGCTTGGCTTCTAGAAGATTTTTTAATTTTATTAAAATTGTATGTATTTATTACCGGCCTTTCCCTAAGCAGTGAGACACCGTAATAAGCTAATAAGACAAAACTTTCAATTCTATGTATTATATTAATGACAATATTAGTGTCTTAGCTTAAACAAGAAGTATTTTATGGTCTATCTCTGAATTACACGTATCGATTTTGAAAAAGTATTGAAGAGAATCTCATAGGATTATCATTTGATAAGGATATACTTTATTAAAGTTTCTTGCATCTCAGGATTAGTCACATATTCTTGATGCAACTAACATACAACGTTATCATATCAGTTACAAATTACAAAGCTTAAAAAGTCAGTTTGGAATAGGCCAACCACAGCCTTCCACGCCCTATTTTCCATATGGGGTGGCAGAAGCAAATGTAAAGAACAACCGATGATATTGAATGGTATGGTATCAAAAACCTTTACCTTCTGAGAGTCTGTTTAGATGATCTCTAAATTCATATTTGTCACACAACAAATATAGAAAGAATATGGTATGTATAGTAAATTTTTCAGAATAACTATGGTTGGATTAGGTATTGATATTCTTATAAGGTAAATTATATCGATTAAATTTATGAATATAACAGCTGTTATTACTAGCCGTATAATGTACATATTACGGCAGAAAGAAAGAGAGAACAATGTGACACGGAAAGAAATAACCGGCTAAGTGCGAGTCGGACTCGCGCACGAAGGGTTCCGTACCGTTATCTATAAAAAACCGCAAAAAAAACATGTTGTATGGGAGCCCCCCCTAAATATTAATTTAATTTTAATTTAATTATTTATTTATTAAGTAAATAATATAGTCAATATATTGTGAACATTTTAAGCGTCTAACTGCTACCATTATCAATATCAAGCAAAAATGAGCAAAACAAATAACGTTTGTTGTATGGGAGCCTATGGGAGTTTTAGTATTTGTTGTTATAGCGGCAACAGAAATACATCATCTGTGAAAATTTCAACTGTCTAGCTACCACGGTTCATGAGATACAGCCTGGTGACAGACAGACGGACGGACGGACGGACGAACGGACAGACAGCGAAGTCTCAGTAATAGGGTTCCGTTTGGCACCCTACGGGTACGGAACCCTAAAAAGATTTAAGCTTCTAGCCGAACAACTTTTCTTAAGGAAGGCAAGAAGGGTGTTTTAAGTTTGAAGAGTCGTGTCTGTGTGTCTCTCAGACGGGTGGACGGATTTTAATCCAGTTTTCTGTAAGTGGTAGTTGACTTTACTGAGATGGTTCGTCATATTCTAAAATTTTAACTGACTAAGGGCGAGTTTGACCAACGAAGAATAACTTTTTACTCGAGAGTATCTTCTACTTTTTCATGGAATGACCTCATTTTGGACTGTCATTTTCATAAAAATTATCCCCGGGATAGTTATTTTCGCATAACTTTTTGGTGATAAAATCCAGCCTAAGAATAACGTTATTTTGAACTGTCATTGTCATTGTTCCATTAAGTATTTATTTATATGTCATATAAATTATCCCCGGCATAATTATTCCTGCATGATATGTCTAAACATACTTTCGTGATGGAATCCCAAAATCAATGAAAAATCTTCGGATTAGATACTTCGCTAAGTTTTTTTTTTAATGTAATGGTACAGCTAGGTTTTCATGCTTCATCATAATCGACGTAGAAGTTCTTATCAGTAAAATATTCTATTTCTTTGATTTGAAAGGGTCCATGATGCAATTATCACGGTCAATAACTATAATTTACAAATAATATCTCTTAGCTCTTATCTCTCACCTGAACTCTGGCTTAACTTCTTTTTCATCTTTTTCAGTATTAGTTTTTTTTTTGAACCATCGCAATAAATAAAATTGTCAAACAGTAAATGATTTGGACACCACGATACAGGTTGGTTGGGACCTTAGGTGTGGTGTTCACAGATAAAACTTTTTTGTGCTAAGCTTTGGTAAATTAATAAACTTAAAAATAAAAAATACGCGTGTAGCACCGTACACGTGTTAGAAGTAAAACTTCTGTAGCTAGATCATTAAGTGGTACCTATACTATACACCTATACCTACCTATACTAAAAGAGATTTAAATTTCCAATTTTGAGATCCAATCTCTGCTTCAAGTTACTTTTAAGTTTCAGACGTCCGATTATTTGAAATTATTTTATACTTGTACTTACTTTTAATACGTCATGTCATTTATTTCCCACCATTCTTTATCTACAATTTGTCGCGCTCGTGGTGATATACTTAACTCATTCAATAGTGTCACTACTATTTGCATCTCGCTCAGATTATATACCATCTGACGTCACGTCTTTAAGCCGTCTCGCTCAAATGTATGCATTGCTTTGCTTGTTTTAGAAATCCATATCGACCCGTGTGACATTGATGAAACTCTTTTCTTACAAACTGTATGGATCGCATCGCACAGCTGTCAAACATAAGTTCCGGTTCCAACAAAGAGGTTGAACGAAGTAGTTTGAGTCATGCTAGTTGGTTTTGTGTCCCAGCCAGCGGCGGCGGCGGCGCCATCTTGGCTATACCGGAAATCAAGAACTCGTGGAAGAATGCTTAAAATAATTTTTATTTGTTAACGTTTCATCAGGTTTTTCTCTCACTAATTAACATTCTTTATTGTACGAATGTATTATTATCTTATCTGATTAGTTAAAAACCGTATTGAAAATAGTTGCGGTTTTAAAAGTCTTCAGCCGACCCTGACGTCACCGATTCCAATTTCCGTTACATTTCTTAGCCACTCGTGATAACACCCGGCTAGTAGCAATTGAAAAGCAAATATATGAATACCCCACAGTTGAGAGGTTAAATAAATTTTACCCCCGTGCCCTAAGAAGTTTTACTTCAAAAAAAAAACATATATCAAATTGTATGTATAATCTAGTTAACAATATCATTATTATTTCCTCATTCCCTCTACTACTGAATTAAATGAATCGTATACGTAAAGACGTAAATAAACATGAAAGCAAATCGAGCAAAAACAACTCCTGCGCGCGCGCAACCTCGCCTCGCTCATGCTCTATTTGGCTATTGCTAATTTACTTCAACTGTGTATGTATTTACTTATTGGTTTACATTAAGCATTCTTGTAAAATCAGGTGATTAGTAAGTTTTGTTGTGTATGGATAAGTAATAATATGGATGAGTATAATAATTACTATACTATATAATGTCTCTCCTAGCCATAACATTTGCATCATCATCTCTCACTTACACTCACACGCACACATAACCTCACACACGACCACAAAACCCTACACACACTTCCCTCTCCTCCCCTCCCGTCCCGTCCCGTCCAATATCTTATGTATATCACCCCTACCCACATGTCTGGCCTATAAAATATAAGTCATTAATTGGCCTTTGTTTAGACTAAGTTATCCTGCCTATATTCAACTGTTTTTGTGCTGTTGAATTTGTAAATTGTAAATAAATAAATAAATTATTTCAGGCAACAAACACGACACGGCGAATTTACAGTTAACATTTGTTTTGCTTAGTTCAGGAATTATATTTTTATCACTTTTTGATTGTCGGCTTGGCTTTTTATGATTCTCATAAGATTCTCTTAAGAAAGTAAATAAAATAACCGGCCAAGTGCGAGTCGGACTCGCGCACGAAGGGTTCCGTGCCATTATCTATAAAAAACAGCAAAAAAAATGTATGGGAGCCCCCCCTAAATATTATTTTAATTTTAATTTAATTATTTATTTTTTAAGTAAATAATATACTCAATATATTGTGAACATTTTAAGCGTCTACCTGCTACCATTATCAATATCGAGCAAAAATGAGCAAAAAAAACACGTTTGTTGTATGGGAGCCCCCCTTAATATTACATTTCTTTTGATTTTTAGTATTTGTTGTTATAGCGGCAACAGAAATACATCATCTGTGAAAATTTCAACTGTCTAGCTACCACGGTTCATGAGATACAGCCTGGTGACAGACGGACGGACGGACGGACAGACGGACAGCGAAGTCTCAGTAATAGGGTCCCGTTTGGCACCCTTCGGGTACGGAACCCTAAAAATTATGCTTCCAGCAAGAATCTTGCTCAAAAGTTCGTAGGTGCTAAATTACCTGTAATATCACGAATTGTTGTTGGTTATTGTTAAAGCTTCCAAGTGCATTGACAGTGAGCTTCAGTTTTTTTATTCAGAATTAAATATATTATGGAGAAGAGAGGAAGAGAATGGAATAGAATACGAATAATGAAATAAGCACAAAAAAACAGGCAGTTTCAAATACGAAGGACGTAAGTTCCAGCACAGATATACTTTAATCTTTTAGTCAAGTTCCAGACATAATTGCCCACGAGCTTTTATCTATACGAAAGCAATTATCGTCATGTCACGTCATGAACTACCAACACAAAAAGCCTTTCAGATAAACAAGCAACATAACATAATATGTCGGGACAGGAAGTCACCTCGGTTCGACCTTGGCAAACCGACCGGCATGGGTCGTTCCGATACGATGCCTTTATAATAAACCTAATAATCGCTCAAGTGCGAGTCGGACTCTCACACAAAGGGTTCCGCACCATCGTACAAGAAAAAGTACAATAAAAACACGTCTCGTGAGAACTCCCTTATTTTTTTATTATTTCGTGATGTTCAGTTTGTTGCTATAGCGGCAACAGACATTCTGTAATTTAAATTCTCTAGCTATTACGATTTGTGGTTGTGTGATAGAGCCCGCTGACGGACAGACAGACAGGCGGATAGACAGACAGACAGACGGACAGCGAAGGCTTAAAAATAGGGTCCTGTTTGGCACAGTACGGGTACGGAGCCCTGAAACGTGTTTGGAAAACATGTCAACCCTTTTTTGTAATATTTTTTCCTATTATACTGCAGTAGTAGTAAATATGATCTTTCTATTAATTTTTAATATGTGGGGAGTTTTTGTTACTAGCGATTTGAAATATGAAATGTAATTCCCTGAAATAGCTTATTTTTTATGTTTTTTTTTTTCCGTTTTGGCGTTTACACATTGCACAGGCAAAAATATAATAAAAATATTTATACCAAACTATACACTAAACTATATAAAGAAAAAGTAAAACTAAAAAACCGTATTTAAACCGGAAAAGTTCAAAACCAAAATTATTTTAAAACTGTATTACCAGCTTACAAATGTTTATAGTTCGGTGTTTCAAAGGTAAGGAATATGTTAATCAAAAAAATCGAAACTGAACCGATAAAATTCAAAACCGATTCAACTTAAGTGGTTGTAATGTAACAGTCCCGCTGCAAACTTTAGGTATTTTCACACACCCAATTCCGATCTCTGGTAATAAATTGTCTGAAAGCCCCTTTCACCCCCCGTCCTCCCGCCCCCGTCTCTACGTGTTGGAGCCAATGAATGTCCCCACGCAAGCCTACATGAAAAAAAAATAATGAAAAAATGAAAATAGTTTATTGCCATAAGGAAATACAATTCACAGGTAGGCTGACCCTCACACTAGGCATAGCCTGTCTCGTGAGGGAGGAAATAAACATTTAACAATCCCTATTTGCGGCGATAACATGAAAATTGAATAAAATTGAATTTGAATTTAAGTTTAACAATGATAACTGTTAATATATAAATTTATATTATATTAAAATATGTTAAAATAATTTATAAATATCTGCATGTGTGTGTATGTATGTAAGTGAAAGGGTATGTGTGTGTGTGTGTGTGTGTGGGTGAGGGTTTGTGTGTGTTTTAAATTTTTAGACACCAATTATTGTTTCTGTGGCATCATAATCTATTTTATTTAGCCAGATAAGAACTTTTCGCTTAGCTTCCTTTACAGTACATTCCTTTATTCCTCCTTCACACTCATTTACCACGACGTTGTATATGTGTGTATGCAAAAATGGTGCGAATCGCTGAGCAAAGGAAGTGTTTACAGAAAGTTTTGAAATTGTAAATACTCTTTTTGACAGTAGTTGTTCATATTCCGTACTATTAATGATAATTCTATGCTGCATCAACACCACCTTCAAAACGTAGAGTTTTCGTAGACTCAGCACTTTGCTTTCCTCGTACAATAAAGTGGTAGGATACATGCGAGGTTTCTTGTACATTACTTTTAGTACCGAGCGCTGTGCTCTTTCTACAGCTAACATGTAAGATTTCGAAGATCCTCCCCAGCACCTGATGCAGTAGGTGAGGACGGATTGGCACAGAGCTAGATATACCAGCTTTAGTGTTTCCTTCGGAGCACCGCGGCGAAGTGATTTCATTATGTGAATAATTTTTCGTACCCGACCTGCGAGTTTGCTCAGGTGTTTTTGAAATGTAAGTTTTTCGTCAAGCACTATACCTAGGTATTTGATGTCACAGACTCTACTAATGCATTCACAGTTACATACTTTAGATGACCGGTTGCAAGTGTGAATTTGTAACTTGAGATTAGATTTTGGTTGGGAAGCCTTAGTTTTATGAAAGCAAATGAATTTTGTCTTAGAGGTATTAAGTGTGAGTAAGTTTTTTGCCAGCCAAATTGCGATTTCTGAGATACCAGCAGTTGAAACAAAAAGTAAACTTTAGAAAAAACCGACTTCCACAAACCCTATTTGATTAGATTGAGTTTAATACTAACTGTAACCCCTTATCCCCCCCCCCCTTGGGGAATTAATTTTGTCAAATCCTATATCAGTGCTACCCCACGCTACTAAGGAACCCCTGAACAAAGTTTCATGGCTCTAGGTCCACCGGTTTAGGCTATTGCAGCCACGCATTGTATTTGTACCTAGTATTGAGCAGATCTGGTGGCCATATGTGGTCTTCATAAGCAGTTCCGCATCACAATATTATGCTATGTGCATTTGCACGAGTTATTATGAAAAACACAAAAATCACTATAGGTCTGCCTATAATATTTTTTGTTTATTTTTATTTTGTTTATTTGGGAACTGAGCCCACAGCACAATATAAAAAATGTACAGCACAATAAATAACTTATACCTAGGCCAATTAGGGGCTCTTATTATGCTACTATTACATTTTGCAAATACAGTTTAATTACACTATTTAATTATACATACATATTTGAAGAGTTCTCTCGATTTCTCCAGGATCCCATCATCAGATCCTGACCTGGTGTCAATGGGACCACCCTTGAGGTATTACCTATACACCGAAAAAAGATTTGTTCAAATCGGTTCATAATTGGCGGAGTTATCGCGTAACAAACATAGAAAAAAAAAACATACGGGTCGAATTGAGAACCTCCTCCTTTTTTTGAAGTCGGTTGAAAAAGGACCGGAACCGTATGGTCCCGTGACATCTAAAGATTCAGATGCAAATAATAATATACTTAGGTAATTTCTGGCCAATGGGATACTTAACAATAATTTACTAAACTAAGGAAATGTTCATAGACACCGCGTCTCATACTTTACACGAATTTTAGTCTTACGGATACAAGCATTCACATAAACGCATTTCTCAGGCCTTCTAGTATTTTACTCTGATTATCCAGCCTGTAATAAGCCTAAGCATAAACTAACGCCCTGTAAATATAATATTGAACAGATACATCTGCAATTTTACGTACAAAATGTATCATGTTCAATGTTCATGACTTCATGTTCAATGTTCATGTTCAATGTTCATGTTCATGTTCAATGTTCATGTTCAATGTTCATGTTCAATGTTCATGTTCAATGCAATTTTACGTACAAAATGTATCATGTTCAATGTTCATGACTTCATGTTCAATGTTCATGTTCAATGTTCATGTTCAATGCTCATGTTCAATGTTCATGTTCAATGCTCATGTTCAATGTTCATGTTCAATGTTCATGTTCAATTAGGATCGATATATCAAGATCGTTAGAGCTCACATGTTTTAAGTCCTTAAGAATACTCGTAGTTATTGAATTCACATGTGGTTAGAGACCAAATTTATGAGAAACACTGATAATATTGGAAGTGCCCATAAAAATATAATTCTTTGTCGCTGTCTGATATTGAACCTTATGCAAATACAATGCGGGCATATGGGCAACTATACTTAATGCAGTGGTAACTATTACAAGGAAAATTAAGCAGTAGAATTGAACTTAGTCAGTCTGTGTGGCTACGGTGTGTGTGTATTAATTTAACGTTTCACAATTGGATAATTTATAACAATTTCATTTCAATTGTTATCCCATAGCGGCCCTTCGCACGGATGACGAGGGGTTAATAGAGTTATAGACCATACAACGTCTGAGTGAAAGATTACGTCGGTAGACCTGTGTAGGTATCGAAAGCTAAACCATTGAAAAATAATTCGAATTGAAATTTCAGTCACTCTCATGTACACAATTATTAAGGTTAATTTCATCTAAACTTGTTTGCGTTGTCAAATGTTCATGATCAAGCCTCTGAACCCAATCAAATGTACACGTTTTTTCTAATATTCAGTGTCTGTATTATGTTTTCTGTGCAATAAAGTATATCTACTCAATACTCCGTTCCCTCAAAACCTAGAAATAGGGATTCGGTTCGGATACATGTTCGACACCGACTTTTTTCTTATTCTAAATTCGGGCCATACTTTCTAAGTGCGGTTTATTAATACGGTACTTAGAGTGTTGGTAGAAAACGCATTTGTTCTCGTTCATACATAACAAAGGTGTACTCCAATCTTAGCTATAAGCTCATTTACATTCGGTACCACAATACAATCTAACACGTTTTAGACTTAGCTTACTAATGTGGGCATGCACGCACCTATCTGTCTAATGAGTACAAATTACTATTCTAAGTATTATGCGCTTGCGTCTGAGATCGTAAAACTAGTATAAGCGTAGTACTATTAGTTATTCTGTGGTATAAGTTAGACTTCACGATCCTATTGAATTGTTAATTAAAGTAAGTTAGACATAACCACACCTCGGACACTCCATAGAACGCTCGTAAAATAATCACCTATTACTACTACATAACCAAATGATGTTTGTATACGTGCAAATGTGTGCGTAAACTTTGCTAGGGCTGGTGGCGCGGCAAATGCAGCGATATTAAAGTATACGCGTCGTCACTCGTCCGGCGTTCAGCCCTGTCTATTGATCCTTTAACCAATCGTTTGACGCCAGGGGTAGGGTGCGGTATCTGAATCAGCGCGGGGAAGGGAGTGGCCGTTCTGTACGGAGTACTATTATCTCTTCTGTGACATAACCTTTGGTTAGTTAGGTAGACGTGCTTTTACGACGCCTTTATTACCCATTATTATGGGACATCATACTTGACTTTAACACGAAAGACACTACAACTACAACAGATACTAGGTACTTGATGGTGTAAGCGGGTTGCTGGGGCTTTATTTACTAGTGGCTCTGTGAGCTGTAGACCTCGCGAGTATGTCGGTGGGAAAGCTGAACTGCTAACACACATAAAAAAAACAACCCAAATAATTTTCTTTCAATAACACGTACAAACTTATGAATGTACCTGGTTACGTACATGCAGTATGAAAGTAGCCGCACCAATAACTTTGTAAACTACATTTCGCGATCTTTAATACAACCTATTGACTTTTTACTAAAATTATATAGTCTGTTTCACTCTCATGGTCTTTACGAATCCAACGACACCTCATTTGTTAAAATCCATCGAGCCGTTTAGGTTGTAGCGATTTTTTTACATTTTAAAACCCCATATCTCCGCCATTTTGAAAAAATGTAAAAACTGGCTCGAGTAAAAAATTCTATTTATTTTTCCAACCTGCTCACAAAATTTCACGAGAATCGGTTTATAAATGCGACCTGTAGAGGAGAACAACCGGACATACGAAAGCATTTTTGCCCAAACCTGAAACGGAGACGCTTCGCTCGCTTCGCTCGCTCGGTCAATAATTAAGACTAGTAATACTTCAATTAAAATACACTAATTGTAATTATAGCGCAGCGAAGCCCTCAATTTTTGACGGCCTCTGTGGCGCAGCGGTTGCACGTATGCGAGAGGTCCCGGGTTCGAATCCCGGCTGGAGACAAAAAAAAACCCCATGTCTTGGATGTTTACTTACATGTTTGTGATGTCGCTGTTTCTGGTTCCCACGACACAGGGTATCCTGTTGTGGGGCCAGAAGCAATGTATGTGCCTGTATGTATGTGTAATGTGTAATGTAATGTAATTTAGTTCGGATTTTACCAATGATACAGTATAGTGATAGTGTAGCTGTGTAACGGGATTCGAGCAGGTGCTAAAGTAATAAGAGCAAGTTTTAATAAGAAAAGTTACTGATCCGGCACCAACCCTCAGGAAATTAGATACTTAATTATAAATAGTTTCGGTGATAGAAGTAGATGTATTAATTTGACTTTTAGTTTAGTTCGTTAATTACTTACATAGAGATAAATATTATGTACAGTTGCGAACTTATACACGGTTTTTCACAGAATGTGCATTTCTACACAATGTGTGAATAATGAATAGTTTAAAGCACAGATCACCTCTGTGCTTTAAAGTGTCTACATAGCCTATCGAAGCGTTAGCTAAAAATCGGCCAAGTGCGAGTCGGACTCTCACACAAAGGGTTCCGTACTATCTTACAAGAAAAAGTAAGCACAAAAATAAACAAGTTTCTTGAAATGGGGACACCTTTTATTAATATTTCATGTAGTAATTTATTTGTTGCTGTAACTCTACCTGGTTCGTGAGACAGAGCCCGCTGCGTAAAATCCAGTCTTAATATTGGAAATAAAACCGGCCAAGTGCGAGTCGGACTCGCGCACGAAGGGTTCCGTGCCATTATCTATAAAAAACCGCAAAAAAAATCTATGGGAGCCCCCCCTAAATATTAATTTAATTTTAATTTAATTATTTATTTTTTAAGTATAAATAATATACTTACTCAATATATTGTGAACATTTTAAGCGTCTACCTGCTACCATTATCAATATCGAGCTAAAATGAGCAAAAAAATCACGTTTGTTGTATGGGAGCCCCCCTTAATATTAAATTTCTTTTGATTTTTATATTTCAAAAAATAAAAAAAAAATCAAAATCATTTATTGAACAAAACGGTGGGTACATGTACATTACATTTTGAGTGTGTGTTAGTTATACAATAGTTGAGCATAGGAGTAATGTAGCAATAGTTGATGCCTTCATTGCTAGGCTAGTTTAATAGCCTGTATTAATGATAAGCACGCTCTTGCCTTCTGGAGGGGGGAGTGCGGATAAGTACTACAAATGTACACCCTTAGTTTTAAAATTAAAGAAGTTAAAATAATAAAATGAAAGTATTTATGTATGGTATGTGAGGGTATGTGTGTTATATTTGTTGTTATAGCGGCAACAGAAATACATCATCTGTGAAAATTTCAACTGTCTAGCTACTACGGTTCATGAGATACAGCCTGGTGACAGACGGACGGACGGACGGACGTTCCTTCGGGTACGGAACCCTAAAAACTAGGATCTTCTATCGATCAATATGAGCTTAACTCCTGATATTTTGACCTATTTAGCAATCGACATTTACCAAGCCATTGGATTTCGAAAACTAGTCTCGGTAGATCGTGAGGCCAAGAACGTGTAATGTCAAGGCGAAGTCGTCGTGGTTTGGAGTAAGAATCCATCCTCGTATTTGACGATTCATAGAAATGTTTAGAGTCACCCGCCACGCCTCCTGAGATTCGATGGCAGAAGGTCTTTGAGCCTTGAACTGTCATACACGGTTTGGTTGTGCTAAGACAAAAGGTTAAGTTTAAGAAATCATATCGGGGAATGGTCAATGGTGAAAGATGATCAGAATGTTATCTTCGACAACTTTAATCTCAAAGACTACAGTACCTTTGGCTGCACTATGAGAAAGAATGAAATAACCGGCCAAGTGCGAGTCGGACTCGCGCACGAAGGGTTCCGTACCATTATCTATAAAAAAAACCGCAAAAAATAACGTTAGTTGTATGGGAGCCCCCCTTAATATTAAATTTATTTTATTTTTTAGTATTTTTTGTTATAGCGGCAACAGAAATACATCAGCTGTGAAAATTTCAACTGTTTAGCTACCACGGTTCATGAGATACAGCCTGGTGACAGACAGACAGACGGACAGCGAAGTCTCAGTAATAGGGTCCCGTTTGGCACCCTTCGGGTACAGAACCCTAAAAAGAAATAAGTTTTTTTTTGCGATGTATTTGGTAGTACATTTATTATTTTGGTACATTAATTGAGCTCCTTAAACAGCTAGTCAATAGCATGCAAATATTAAGTTGTATGTACACGTTTATTTGTATTATCCAGTTGTAAAATTGACAAATTCCTGAAGTGAATAAAAACAATTAATTCTCCAATAGCCAGTTTCGTAGTTTCGAGGTTTTTGATATCTTGAGGTATCTTATTGTATACCGCTATACACATTGCGTCACAATTATTTTGGTACAGTGCTGTTCTGGCACAGTGTTTGCACAAGTCTGGCACAAGCTTATAGGGATGTCTGGAATTACTGGGATATAAATCACTTGCCGTGTATCACAGATTCAATAAAACAGATTTGAATACCACGTACAATTCTTGCTGTTTCTGAAAATATATACAGCACCCGGCTTTTCTCACTCGGGGCGGTAGACTTTTTTATACGCAATAGTATGGAAAATCACCATTACTGGTACAGGTCACGCCAAGGTTCTCGGCGGCTGAGTGGTGGCGCATGGGTACAAGAGAGTAGCAAACATGGGCGAGAGAAAGAGGGCAGAAGCTAGTTTGGTTGTGATTTCACTAACTCTACAGTTATGAGAGTCCTCGTGGTTCATTGTACGATAATCTAAACAAATCGGTTGTGCCGAATTGCCTTCTTTGTCACAATGCTAATTTATGTTCACAACTAACGGTCCAATAAGCTTCTAGAGTATGACAATAGGGCGATTCGGGAGGTGTCAAAACCACTAAAATAATTAAGGTACTAAATTGACAACCTCAAATCCGACAGCTCTTGCGCAGTGGCCACAGATTCTGGAAATGTGTACCCAATGTAAAGAGCAATACAACACAGCCTACCAAATGTCAAGCTTTGTTCTTTCGTTGTATGTGTCGCAGTTGGTTGGTTATATCAGACACTTAACTAACACCCTCACCGTTAATTAAAGGCCAACATTTTACCAAGTCACTAGCATTTTGATTTAATTAAAGCATTTTCGAAAACGTTTAACAATCTGTCTCACCGAAAGCCGGCGTGTTGATTAAAACAAGATGATGTCATGACAACAGCTGATTACTTTCAGAGTCTATCTATTTGGCAAACGTTGTGCAACGTTGGTTTGTCGTGTTCAGTGGTTTTTTGTTTCAAATTTGGTCTTTGGTGCAATAAATTGTAAACATGTTGTCGACTCCACCATGATTATTTCATTTGTTATTTCTGTGTAATCAGCGCGGAGCAGGTGAGGCGACCCCATGTGGTTTCACAATACCAAATTGTTTGTATTACCCTACCAAAGTTGAAATGCGTGTTGTTGCCTAGAAACGTATAGATAAAGTTAAAGTACAATTTTTTTATTGACCATAAAATCATACAGATTGCTTAGTCAACGTCAATATAATATTAATATTTTTATTTACTACCGCGTGACTACCGCCCGTGCGTTCGGAAGTAGTGGGCTTAGAGATGGAGCAAAGAAGGGCAAGAAACTCCCCTTAAAAATACAATTTTATGTATTTCTACTTAAGTCTAAGGAAATACACCGAAGAGAACGTACTTACGTTTCATTCACTCAATTGTCTGACGGAACTTTAACGACTTGGTTAAATATCGGTCTTTAATTAACGATCTAGGATGTTAGTTAAGTGTCTGATTTAACCAACTAACTGCTACATATGCATGGTCGTACATTTTATTCGTGTAACCCTTGTGCAAGGGCCTCGGAGCCGTAGGCGCATTCTGGTCAACTTCGTTACACATTTTAACTCTACTTAGAATTTAAAAAAATTGCTATGTTGATCATTTGTTCATATATTTTCAAAGAACGAACGAAACTTACGAACTTTAGAGCGAAATCGCGCAAACAAACCAGCAGTTTATTTTATTGCTAAGCGGATTTTATTAATAAATTGAATTAGTATATGCGGGGTTGACCATCAATCTATAATCTTAAATCCAATAGTAATCCGTGAGAAAATAATGAACCAATCACGCTCCACGATCCAAAATAATCAACAAATTCCATAACATTTAATTGCAATTCAATCTAAAGCTTTTGGGAACTTCCCCGTGTGATTCATGAACTGTAAAGAAGTAAAGTATTGTTTCGTCATGGGATCTACAGATGGCATGACAAGATAAGGTGATTGTTACATTGTAAAAAGCGTCTCTTTGTTCTCTGTAGAGTTAAATTCTGAGTCGAATCACAAAAAGTTCAAGGCCACCAAATACTGAAGCATTTTAATAGACAATACAATAGAGAAGTCTCTATTGATTTAAAATCCAAGTCATTTTCATTCGACGTGTTTGAAAATAATAATTTAGTTTCGATATTAAATATTGATATGACGGAACCGTCATTGTAACAAAGAGCTGGGAAACCTCTCAAAGATCTCACTTTGAAACAAAATTACGATTCCTTCATCAATATGGCTGCTTTCTTTAAATTGTTATACAATAAATCACAAAGGCCGACATATCACACATTCGACAGCTACTAAATACAGTTTAAACACAACTCATATATACAGGTTGACATTTAATTAGCTGACCATATTTTGGGGAATGATAGTAACCATCATTATGAAGAACTTTCCCCATGGAACATATGGCCGCAACCGAAAAAAAAAAATTGGGTCTCCCATAGTAACTTGAAATCAGCTGATCGGGGCAATGTACTGAGGGACGAATTTTTTTTTTCATTTGCGACAATATGTTTCTTGGGGAAAGTTGTTCATAATGATGGGTACTATCATTCCCCAAAATATGGTCAGCTAATTAAATGTCACCCTGTATAACACGGTCACGTTATACGGTCTATCAACCAGCACTCTACTTATTGCCTGTCAGCCAAGCTAAGGACCCACTTATCTTAGTATGTTTAGCGGTGGTACAAACCGGCCTAAGAATATTATTTACTACCCGTTCGCTATAAGTTTGCCGGTGACCATGTGACGTCACTCAGAGGTAGGGTTAGCAGAAAAATTACACCTTAACAAAACATTTTATTAGGCAACATTCAACACATTCGATCGATATTAAATAATCTACAACAATAAAAATAGTTTAGTCCAGTTAGGCTTACCTACGAGTGTATATTCCAAATTCTAATTAGGATCAGGGGTCATGGATTTTTTCCAATGTATTGTACAAACTTTGCTATAAATAAACCATTATTTCAAAATCTTTGTTTTTTATTTAAATAAATACACATTAATACACATAAATAAATAAAAATATCACGCCTCCCGACTGCGAGTACTGCGACGCGTCAGCGATGACGTTGCTTACGGTGTGCGGATAGGGCGACTTAGGGGTGCGGTTGGCGGTTGGGGGAGGGCAACCGCATTCCACGCACCGGCAAACTTATAGCGAACGGGTAGTAAAACGAACTTAGGGTCCAGTACTTACTCAAGTGAACCCTGAAAAGCAAATACATGACTGCAAATATTGAAATAATCGTCAAGTGTTATGCCGCACTGTGATCAAATATGAGAGTTGATTTAGGTCTATATTTGGAAATGACAGCTGTTAAATGTAAAGGTTTACTTTACGGTGTATGTGTTTGCAGATCATACATCAAAAATATTTAGTTCAATATACTTATTATTCCAGATAATCAATCGAACATTGTAGTCTGAATAACTTGGAAACTGTAAGTGCCCATTTTATTTTTATTTCGTGCAAAATATTTGAAAATAGTACATAACTAAAGAGACTGAATGAATACATCATTGTCAGTGTTTTGCATGCAAGGCATTGATGACTTTTATATGACAGGACCATTTATTTTAAGATTTGAATCAAGTGAGATTGCCGCCGATTAAGAGATTTTTATTAAGAATGAGCCATTAATAATTTGATTGGCTCACCCCTGGAGAGCAAAATAAAGTATTGAATAGTGGGCACGACTGTCCCTCTCTCTATTTGGGTACCACCACAGATACTATAATATTATACTAAGTACCACCAAGGTACCACTGCATGACAGGCGTGAAATTATTGTGGGCTATTTTGAGGTGTCAAAACCACTAAACTAGAGGAACTAAAGGCACTAAACTGACAACCTTCAAATCCGATAGCTTTTGCGCTGTGGCCACAGATTCCATTTTTAAACACACCATTTTAATAAGTTTAGTTAGTATAGTTCGTGTCGCCTTCGGAATCGCAGGCATTTTATGTTTCAAGTACTAAATTACACGTCATGCAAGGTGTGTTTTGTTTTGGATGTGTATGTATGTTGTATACGTCAAGCAATATACTTCTTTATCAATGTTGAGAAAGTCAAAGAAATAAACCAGGATCGTAGCAATTGGAGGTCTTTATTCTCCGCTTACCCTCATCCAGGCAAAAGGCGTGACCACATCCTTTCGTCGGTGTAAATTGCCGATCAGGCCAAATGACAATAAAAAAGTAATAAGCTGGATCCACCCAGTCCCGGAATGCACCAAACGATCCATCTAGGATCGGAAATCCCGCGATCCACGATCTAGGATCGCGCATCATACTTGTCCGATCCAGCTATTACAGTTTCTTGCGATCCTGATGGCTGATCCAACACGCTGCTGCCGCCACACTGATCCTGAGGATCGCGCTCCAGCCGCGCGCCATCGAAGCGCGTTGGATCGTTTGGTGTAGATCCAGCTATTTTTACATATGTATAATAAACTAACCAATAACTCCTTCTACGTTGCAGGCGCAGCACAATGAAGCACGCAGCGTCGTTTGCCGAGCGATGGGCGTGTCAGCACCTCAGCCGCGACCCGACACCCGACGAGCTGGCCATATTGAGCATCTTCCAGCAGACCTGCGAGGGGGATGAGGAGGAGGCAGGGAGGAGGTGGGAATACTAAAACAATTATTTTAATAACTCGTATCGGGCATCAAGGAATACAATGAATGCACGACCGAGGAGCGTGCCAGCCAACACCTCACTCATGATGAGTCAACACGATGAGTTAGCCATCTTTCCGCAGATCAGGGCCCGTATTCTACTGTACACAAGCATACCACAAGCCTGGCACAAACTTGAATACGACGCATTTGGTATTCTACTTAAATCTCACAAGCGCCAGCGAGACGCCGGCGGCGTTGGAACGGCGCCAGCGGACAGTAGAATACGAAGTAGGCTGGCGTCACGCCGGCGTCTCGCTGGCGGTTGTGAGATTTAGTAGAATACCAAATGTGTCGTATTCAAGTTTGTGTCAGGCTTGTGGTATGTTTGTGTATAGTAAGTAGACTTCGGGCCCTGTATAAACGCTCTACTAGCGGGATTGTACGGCAAAAAAATAAATAAATGTATTGCCCCTTTTCTCTCACACAATAACCATATTTTCCACTTTCAAACTATTTCACCATTTTTTTTTTGCAAACGTAACACTAATTAGTTACGGGGTAACATTTACGACAATATTTTGCTTGCCATTTTTGAGAGTGATAGAGAACATCACTTTGGCTAGCAGCATCTATTTTTCATCACTTTAACAAGCAAAATAATGGCACGGGTTTTTTTTTATAATTATGATAAAAACGTTTACATATTTCCCAATATTCTCGAAGCTTCTAAAAAATAAAATCTAATCGCATCTCATCAACAATTTCCAGGGCTCGGAGGTACTACTGGGCGAGAGGACCAGGAGGGCTGAGTGACTTGTGGCATAAAAGGAGACCGGATGACGAAGATATTCTCTCTAGCTGTCAGGATGCGTGAGTACCTTCTATGCAGAGACTAATATCCAATTGACTGCGCCTGCGGGGGAATGCGGCTCGCCAAACTTTTGTTGTATCCAACAAACGTTCGCATACGCAACCTATGTACTATGACGGGCCGCCAGACAGTTTCGCAGCGGCTGACCAATCACAGCTCTCTTACCTCGTCCCCCGCCGCCCGTCAATTGGTGAGTTGTGTTTCAAAGGAAAATGTTTCTATGCGCTCTCCCCTGGATAAGTGCTCCCTGCTTCTATGACATTCTTGGATATACACGATTACAGTGACGAAATTACCCGCGGTTTCTGGCAGAGCGATAAAAATAACGGACTTTTAATCTCAACTTATTTGAGCCAATCACGTGCTGCTTTTGAATTTGAATGAACATTCGCTTAACCGCCTGATATACTTGAGTACGTACTCGTTAAGAAACTGGGGGTTACTGTGTTCTGCTTCAGTAACTCAAATACACCAAAGCTTGATGAAAAGTGGTAATTTTGCTAAAAGTTAAATGTTGACATAAGTGCGTTGGTTTGGCAGTGGTTAGGAGTTATTGGCTACCGCGGAGTTACCGCGAAATTAATTGACGATGTAGCCCGTTGAGTTAAATTGTTGAACCATTCTCGCGACAACTTTCGCCAAAAAACCGAAAAACAGAGAGCAATGGCGATGATGGCCGATAAATAGCTTGATAGCCATTATTAGCCTTCACTCTCAGAAGCACACCTCTCGAACGACCGATACTGGCTCAACATACCAAGTAGCGTAGCCACACTACGTCATCTAACTCTTTCCCTCGCTACATTCCATGCCACTCGACGAATAGATGACAGTAGGGAAACATATTCGTCTTCTCGAAGGAGTTGTAGTGCCTGCACTTGGCCCACTTGAGCGGGGTCTTTGTGCATTTCTACACACCGAGGAAATACAAATGTAAAAAAGTAACTAACAGCGTGGCTAAAATCGTTGAGCTATGAAGACACTGAAAGTCTTCTGTCAATCATCTCCTGATGATCTCCCCCTGTCCTTCCATACACACATACACACACCCTCACACATACCCACACACCTTCACACACACCCACACATACACCCACACATACACCAACACCTACACACACCCCC
Source organism: Argyresthia albistria (assembly GCA_963457715.1). Lineage (NCBI taxonomy): Eukaryota > Metazoa > Arthropoda > Insecta > Lepidoptera > Argyresthiidae > Argyresthia > Argyresthia albistria. Next base: position 7,351,373 of record OY735274.1, on the reverse strand, counting down.
ATACCCACCCTCACACACACACTCACACCCTCTCACACACACTCACCCCACACACACCTCACTTACACACACCTGCAATCTCCGACACTCCACACCATAACACTCTCTTACCTATCTGTTAATTAAATTGCACCTACCTTGGGTACCTTGATTACTCCGGTTCAGCGTCGGGAGAGGCTGGTAATCTGTCAAACAGGACCTCCTAGTACGGATACCAGTCTCTCACATAGATATGACAAAACACATAGCACCTAAGTTAAGTTTCACCTGAGAGAACAAAATAAACCTTTTTGTATTTTTGTATTTTTTTGTATTTCAATCTCATTTTCAGATACATCGTGCCGCTCAAGTCTCGCAGTGTAGCCGGTAAACGTATGAGCATAGTCCGGATGCCGGCGCCTACTGCGTTGGATAGACCTCTCTCTGCCAGGGCTTTGTTAGCTAGGTGGCTGATGATCTTAGACATCAGGTAAAGAATTACTTGGTTATGCTTTTGTAAGATTTACTATTATTTTTATGCATCAGTAGACGTAGGTACTTGTATACGCAACGCAAATTTTTATGTATATTTTTTTTAAATATTTTGTATCAAACAATAAATGTACAGCGAGAGGTTACATCAATTTAGTAATAAAGGAATTAACTAAATATTTTAAGGTTATACGTAAAAATAAATATAAGATCTTTTGTAGTACATTTAGGATGTGAGACGAGCTCGATCCTAGCTAGATTATGTAATTATGTGTATTAAGGATCATAATGGTTTCCGATGTCCGATAGACCCAAAGAAGAAGAATTAAAGAAGCAAACCTTAACCACACAAAAGAATGAACAGATATTACTTGGGGGGCTAAAATCCACATTCAGTGACTGTTCTATTATTTTCCATGCTTGGAATGTTTCAACCTTCATAATCTCAAAAGCTCTTCAACGGGAAGAGTACCCATAAAGGCAAAAGTACCCTCAACAACCAATGTTAATGTAAATTTGTTTTCGTAATAATTTTTTACATGTTAAGTAATTAGTTTAGTCACTTGTAATTCACTTTTTGATAATAAACTTATTTCTATTTGTATTTGTATTTGAGTTAGGTCCTCGTGCAATATAGAATATTGATAAACGGGCTTAGTATGTGCGTAAAATGCCTTTGCCACACAATATGCGAAAAACACGTTACGTAATCTCATCCAACCTGCAGATTACACGAAGACCCGACACCTGGCGAGGAGGTGGTGTTCATCGACGTATGCGACCTGCAACCAGCTCATCTCAAGAACCACTTTCGTGGTACATTCTGGAAGGACTTTCGGTGGCTCTTGAAGGTATGTTTTCTCTAAAGAGCTCTTTAGTCTCTCTTCGCTACGGGTGTTGTTCGTACACAGCACGCCCGTCACGCACCCACTTATCAGGCACTGACTCTACTCAATGCCTGTGTTGCTCAGCAGCCAGATTTAGATGTTTTTAGTATGCCGCTCTATATGTTTTTTAAAATTGTGTACGTGTTTTTAAATAATCTGTGAGTTGTAAATTTATATAATAAGATATTGTGTTTGTCGGTATTTATTTTTTTTTGTTTATTTTTTAAGTTTTAACCAATTTATAATATATATATATATATGTGTGTGTGTATGTCATTGTTACTGTCAACGCTCACATGATTTGGTCTCAAGACTGTAAATGTGACCTGTAATTACCAATAAATCATTTAAATCTTTTAAATCTTTTAGTGTCTAGCGGGTTGTATCACGCATGCGTAACACCAGTAGTGTCCTTTTCGGGGCGCGATACTGGACAACACTTCCGTGCGGGGTCGATCCCGAGTCAAACCCACGCGCATGATGATGAAATACGCACGAGCGCCATGTGGGCCACGTGTAGGCGCTTTAACCCCTCACAGAAGATACAAGAATATACAAAAGGGCACCAAATGGGCTGAAATTCTCGAAAATATCACATTACCGGAACAAAAAATTATGACCATGGCACTGGTAGAAAAAAAAATGGAGAAGATGATTAACGCCCTAGATTCCACGTGAAGTTGTAACTAAATATGTAAATAAAACGATATTTAACAACGATTTGCCCCTTCCAGAACGCCTACCCCCTCCGATTCTCCGAGGTCCACGTCATCAACACACAACGCCTGAAGACCATGTCCCTCCTCCTCCTCCACATGGGCTTCCTCCCCTGGAAGCGGACCGTGGTGCAGATTCACGGCGGAGACCAGATCAACGAGGTGATGGGGCTGGACTTCTTCCCGGTTGAGGGTCTGCCGTACGAGTATGGGGGGAAGGCTGGGGCGATGAAGGATCTCAACGGTGAGTGGTTTCTTTACAAAACCTGGCCCCCAATTTTACAAACGAATTGCATATAGTTACACTATAGCAAGGGCGCGACATACCGCTTTGTTTGGAGCCGGCGTGGCACATCTTGGCGTCTTCGCCAAAACGGGTTTCTTCCACAGGCAAAACGAATCCGTCGATGGCGCTAGAAGCGGTCCGGCCATGTCAAATGTCAAACTTTGTTTTTTTTTTGCTAAAAACAGATTTGTATTTATTTTAGTTTTATAGGGGTTTAATTTTAGTTTTATTGGTCTCTGCATATCCTCGGGTGCATTGTTGCAACGAAGTTTTTTCTCCGAATTGATTTTTCCCATCGCTTTTTCAGGTCGGGATTTTTGGGAAATAGATGAACCCCATTTTTATCACATCCTGGTACGGCACAAAGAGACATATTAGTGAAATCTATTGAAAATTTATCAAAAACCACAGAAAAACGGATCAATTGTACGGGAATGGCAGTTGATGACAGTTCGGCCTGGCCATCATAGAGGGCGCACCATCGGTACCGATGATGCGCCCTCTACAGGGATAAAGTGGCAGTGTGGATCCCCATTAGTTCGTCGAATCGGGGGCCTGAATGTTCCCTTTAGACCTTTTTATTGCCATCGCTATGCTCTGGTCCACTGCTGCTGGGCAGGTCGGTAGCATGAAGCACGAAGGTCCCTTTTCTATAACGCTAATCATATTGCACGGTTCTTTCAATTTATCTTTGTGTTGTAGGTACTATATTCATATTATTAATATTTTTATTGAACAGTTTAAACTCATTTCCTTTTGAGTTATTTATAGTATGTAGTTTTGTTAACACCCACCCACACACTTACTTACTCACTCTCTAATAGGTACTGACAGAATATCAGCGTTGCAGAATCTCCTGGAGGTCCTGTAACACATGCTGAGTCGGAGCCGTTTCGCTGTTGCGGTACACACTTCATGGCGCCGTTCTGCCCAATCTTATTTTTAAAAGCTTTTATTTAACTTGCACTGTATGTATGTTTGTTTGTGGGTATCACGGTTCGCGTCAAAAATGTCGGCTTGAATTTGACCCACTTCCCGTTATCCGATTGAGCTGAAATTTTGCATACGTATGTAAGTTGGATGACAATGCAATATTTTTTGACTTGGAGCTGATCTGATGCTGGAGCCGGAAGGTGGCCATAGGAACCCTGTTACCAAACGACGCAATCCTATTGTGTTTGGGCTCATTTGATTTATATTGACAAGTACTTTGATCCTAGAATATTTTTTATGACATGGAGCTGATCTGATGCTGGAGCCGGAAGGTGGCCATGGGAACCCTGTTACCAAACGACGCAATCCTATTGTGTTTAGGCTGATTTGATTTATATTGACAAGTACTTTGATTCTAGAATATTTTTTATGACATGGAGCTGATCTGATGCTGGAGCCGGAAGGTGGCCATGGGAACCCTGTTACCAAACGACGCAATCCTATTGTGTTTAGGCTGATTTGATTTATATTGACAAGTACTTTGATTCTAGAATATTTTTTTATGACATGGAGCTGATCTGATGCTGGAGCCGGAAGGTGGCCATGGGAACCCTGTTACCAAACGACGCAATCCTATTGTGTTTGGGCTCATTTGATTTATATTGACAAGTACTTTGATCCTAGAATATTTTTTATGACATGGAGCTGATCTGATGCTGGAGCCTGAAGCTGGCCATGGGAACCCTGTTACCAAACGACGCAATCCTATTGTGTTTGGGCTCATTTGATTTATATTGACAAGTACTTTGATCCTAGAATATTTTTTTATGACATGGAGCTGATCTGATGCTGGAGCCGGAAGGTGGCCATGGGAACCCTGTTACCAAACGACGCAATCCTATTGTGTTTGGGCTCATTTGACTTATATTGACAAGTACTTTGATCCTAGAATATTTTTTATGACATGGAGCTGATCTGATGCTGCAGCCTGAAGCTGGCCATGGGAACCCTGTTACCACACGACACAATCCTATTGTGTTTGGGCTCATTTGATTTATATTGACAAGTACTTTGATCCTAGAATATTTTTTATGACATGGAGCTGATCTGATGCTGGAGCCGGAAGGTGGCCATGGGAACTCTGTTACCAAACGACGCAATCCTATCGTGTTTGGTCTCATTTGATTCGTCTTCACAAGCACTCTAATTCTAGATTAGATGTTTTGTCCAGGCCCCCGATTCTCGCGCTATCGAGATCATCTCCCCAGTCAAGATATCTGTTTTGATACCGCCTAAATCCGTCGAAAATTATCTCGATTTATATTTATTATGATCGAAAACGGGTCGAGATATCTCGGTTGGTCGAAAGGCTAGTCGTAGGAATAGCTTTTTCTTGTTTTTGATAGAGATTTCGGTATCTCAAAATCGATATTTCGACCATGGACATGATCTCGCTAGCGCCAGAATTGCCTCGCTGTAATGATAAAGACTAAAAAGTTAAAAATAAATTAAAAGTAAAAAAACATTTTAAACAAAGCTTTTATTTAATGCCCTAAAAAGAAGAAAATAAAATTTCGATTCAATCAAATGCGTTATTTTATTAAATTACACAATTAATACGATATAAAAGCTTGTTGCGGGATTTATCTCCAAGTCTGTGCAAATAGTCCCTACCTCCTGATTAAGTCTACACAAGTAAATCTCGCAACAAGCTTTGTTATCGTATTAATTGTGTAATTTAATAAAATAACGCATTTGATTGAATCGAAATTTTATTTTCTTCTTTTTAGGGCATTAAATAAAAGCTTTGTTTAAAATGTTTTTTTACTTTTAATTTATTACTGTTCTTTTTGTCTTGTGTATATTTTATTTCCTACTTGTTTCTGTTTATAATTTATTATTGCTGTATTTTGTGTATTGTGACAGTTAAATAAATGTGCTTCCTATTCTATTCTTTCTAGATGTCATCCAGAAAGATCGTTTCGACTTGATGATATTGTAGGACATCTGACCTACTGGCCGTGTCGCTCACTGTGGCCATCACTCTGCTGCGTTAATGTTAATATTTATCTCTCCAGTGTCATCCCGGTCCGAGTCCTACATACACAGAATATCCTAGCGTAGGGCCAGAAGAAATGTCTGTGCCTGTATTTGTCACCGTCATATTGTAAAAACCACGCAATTACAATCTAACGAAAAATCCGTTAGATTATAATCTATCGATAAATTGTAAACAACATCGACAACGTTTAGCATTTATGCTTTTTTTTTGTACTTACAAGTCAACCTAACACGAAGGATAAACGGGGATTAGCGGGTTTGACAATTTAACGGTGAAATTATTAACGTAAGTTTATCTTTCCCAGACGAATGGACCAAGAAACTGCTCTCCAACTCCAAATGGCTGCACACAGAAGAGCGGAAATACTACGACACAGAGCTCAAACCGGAAGTGACGAAGAGGAAACAAAAGAAAGTCAGAAACCTGCGCAGGCGCAGCGAAGGATATGACATGCTCACACGCACACACTCGTGCAAGTCGCTACACAGGCGCGACGACCTTGAAGATGGCTTGTGCGGAGCTTACAGGACTCTGAGGGTTGGAAGGTAGAGTTAGTGCATCGAGTCAATGACGACCATACTCGAACTCTGCTGGGTTGCAGTTTTAGGGCCTCCAAAACGAGAGATTCAGGGTTCGATACCCAGCTAGGGAGGAAGAAAAGAAGGCCCGAGATCTTGGATGTTTAGTTTCTATGTTTGTGACATCGCTGTTTCTGGTTCCCACAACAGGATATCCAAGTGTGGGGCCAGAATAAATGTCATGCTTGTGTGTAAAATATATCTCTGATATTGATGTGTATAAGAAAGTTATCGTATCTATGTCTGTGTTTTACCCATAGATTAGTTTTTTACTCGCCTTTTATGATCTTAAAGTCACGTAGGGACTGTGTTTAGTTGCGCGCATTGTGATTTGATGATGATATTTGATGGAATACTGAATCACAGGCTAAAAGTTCACAGTGCACAGTTGTACCTCAGCCACACCGTATGGGAGAAGGCGTGACGCTGTGTTATTTTATTTGTTGGTTTGAGTATTGTTGTCTCTCTAATAAGCGTATATGTTGTCGTTTGTTAAAAAATAGACACATATCTCATATAGTAGGCACTGAAAGTCTAGGCTGAGTTGGTCAGTAAAACAGTAGGATTGGTCATGAAAAGCCCGAGAAACTAGAGCGATTCGGTATTTATCGACTTAAACCGGTTGCATTGAAATTAAATACAATCGATATATAATGTAGATGACAGTTCGTGTAAAATTATCTAGGAGCATGATTCTCGCGTATTCGATATACGATATCTACACCTATATCGAGTGATTTTGTAGGGGAATCTGTCAATATAGGTATCGACATCCTTATATCGAAGGCGCGAGAATCGTGCTCCAGTTCTGAATTTTGGTTAACGTAGATTTGAAAACGGCGATTTCAAAACATTAAATTGAAAGCCATCAGTATTATATTCGAGATACAGAATAGAGTATGTTTAGCTAGTTTTGTATTGTAATATGAAGCTGTATTGCTATTGAGACGGATTACAGAGGCGTCACACAAAACTACACATAAAAAAGAGAGCTTGAAAATTATGTAGATCCATTGCACCCCAAAACAGCTGTAGCTGTGAATTCTTGGTGACATGTTAAGCAAGAATTTTATTATTGGCTGAAGTAAAAATCAGGAGACTATACCCGGCAGTGGACAGAAACAAGCTGCCGATGATCTTAATGAAATAATTGACCGGGCGAGCCGAATGCGAGCGAGTCTTCGTTTCAACTTTGTCGCAACACAACTCTCAAATGTCTGTAGGTGTGACCGTCTGTCCGAATGTCCGGATTTCCGGCTGTTCTGTTCAAAGGAAAAATGCAACCGAATTGATAACCCCCTCCTTTTTTAAGTCAGTTAAAAACAGAGTCGAGTTTGTTTTAAAATAATTTTACTTTGTTCTGTTCATCCAACGGTCGCGCACACAGAGCCACTAGTTAAGTTATTAATTATAATTATAAGATATTATTTTAATTTTAACATTGTTGTAGCTAGGTATTATTTGTATGGTAAGAGTATTGTGTAACTAAACTATTTTGGTAATTTGGTATTATTTACCCAAAATTATGTTTGTAAAATGGATGTTTTACATGTTTGTGATGTCGCTGTTTCTGGTTCCCAGTGTGGGGCCAGAAGCAATATATGTGCCTGAATGTAAATGTAAAATGTTTTTGTAAATATAACTACCTACCTGCTGAAAATATACGATTCTGATATAGAATACTTTTAATTTTCATTTGCGACCATGTTTCTAGGGGAAAGTTGATCATATTTATTGGTAGGTACTATCATTCTCCGAAAGGAAGAAAATTAATAAAGCTTCACCTTTTCCTTGCCATCAAAATCACTGTCTTATTTTTGTAGATACCTATTTACAAAATAAACATAAAACACGTAATTTTCCTATGTCTCTTCGGGGGACCACTTGACTATTTCCATGGTTTGTGGGAAGAAATCTCCCCTTTTAAAGATAAGCTCGTCTTTGTACAAGGCATACTACTATTTTTTTCTGTGTACGTTCTATGTAGTAGCAAGTATTTAATAATATCTGTGGTAGTAGGCAGGTACAATAAAGTCTGTTTTAGTCAGCAGTGTGCACTGATTAAATTTCACGATTAATATTGTAGAGAAATTAAATTCCCCAGCCGCTGAAAACTAACTGTTTCAGATAATGATACCCAATCCGCGAGATATCTATCTTAGCTGCACTTTCTAAGATTATCCGCAACATACTGTCCCTCATTAAAACTATCCGCTACTTGGTTTGAGGGAGGTATTCTCGACGAACTCACTTCGATATCACTCTAGCACCACGAGCGACGCGACGAGTTTAAAGTAGTTGAAGCCCCGTGACGTAACATACCATCGCTGGAAGAGCACTTTTTTTTGCAGCTAGCACGTGACGGTAGTAGTTGTCAAAAGGGGGGTTGCATGGGAAAATAACCCTTAAAATACTTTACATACACGGTGTAGCAGAAGCACATTACGGTATTATTGCCCTTGTAAGAATAAATCTTAGAATGCTAGATACCCAAAACGCTAAACAAGAATCGTCGATATTAATCCATAAAAATGCAATGTAAATTTTATAATTCAATTTGAAAAGTCGTGTTTTCTACTCAGTTCGTCATTTGACTAAAACACCATTCGCCATTTTGATTCCGACTTGATGTCACTCCGATAGTAACCATCGACATAAATTAGTACTTGGTCTTTGCAGTCGTCATGTGTTTACTAACGGAGTGACGTCACGAGCGAAACATCGAGGCGGCTTGCTTTTTCCGCGCGGCAATGCACTATCGTAAATTAATTAATGATTTTAAGGCATTTATCGGTTTCACAAAATTTAAATAAGATTTCTGCTCATTTACCACGGCCTCAATTTTTTTTTCAGAAAAGTTTTCACAAAAGCAGTAATACCCTATTGGCCTAAGTTTGATTGACAAATTTGAAGATGATGTTTACCGTTATTAGCCACTTTGTTCAAGATATTCGATATTTTCGATATCGAATGTGAGATGAAAATGAGAATAAAGGCATGACTAAATTGGTCCGCTGCTGAAAATGTTTTTTTGTTGCGGTCATGTGCTTTTTGGATCCAAATCGGAATTTTGATGGAATACTGAAATGAAAAAGCTATATTTCTTACAGTTAGTTCTCAAATTAATTAACGATGATAAACTTTTAAGTTCCCTAATAATTAAGATGAAATTATACATTCATTTCCATTTTATATTCAGACTAAAAATGGCTCAGGACCGTAGAGTTCTGTCAGTCAAGGAGGTTGCAAATATACTAATTGTTCAATATGTTATTAAGTACTTAGTTTATCATCATGTGGGCTCATTATGTGTTCATGGAGTACCTAATGGCTATAAACCCTTTATTTAATGATTAATACCAAAAAGTATTTTTTGAGAATATAATGTATCAAGTAAACCTTCCGCTGACTCTTAAACGCAAACTCATCAATATGTATATCCTGCCTATCCTAACCTACGGCACTCAGACATGGTCTTTGACTGAACTTCAAAAGTGCAAACTCAAGGTTTGCGAGCCATGGAGCGCAGCATTCTGAGTGTTCGCAGGACGGACCGCGTAAGGAACAAAACACTGCGCTCCCCTTAATTTATCTGTTACGTCCCAGGGACTCCACGCGAAGTTTCATATCGGTCTAATACCTTTAAAATCGTGATTTAGTTTTAGCACGTCCCAGTACCTTCATGCAATGACGCGCCCAACGCGGGGTAGAAATGACGTGCGCTTGCGTCGCTCGTAAGGGTGAGTAATTGTGAGCATGGAGTCCACTGGACTCCATGAGGTGAATTGCGTGACGGATATTGTTATTTATAGATATAGACAGATATTATTATAAGACGAAAAATTGCCTCTAGATAAGAGGAAATACTGTCATATGTGTCCTAGCCACCTGAAAAGAAAGACAGTGTACCTCTGTCATTGCTGTATGAGACCGGTATGTTTGGCGTATACAAAAAAAACTGTGTTTGGTATGTAGCTAAAGACAGGAAGTAAGCGCTGCAGGTTATTTTTTTTCGTATAAACATGTACCATTTAATATTTAATTTTAGAAAGTTGATTATATTTAAGAGTTCGCTATGAAGAAAAACGTTTTTTTTTTTTATATATATTTTAGATACCTGCCAGAATTTGTCATTTATTTTTGTTATCATTTTTTTAGTTTATTAGTTTTCTTAATTTTCATCAAGACTGTTACCTACTTATAACAAAATGTGTCGTGAAAGCCTGATAGTTAAATGTTGCTCAGTATATTAAACAATTTTGCAGTACTTAAATCCTTTTATTTTCTACAATGTCATTGATTCGGAGTCCCATGGACTCCACGAGGTAAATTACGTGATTTGGTTCTACCAGGTAAATTGAGGGCTGGCATCGCTGATGTGGGTACACAGACCGCCAAGCTAAAGTGGAATCGGGCCGGCCATGTCAGTCGTATGCACTCAGACAGATGGGCAAAAATCGCCACAGGGTGCGTAGGGGCAGGCCTAAATAGTGATGGCGGGACGACCTCGACAAGTTCCTGCCGGGGTGGCCGGAGGTGGCACAGTCCAGGGATGTGTGGATTCAGGGGGGGAGGCCTTTGCCCAGCAGTGGGACACAATTACGGCTGCATAAAAAATAAAAATAAAGTACCTTTTTTACGGTAAGATTTGTAATATTTGTAATTTCGAATGGTACATTAAGATACACATTTGATATCTGTATGTTAAAGTATGAAAACATAACTAAAATGCTTGAGCATTAAGAAATAATTTAATGATATCATACGCATAACATTATAATTATGATGATGCAACCAATTCTTAAAGTATTTAATTCGAATATCCGTTTCCGTACATATTCGGAAACAATCAAAACCGTTCAATATTTATCGATGAGGCATACAAGCACAGATTTCTTTTGTCCTTGCAGTGCGTAAGTAACATCAGCAAACGCTCTACTGATCCATGTTTCCTAACCTATCACAATTTTGTCAGATTTCATTACTCCATTAAGGTGAGAGGGAGCTAGCCAATTGCCGCAGCCATGGAGAAATAAAGGTTTCTTTGTCATGTTGTTGATCCATGTTTCAAAGTTCCAATCATGGCAATACAGTAAAGTTAAAATTGCATCTGAAACCAATGGTTTATCTTTTGCCAATGATACCTTGCTGAGTACATAGTTTGCGTAGTACGTATTACTCATACATAATCTCACCAATTACACGTAGTTAGGTAACAATAACCGACCAAAAATAATTGGATTAAACATTGTTTTTATAGACACGTAACACGAAACGCCATGCGTGTTTGAGATTTCGTTGAAATACATAAGATCGTATTGGTACTTTCCAGTGAAGTATTCTTTGTTACATTACATAATTACCTATTCATCTGGTTTTGTATTTGCGAGTATTTCGCTTCCTTCTCACATATGAGATGCAGGTTCGAATCCCGGTGCTCACCATGTACCAATAAGATTGGGGTCGTTTAAAATCTTAAGTGCATCATACATTCTGTTGTTCCGTGTTTTGAAGGCACGTTTAGCTGTAGGTCCGGCTACTATTGCTACTTGGTTGTTTGTAGTAGTCGTAAAACCCCTTCAGCTACCCACACTATGCCAGCGTGGTGAAGTATGGCTCAATATAACTCGTTACCGGGTAAAGGTCTGTGCCCCTCGGTGAGGATAATTTTGGGCTATATTTTTTACCACGATAACATTCTAAGGATAATGGAAAACATAGTGAGGAAAAATTTGTTCGAGCTTACCCTCACAATATCACCCAAATATAACATAAGTATGACTCTGGGTATAATTCTCGTGCATTTGATAAATTCAAAATTCAAAATTAGTTTATTTCAGTAAGTACAGCAGCACAGGTCGTGGGACTCCCCTTTTAAGTTAATAAAAACCTGTGTTAGGGGAGACCGCTCATTCCACATTGGAGAATTACACTTACGTCTTTAAACCATTAGACTTATAAGTATGTGTGTACAGTCCGGGTAGGCCCAGCCAATCGGGTCCCAGACTGTACCTATAAAATAAGTAATATAACTAATTTTATTTTATTGTACGCACAGGTCCTATTACTCCGATCGGTGTAAGTTGATTGTATATTTGTTTTGTGTGGTACAACAAAGAAATTTCACAAACCAACAAATATATGGATATCGACACCTATGTATATCGAGTGATTGCTATACAAAAAGACTCGATATAGCTTCCGTATATCGAATGCGCGAGAATCATACCCTCTGTCCTGCCTGTGCGACCATCCATTGTTTTCTTGCTAACCTCGCAATGTCATCGGATCATCTCTGAGGATCATCTAATATGGTTTGGTTTTCACTTGTTTTTACTGTTTTTTGACGCCAAAAGGCCACGTAAGTACGGTTAGCATCAGGTAAATAAATAAACAAGCAAACAAATCTATTTAGGATGATTAAGACTAAGTAAGCACCTATCTTACATGCTCATTGCTCATGACGACCTCTGTGGCTTTTCGTTCGAGGCTTTCCAAGGGAGAGAGGAAGAAAACAAAGCCAGGTCTTGGATTTATTTATATATTCGTATGACAGAAGTCGTCGGGTCGCTCTTATACATATACAAAATCTTTAAGTCTGCAGGAATGCAGCTGCTTCGTCAGTTAGAGTGAAGAGGTCTAGGGGGCTTACATGTTTGTGAGGTCGCTGTTTCTGATTTCTACGACACAAAACATCCTAGAGTTCGGTCAGAAGCAATTTTAGTGCCTGTATGTAAATGTGATGTGAATAGACCATGCTGTCTGGTACATAGACTTGCTAGGTAATTGCGTTTCTGGTCCACACGTTAAAACAATGATTAATCAAAACAATTTAAGTGTGAGACCAAGGGCAAAAACCAGTCGGTAAAAAAAACACAAATGTTACTGAATCCCAATAATACGTTGCAAGAAAGGCAACGAACAAACATACATACCTACATGTAGCTAAACCACACGCAAGGCGTCGCGCCCTGATAAACAAAGAGATATACTTTTCTAAATTAAAACTATGAAATGGTGGCGTCTGTCTTATTTAAACATCACAAGTTTTTGAACTAACGTTTAACGTTTAACATAAGCATTTACATACAAGCACATATACATTGCTTCTGGCCCCACATTAGGATAGCCTGTGTCGTGGAAACCAGAAACAGCAACATCATGTAAACATCAAAGACCTGGGGTTTTTTTTCTTCTGATTCCCCTGCCAGGGATCGAACCCGGGACCTACATGGTAAGCAGAGTCACAACCGGTGCGCCACAGAGGCCATCAATAAATAAATTAACTTGCACTTTTATTGATTTGTACCTGAATGTTGAAGAAAGTATTGCACCTTTTAATTTACTCCTGCCTCAGAATTCAGTGGTCTTAGGTCGAATCTTGGCTGGGGAGGAAGAAAATAAATCTACAGGTCTTGGTGTTTACATGTTTATTATGTCGCTGTCTCTAGTACCCACAACACAGGGTGTATGGGGCTGAAATAATGTATGTAAATGTTGCTTATTTGTCTACGCTGAGGTACTCCCTGTCTCGCTAAATGGAGTATTAAATATAGCTAAGAGTGGGCACAATTGTGCCTCTGCACCCCGTATGGGAAAAGGCGTGACGCTATGTGTTTGTTATTGTAGTTGAATTCTTGTTAGGAGCATAACACCGGTGGGTCGTGAAATAGCCGGTGGCGGGCGTGGTGGTAGTACTATTATCTCTTCTGTGGTGGTGGTCAATATTGTCAAACGTGAAACAACAGCAATGGACCCGATTTTGAACAACACCGCCCGCCTGTAGTGACAATGACATAGATCAAAGAGCTTCGTGTATTTGACACCCTTTATGGGTTGTTTACATTGGTCAAGGACAGTGGACAGTGGACCGTGGAAAGTGGACAGTACAATGGTGTACACCGATCGGACAGTGGCGAGTCAACTTGGCTTTCATATAATATCGCCACTGTACACTGTACTTGACCAATGTAGACTGGCCCTTATTACTGCCTTGCTACAGACCCGCTATTAATTCTGAAACGTCCAACGTCCACAAAAGACCCATAAATAAATTGCTGGGCCGGACTTGAAGTTCACATGAAAGTTGTGTTTTTTGTTGTTGTTGTAGAATACATCCCATTTTATTCTTTCTATATCTTTTGTTCTGTTTTTCCATAAGTTTTCAACATTATCTCGATATTAAATAGGTTTAACTTCGCGTGGGCCGTAGACTTTGGACAAACGGTGATGTGCTTAACCGACGCCATATATGTTAATATTTTATCAATCACATGACTATAGTCGTCATAAGATAGTAATATTCAATTACAATATTCACGTGGCTACGTGCCGCGCGGGCATTAGTGGCGCGTGAGTGGTGGAGTTCATTGCGCCTGCGCCACTCAGCTCGCCGCGATTTCTTTGGATCATTCCCATTTGGTGTAAGACTTCGTACCAACATAGCCATTATTTAAGAAATAATTAGTTGATGACATTCGTAATTCTTTGGGTAACGAACGTCACCCCGAGTTCGACGAAACGAATTTAATAATAATATCCTTAACATCAGAAACAAGTCAGCATCCAATGAGATTCTCGTCCTTAAGTCAGTAAGGTGACAACCTTAAATTACAAGATCATTTCGTGAAACTCAGGGTCAGAAGGGAAAAATTAAACGTTATGGAAGATAATACTTTGTTGTCAGTCCGTCCACCTGTCTGTCTGTCAATCAAGAGCCCTCGTAATACTATAATGAAAATAAAAATTAATTACTCAAGTATGTGGTCCCTTGAAATTGTTAAAGACTTACCGCTTACCTAGAATCATGAAATTTTGCAAGAACCAAGGTATTATAGCAAAGGAATGTAACCAATCGATCATAATAAACACTTATGTGATTTGGTAGATACCCTCGAAGTGCGAATCCAACTCGCACTTTTTTAATTTCTTCATAACTTAATCTAGAGACTCTAATTTTTTGCATTTTGTACTCTTAGATTGTCGTCATCATAAGTAGGCAAGATCTACTCTGCTATGGGTTACTAAACAGGCTCACAAAGATGATACTAGATGCTAGGCAATCACTGAGGGACAATTCAAAAATATCAATATACTTACTGTTACCTGTCAATACATTTATGAAAATATCATGTTCACCAGAAAAAACATAGGTTTATTTAAGACTTTAGGTCATAATCATAGTATTAGCACTAGAAATAGAAATAAGATTGCTATGCCCGCGTTCAGACTCAGTAAGGTTGCTCACTCTTTTATGGGAGTATGTGTTAGTTTTTATAATAAAATACCTAATGAAGCAACGGACCTACCAGAAAGGAGGTTCAAAAACTATGTCAGAAACGGCCTATTGAAGAAGTCTTATTACGTGTAAAAGAATATTTAGATGACAAAACTGCATGGTCTTTACCATCTCAGCGCACAGAAATCCAAAGAGGGGCGATGGACTGAGTCAGTACGTCTCTTCTCGTTGTATTTCCTTATACTTAAGTATGAATACATAACATTGTATTTTTAAGGCTCTGATATTTTAAAAGAGGTACGGGGAAGTTTCTTGCCCTTCTTTGCTCCATCCCTAAGCCCACAACTTCCGAACGGGCAGTAGTATACAAAAATATTAATATTATATTGACGTTGACTTTATGGTCAATAAAAATTTTGAACTGAACTCGAACTGATGAAAGCAAGCATCGCATAAGAACAGCCCTTACCGCAAGTATGACTCATCGTGCACCGCAATGCAGACACGCCAGCGACTCTGAACAACCTTAACTTAATGCTCTGAGATGGTAATTTCAACAACTTGGACCTTAATGCTAGGATGGCGCCATAATCTAAGACATGATGATAATTTTGTAATTTTTGTGCAGCACTAAATTTCGGTACCTACTTCTGTTGTGGCGATGGGCTCGCTTTTTGTCACGTTAGATAGGCTTAACCCTGGAAAAGGCGAGGTGCCAAGCGGGAATGTTCTGTACCTACCTCAGAGTTAAATATAGATTAAACAACCGTTGTGTTATGTGTGAGACTTATTGTAAAGCAAGGTTTGTTACTTTAGTATCGAATCTATCACTGAATATTTGTTTGTTTATTTGTTTATTTGGGAACTGAGTCCACAGCACGATTTTATTGACCATAAAATCATACATATTACTTAGTCAACGTCAATATAATATTAATATTTTTGTATACTACCGCCCGTTCGGAAGTTGTGAGCTTAGGGATGGAGCAAAGAAGGGCAAGAAACTTCCCCGTACCTCTTTTAAAATATCAGAGCCTTAAAAATACAATGTATTTCTACTTAAGTCTAAGGAAATACACCGAGAAGAGACGTACTGACTCAGCCCATCGCCCCTCTTTGGATTTCTGTGCGCTGAGATGGTAAAGACCATGCAATTTTGTCATCTAAATATTTTTTTACACTGTAATAAGACTTCTTCAATAGGCCGTTTTTGACATAGTTTTTGAACCTCCTTTCTGGTAGGTCCGTTGCTTCATTAGGTATTTTATTATAAAAACTAACACATACATTATTATAACTTAAAAATATGATTGAACATAGGCCAATTAAGGAATCTATTTTGTGACCTTATTAATACCTTAATTTTCAGTAGTATTATCGTGAATCACTATTTATCACTCATCAATGCTAAGTCCTATTTAAGTCCGAACATTGTAACCGTAATGAAAAGCACTAAAAGTAACCCTTTAAATCTTGACAGCTGCGGAGTAAGGCTAGTACTGAATCACTTACTAAAGGTAGGCTAGCTGTACTTAAGCTACTCACTATAATCAAAGTCATGAAGCAGTACTCGCGTTCTGTGTTAACTAGCGATTTTACCAACGAAAAGTTATACGGAAAATAACTATCCCGGGGATAACTTGTGTGACAAATGACAGTTCAAGATGAGGTGATCTGATCTAGGTGTCACTGGTGTCTATGTAAAAAGTTACAATTTATCCCCGGGATAGTTATTCTCCGTATAACTTTTTGTTGGTAAAATCCAGTTTAAGTCCGGCCCAAAACTGTTCATGTTCATGCACCCCGTTGATGTCTTTTGTATGGATGAACATAATTCACGAAAAGATAAATGTATTTTTTAGGGTTCCGTACCCGAAGGGTGCCAAACGGGACCCTATTACTGAGACTTCGCTGTCTGTCGTCCGTCCGTCCGTCCGTCTATCTGTCACCAGGCTGTATCTCATGAACCGTGGTAGCTAGACAGTTGAAATTTTCACAGATGATGTACCTATTTCTGTTGCCGCTATAACAACAAATACTAAAAATCAAAATAAATTTAATATTAAGGGGGGCTCCTATACAACAAACGTGATTTTTTTGCTCATTTTAGCTCGATATTGATAATGGTAGCAGATAGACGCTTAAAATGTTCACAATATATTGAGTATATTATTTACTTAAAAAATAAATAATTAAATTTAAAATTAAATTAATATTTAGGGGGGGGCTCCCATACAAAATGTTTTTTTTTGCGGTTTTTTACAGATAATTGTAGAACCCTTCGTGCGCGAGTCCGACTCGCACTTGGCCGGTTATTTATTTTTTCTCGGATCGCTTCATTGCAAATCCTTCATGTCGCGCGGGGCGCTTATTATTTTATACTGTTCCTATGAATCTTTTATAATAGTTTATGTTCTTATATCTTACTCGTAGCCGATTAAAGGCCCGTGCCCCGCAGTGGAGACATAAATGGGCTACATTACATATTTAGCTATGTTTTTTGCTGGGTTTATGCTGTGATACAGCATAAACATTAATTTTACCGCCCAAAAGCTTTGCCTGAAATAATAAAACAAAAAAATAACCAAGTATTAAAACCCAAAATATTACAAATATGCGCCTAAGACATTTCACCTACTCCAATTGGCAAATAAAACACCGACGTGTCATCCCCGAACATACCCGAAAACCGATGCAACCTGCGCCCGCGCTCACACCGCGTGACGAAATAATAAAAGCGGCCAGCAGCAGAATCCGAACGCATTCCTACAAGCGCGCCAGCCCGTGCCACTAATTTAAAACCTAAAGTTCCAAATTCAAAAGTTTTCTTCTTCCCGCGTTTGAATTTTGCTTTTCAACACGCGACGTGTAAGTGCCAGTGTCAACGTCCGTGAGACTTTGGCGAGTGACTTGATTTTTCATTTCAAAGGTGATTTTTTTATTTTTTTAATGCTTGAGGCAAAGGGTCTTGGTAGTGATTCTTGTGTTTTTTTCATGCTTGGGAGGCAAGGGTTTGTGATTGTGTATCGGGTGTGTGGTTTTGTGAAGTGGTATTTGCAATGTGTGTAAATGGGTTGACTGAAACCTTTTTGACTTTGAGGTCAATCAAGCATTGGTTTAGACCTATTTGGTATATTTTGCCTTGTCGAGTTTCCCGCCTCCAACTATTTCAGTGCCTACATTATAATTTTTAAATTTTGGTTATGATTAAAAATACGATAAAATACTTTGATAAGTACTTTATTATAGCACAGCATCAAGCCTTTTCCCATTCGGCTTGGTATTGCAGACTTTAGCATTTGAATAAAAGGATACGTAAAAGGATAGTATTGTTAAAGTATTTTATAATAATTCTTGATGAGTACATACATGAAACATTTTGCACAAAACAAAAAGAAACCGGCCAAGTGCGATTCGAACTCGCGCACGAAGGTTCCGCACAATTATCTATAAAAACGGCAAAAAACATGTATGTGAGCCCCCTTATTTTATTATGTATTTTAGTATTTGTTATTATACCGGCAACATAAATATATCATCTGTGAAAATTTCAACTGGTGAAAGACGGACAGACAGACAGATGGACGGACAGCGGAGTTTATTAATAGGATCCTATTTTACCCTTTAGTTACGGATCCCTAAAAAACATAACTTTGCGATTTTAATTATTAAAAATGCCTTTTTTCGTAGAACAAAAAACAAGGTAAAATAACTTTTTCACTACAAACATGACTGTGCCATGCCATCCCATGACGACAACTGTGGCGTTGCGGTCTAGGCTTCCCAAACGAGAAGTCTGGGATTCGAATCCCGGTTGGGGAGAAAAGTAAACCCACATTTTGATGTGTACATGTTTGTGATATCGCTGTTTCTGGTTCCCACGACACAGAGTGTCCTAGTGTTGGGCCAGAAGCAATGTATGTGCCTGTATGTAAATGTAAAAAAAAAATGGAGAAAAAGGCGTCAAAAGGCGTAAATTTCATAATGATTAATACCTTCTTAAGTATGTGAAAGTGGAGTAACGATAATTACCAACAATTTAGAGATCCGTCGCTGGAATTCACAACACAGATCTCATAAGTGCCTAAACTAGATGAAACATTCCATCACGGTAGAGAAATGCATCTTTTTTCTTTTTCTTAATAAGAATGTACAAATGATGCAAAAAAAAACTAGCAGCCGAGCTGCTTCCGTGCCGATTCTATCTGTAGCCACGAAACACGCGATTTGCGACGCAAAACGCGACAACTGACGGGGAGAAAACTGACAGAGACAATTAGTTTGTTCAGCCTATATGTCCTTTAAATGACCCTGAGTATGACGGTGAGTTCAAATAATTTCACTCAAATAAATTGCTTTGTGAAATAACAAATCCTAAATTCAAATTCAGAGCCATTATATTAAGGGTCGGTAAACTTTGAGCAATCGGCTGTGCATTTTAGTCTTGTAATTTAGTTTTATTTTTGAGATGACACAGCAACTCCTGTGATTAATAGAGTTATCTGTTTTTTATATATTTTATAAGGAAGCCAGAGCCAGCATTAATTAATTTGACTCTAATTTTTCAATAAACAATTCAAAAAGCCTAAACATGGTTTAATTAGATTTTGTGTCCGGTAATTCAACAACAACCGAATTTATTTAATCGAACATCCGCCCTGAATTTAGGAAGTGGATATCCAAATCCAATTTTTACTCAGAAGTTTTTTATAGTTGCGAGAAGCGTAATAGATACTGGACGTTTTACATTTATATAAAGGCAATGGGGTAGCTAGGATTGAACAAATAACTGTCTTGACATATAACACATAGCACATTAAATCACTTCTCTCTCACGCTGATTCTCTACGCGCCTCTCGTGGCTCCAAAAGAAAAATGCCCGGTACTTTCAGCTCATATAACGCCTTTGCTTTTAGACTCTATCACCTTGAATTAAGATAAAACATTGATTGCGGAAACTCCTGCTTTTAGTACATTTATAACGGTACTTCTAGCCTATGATTATGGTATCCCGGGAGATACTTTGACGCCAAGCACTGAAATTAACTTTGAGAGTACCTACTGCTATTGCTTTTGATAGAAGATCAGAAAAAAAAATATACTTGGGAGTCGGCCTCATTTCTCTGAACCTTTTTGCTAGAGACGGTCTGGCCACATGTTGTGATTTTTATTTAGGTGGATGAAATAAATAGATAGTATAGAACTCAGACTACAAGAAGGATACAACAGTATTACTTGTAGAAAGGAAGTATGATTATTTAATATTCTCATGTCGTTTTATGATGAAACTTCCGGTTTAGTGTCGCCATTTAGGCAAAGAGGACCTTGTATGGAATACATTGAACTTAAGCATTTGGTAATACTACTAAACGCAGAAGTTCGATGTAGCCATACAAATAGTCTTTGCCTTAATTTTAAAACCAATACCAACAAATCTTATGAACTCCTGGTTCATATTCATATTTTGTTGTCTGGGCATTTTCCCTGCAACTTTGACTAACACTAAATCAAAAACCAAGTATATTACTTAATAGTCCGACGATATCATCATATTATTATAGACGGGATGCCATTGAATGGATGTGGGCTGAGTAACGATGAAGTTCCGAATCCCGTTTTTAACCGACTTCCCAAAGGAGGAGGTTTACAATTCGTCCGGATGTTTCTTTTTTTTATGTATGTTCCCCGATAGCGCCTAGACGGATGGACCGATTTGGAAAATTATTTTTTTGTTTGAAAGGGTTTACCTTCCCATTGGTCCCATTGACACCAGGTTAGGATCTGATGATGGGATCCTGGAGAAATCGAGGGAACTCTTCAAATATTATAGGCAGACCTATAGTGATTTTTGTGTTTTTCATCATAACTCGTGCAAATGCACATGGTAAGCATAATATTGTGATTCGGAACTGCGGATGAAGACCACATATGGCCACCAGAACTGCTCAATACTAGGTACAAATAAAATGCGTGGCTGACGGGCAGGCAACGCATAGCCTAAACCAGTGGACCTAGAGTCATGAAACTTTGTACAGAGGTTCCTTAGTAGCGTGGGGTAGCACTGAGATGGGATTTGACAAAATTAAGTCCCCAAGGGGAGGGGGGTTATAAGGGGTAACAGTTTGTATTAAACTCAATTTAATCAAATAGGGTTTGTGGAAGTCGGTTTTTTCTAAAGTTTACTTTTTGTTTCAATTATTTCATTCGTCATATATAAAAATTCCAGTCATTCGGCGCCACCGATATATATTCTATGGCGACCTAAAAATATTTGCAAGCATGGTTTTATAGATTTTTGTGTGCTCTTACTGAACATCTAAGTACTTCTATTTATTTATTTATTTATTTATTTAACACAAATCCACAGCCAGTTTCAATTCTGGATAACTAGTGGGCACAGCAGTGCCTCTGCCACCCCGTATGGGAAAAGCCGTGACGCTATGTTATGGTATGTCGTTTTGGAACTTTCCAGACAAAACTACCAAATTAAGGTAATGTACCATAATTATTTAAAGTAAAAATATCAATTTGTAATTTTCTATCGGTGTACCAAGTCTGAAATTACCATTTTCATTCATTCAATAATTCACCATTCATTCAATCGTTCATTCAAACGTACCAATAGAAAATGTCTTCGAACCCAACGACTGTTATTATTCCCCGAGTGTTACAACAATCAGCCGATTACTACCACCTGATTATATGTGTAATGGCCTGCTACTGCCATTTGCAATTAATTTCATCATACCAGTACATATGCGTATGCGCATGCTTTCCTCACCTTGGCTTAGATTGCTCGGGCGTGGAGTTTCATGGAGTTTCTTCACATCCATGGGTAGATAGAGCTGGTAGAGGTTGTTTGAACTGAAATGACGCGCCCCACTACAGCCCTTTCATACACATGCATATCGCAAATGAAGGAGTGGGTGGGTGAATCGTCATTACAGATTGGACAAGCTCGACTAGAGTTATCTAGATCATTAACGGGGTAACATCAGACAAACAACCGCGTATTTTTACCATAAACACATCACACACACTTGCTACGTTACTGGCATACATACGTAACTTCCTCAACTTTCATAAGTCTCATTTTACAAGCTGTTTGTTTATTTCTGATTTTCTCTAAGCAATCTTCTTGGGCGTCTTCATGACTTCATACATATTTAATTTCATTTATTTGTATATAACATGTACAATACAGATGGAAAATCTATGTAGGATACTTCTCCATGCACTTTGTTTCATACTGTAATCTAATATAGCAAAGTCAAATGTTACTCGTTAATGTTGAGAATAGGGTGCCAATTGCAACAGCAGCGTAGTAAACATGACAAGAGTACATACATTGTCACTATATGTACTAACTAGTTAGTGTTATTTGTTATTTTTTGACAATATGGATAACATTTTTTGTAAAATGAATCTGAAAATAAACATTTATTATTATTATAATTATTCAGAATCCACTCTACATTTTTACAACACCTGCAGATGATAATTCTTGTATGTATTGGACAAAAGCATTTCTAACTTTCGCAAAATGAGGGGTGCAATTCTGATCCACGTACGTCCTTTATCTATAACAATAAACTTTCTCAGTATGGTTAGAGAATCTAATATTATCAGAGCTTACTTCGTGAAAGCAGTGGATTCACTAGACAATCGCCATTGCTGCCACAATATACACTGTTCTTTATTGCTTAGCAACATGAACCAATTACGATAGAAAGTAAATTGTGAGTCATGCTTAGCAACACGTCAGTCACGTAGAGAGTAGCCGTTTTGGTCATTTTACAAAAAGACGAAGTTTAAAAACGGTAGTTTGCACGAGATTTATGTAGTGGAACGTCCAAACGTTAAAAAGATATAACCAAAGCCTTTACTTATTTTTGGTAGACTTTCACGCGTTAAGACTAATTACCAATTACAAACACAACATTTATACTCACAGAGAAGACTATACACAAAACATATTTTTTTTACTTTCACCTGATTTTGTGTAATTTACTAAATTATGAAATACATAGATAATTAATAAGTTTTGCTTGAATAACCATTTTTTAATAGTTATATTACAATATTGTCCTCCAAACTTGATAGAAGCTAGAATTTTTATTTGTATTTAAAATACTGGGAACTGGGGCGCTGTTTTGCTGAAATACAGGTCTTACGCCCAGCTCAGCCACAGATGTTACAATGTTTTTCATGTGAAATCTAATCTAGCATACATTGAAATAGCACCATTGTAACTATTATGCAAACTTCTTTTTTGTGTCAATAAACATTATATCATTATATCATATCATATCATATCTGGAGTATGATTCTCGCGCCTTCGATATACGATATCTACACCTATATCAAGTGATTTTGTATAGGAATCTGTCAATATAGTTAGGTCTCGATATCCGTATATCGAAGGCGCGAGAATCGACCCGATGAACTCATATGGTAATAGGGAATATTTCCTTCATATCTCAACGTGTCTTCTTTTTCTTCACTTCTATGCCTCTGCACTACCGTATGATTCAAGGCGTGACGCTATTTCTGTTCATTGTTTTTATGGTTCCGTACCTGAAGAGGACGAAACGGGGCCCTATATTTCTAAGCCTCCGCTGTCCGCCTGTCTGTCTGATTGTCTGTCCGTCAGCGGACTCTATCTCCAATTAACAAGTTACGCGACTTTTTGTAGTTTTTCTTATACGAAACCCTTCGTGTCAGACTTGCAACTGACCCATTATTTAGTTTACTTTCCACGAAGCTGAAATGACGGACATAACTCATTTTAAACCCAGTAGTCTCGCTTTTGTTTTAAATTGTTGCCTTAGTACAACTTTATTTGCTAAATCCAAATGTATGTTGCCCCAAGGAGTCATGCACCAGTTACCAGCATAAATACTTTATGATAATTTGTTTGCAATTGCTGGTTTAGCTGACTTTGTTTGTATAACTAATCTGAATTAGCAAGATCGGCCATATTATTATTAAAAACTTTTATTTAACTTGCACTGTATCATGGTTGGCGTCATTTGTCGGGTTGAATTTGACCCACTTCCCGTTATCCGATTGAGCTGAAATTTTGCATACGTATGTAAGTTGGATGACAATGTAATATTTTTTTGACTTGGAGCTGATCTGATGATGGAGACGGAAGGTGGCCATGGGAACTCTGTCATAAAAAATCGCAACACCATCATGGTTGGCCCATCCGATTTGTCTTGGTAAATACTTTGGATCTAATTTTTTTTTATGGCGTGGTGCTGATCTGATGCTGGAGCCGGAAGGTGGCCATGGGAACTCTGTTACCAAACGGCGAAATCCTATCGTGTTTGGGCACATTTGATTTGTCTTGACAAGTACTTTGATCCTAGAATATTTTTTATGACGTGGAGCTGATCTGATGCTGGAGCCGGAAGGTGGCCATGGGAACTCTGTTACCAAACGACGCAACCCTTTCGTGTTTGGGTTCATTTGAGTCGTCTTGACAAGCATTCTAATTCTAGATTAGATGTTTTGTCCTGTCTGGATAAAGACGAAAAAGTAAAAAAAAAATATAAAAACATTTTTAAATAAAGCTTTTATTTAATTCCTACTCGCACTTGGCCGGTTATTTTACTTTACTTTAATTTTCTTTCATCCCCAGAACCATCACCAGCCAAGATGACCCTCGAGCAGCCAGCAGGAGAGATGTGGCAGAAGATCCGCGAGGAGCTGAACGAAAAGGCCGACACCAAGGAGTCAGACCTCGCGCATATCAAGGAGTGGCTGAAGCAGGAACCGCACCTTCCTGATGAGTTTGGTAAATGTCCCTTCAAGCTGGCAGAGTCGCGCCAGCGAAGAGCAATTTTGATTCAGTCATCTAAATTGCAAAACTGAGGTCAGGCTTTGTGCCGCAGTTATAAATAAATAAATAAAAAATAAAAAGCCATTTATTTCCAATTAGTATCTAAACAAAGAATTATAGTGCAATTATATTCTTATTCTATCTATATTTCATGCTTATAATAATTATTTGTAAATAAATATTTTATTAATTATTTTATTCTATTCTATTTCAATTATTTAACATTTCAATTATTTATTTATTATATTGAATTCAATATTATTTCTGTTTAATTATTATTATTTATCTAATTTTAATTGGGCACCCATATTTGGGTATAGGCCTCCTCCATACTCTGCCGCAGTTATAGCTATAATTAAATGTAAGATAGTTTATCACCGAGTATTTATCACTAATGGCGGGTATAGTAAGATTCCCATTCGGGGCGGTAGAGGGACTGCTCCGTCCTTGTTGAGCAAGCTTAACGTCCAGTTTCTGAGACGCTGATCGAAGGTTACGATTACCTAACAGAACGATTTACTAATTTTAGCCAATCACGTGCCTTTATCAGCCCGTGCCGCTAATTTGAATAAACCATCGATTAGGTTAATCAAAACCTTTGATCAGCGTTCGGGAAACCAATGTCAGTCATCCAATTTGTGTGACAGGGGTCTATCTCATCGCTGCAGACTTGGATATAGTTGACTGGAGTACAGTATTTCACTTCAATCATCTAAGACACTCTAAGCTAACTTTTTTATGAAATACAAAGAGCCAAAAGCATACAATTCGGCTAAATTTGTATTTGTGTGTTTGTGTTTGTGTTTGTGTATTTGTATGTATTCTTACATGGCCGATCCCAATAACCTATCTCTATCCGTGATCTGCAGATTACGCGTTACATTTGACAAAAGTTTACACAATCTTAACCTAGTAACCTAATGTACAAACTTTTAGAAAAAACAAATAAATCATCTCTTTGTGCTAGGGCTAGGTAAATGGACCATCTTTTTCAACCACCCCAAAACAATCAAGACAGCAATGGTTCAGGGACTGGTATAGTTGGGTGTATTACAACTCCTTAAATTATATTCTCTCCATCAGATGACCAGCGTATCATGACCTTCCTCCGAGGCTGTAAGTTCTCCCTGGAGAAGACCAAGCGCAAACTGGACATGTACTTCACGATGCGTGCGGCGGTCCCGGAGTTCTTCACCGACCGTGACGTCACACGTCCTGAGCTTCAGGAGATACTTAACATGGTGTAAGTATAGCAAGCTTTCCGTCTTACTCAGAGTCATGACAATTAAGACTATGGTGAGCGCCAAGACGCGAAAATGTTGGTACCGCTTTTTGTATGGAAGTTTGCGCGCACACGATAGTCTTAAAACCCATTCCAAATTCGAATTTACATCCAAAAACCTTTACTTGAAATGGCTGTTGAAATACGAAAACTCTTCTGCGGTTTACTTATCTTCCAATTGAATGATGACCAGTACCTGTCTTATGATTTGTTAATTTATGAACCCTCTGAAATTGGTCTCAATGGGGGCTATTTGAGAGTGTCAAAACCACTAAACTAGAGGAACTAAAGGCACTGAACTGACATCCTACAAATCTGACAGCTCTTGCGCGGTGGCCACAGATTCCATTTTCAAACACACGATTTTAATTAGTTTAGTTAATATAGTTCGTGTCGCCTCCCAAATCACAGGCATTGTGGGCTATTCTTGAGGTGTCAAAAACACTAAACTAGAGGAACTAAAGGCACTAAACTGACAATCTTCAAATCCGACAGCTCTTTCGCGGTGGCTATGCATATATATTCCATTTTCAAACACACCATTTTAATTACTTTAGTTAGTATAGTTCGTGTCGCCTCCCAAATCGCAGGCAGTGTCTGCTTTCTGTTTAGCTTTAAGACAGTGGTATGCCCTTACGATCATATTATGAGAAGTGTTGTATTATGTCCTTCACGCGCTCTCCACGCCCTATTAGCGTGACGTATACACTCGGCACGGAGTCTCTGACTCGAGTGTATTCGATGAAGGACCTCGGTGTTACGTTCGACCCTAAACTTACATTCCATGAGCATATGAGCACATTAGCCAAGGAATGCTTCAAAAGATTGGGGTTTGTGATACGGAATAGTAAGGGATTCCATAATCTGGGTGTGGTCCAGCTTCTTTACACGGCCTTAGTGAGAACCAAACTAGAATCTAGCTCGGTTGTTTGGAATCCGCACGAAAGGTCATACGTCCTTATGCTCGAGAAGGTACACAAAGCTTTTCTTAGATATCTATATAAGAGGAAATTTGGATACTACCCCTACCTTTATCCATCCGCTTTTATATTAGGTATGCTTGGATTTAACTCACTAGAGGTGAGACGTAACACCGAACAGCTTCTGACTGTGTGTCGATTGTTGCGAGGCGACAGTGACTGCGCAGCGCTTGTCAGTGCCGTATGCGCGCTATACGTGCCTGACAACTACCTTCGCGCTCGTAGGCACCAGCTGCTAGCGGGCGGCTCGCTCCACACGGTGGCGCGCCGGCAGTCTCCGCTGATCCGGGCGCGGGAGAGCCTCAATGCACTCTTGGCTGCAGCACCATTGAATGATCTGTTTGGTGATGCATGGAGTAATATTGTGCGAGCATGTGGAAGGTTCTGTGAGAAGATTGGATGATAGTGTTGTCATGTAATTATTATCCCAAATGACTAATGGACATAATGTTATTGTATAATCTAATGTATGTAATTGACCTGTCTAATAATTTCATGTGGTGTTTAATGCAATCTATTTTATAGTTAGGATACTTTGTACGACGAATTGGATTTTTTCTGTCATGTTGTACGAATTTACTTTAAATAAATAAATAAATAAATAAAATAAATAAATGACCTGCAGAGGAATTCATTGTCTAAGATGTTACCGGATAATAAGATCATACTTATTCCTTGTTACACACGGTAATGCGACATCACCTGATTAAGTTCGTACAAGGAAAATAATTATTTTCTGAAATCCCAAGCTCTTTTAAATGTTTCATTTCATAGCATAAACACGTCACTAATTAGGTACTTTGCAAAGTAAATAAAATAATACTTGTTGCTTGTTTTTTATGTAATAAGAAATGTGCTTCTTTGGGCCATTCAATTGGGACTTACTATTATTTGACGTTCCGTACGCTTTAAAATAATGTCCTGTTTTATGTTTAATTGATAATTTTGATTAATTTTCTTTATCGGGTCTTTTCCCACACGCAAAGACACCTTTTAGCCAGTTATTCAATACACCATTTCCTAAACAGGGGGTTAACCCATCGCCACAGCTTCCATAGCCTGAAGGAACACGATGTTTACTCATCGGTTTTTTTCTTTCTATTTGCAGTCAAATGCCGCCGCTACCAGGCCTTACTCCAGAAGGTCGTCGAGTCATCATCATGAGAGGTAGGCAAACGTTTACTTATATTTCTGTGACTAATCTAAACAGAAAAACCGGCCAAGTGCGAGTCGGGCTTGCGCACGAAGGGTTCCGTACCATTGTCTATAAAAATGGCAAAAAATAACATGTCTGTTGTATGGGAGCCCCCTTTAATATTTATTATAATCTGTTTATTTTTGTTTTTTGAGCGGCAACAAAAATACATCATCTGTGAAGATTTCAACTGTGTGCCTATTACGGTTCATAAGATACAGCCTGGTGACAGGCGGACAGACGGACAGATGGACAGACGGACAGACGGACAGCGGAGGCTTAGGAATAGGGTCACGTTGGGCACCCTTCGTTTACGGAACCCTATATAACAATATCAGATTGCGCTTTCTGCACTATCTCGTGATATGATATGAAATTACTTGACTCAACCAGAAACAATTAGACACACGCACTAACTTTGCTTCTGAAATTTATCAGGTCTTCATAAACTTATACTTAGAAGTTATACGAAGTCTCTATATAAGTTCTATGTAACAGATATATGATTCGTTTGAAAAATTACAAACGAATCCTTCACATCGAAACTTCCTGAAACAGACTGACTGACTGACTGATACATATAACGGTTTTATTATTCTTTCTAAAGGCATGGACAAAGACGCCCAAACCCCCAACGTAGCAGACGCCTTCAAACTTGCACTCATGCTGGGGGATGTCCGACTGAATGAAGAGAAGGAGGGTGTGGCTGGCGATGTGTATGTGCTGGACGCCTCCGTGGCGACTCCTGCGCACTTCGCCAAGTTCACGCCGACGCTCGTGAAGAAGTTCCTAGTCTGTGTTCAGGTGAGTTAGTGAATTGGTACAGTTGTAATTACTCTTTATCAAACCTCTATTAGCAGCTGAGTACGCAGGCGACCGTACGTACTTTTTAAGGTTCTGATCCCTTGCTTGCTC
Source organism: Argyresthia albistria (assembly GCA_963457715.1). Lineage (NCBI taxonomy): Eukaryota > Metazoa > Arthropoda > Insecta > Lepidoptera > Argyresthiidae > Argyresthia > Argyresthia albistria. Next base: position 7,321,983 of record OY735274.1, on the reverse strand, counting down.
GTGTTTCTCAGAGCTGTAAAAAACCAAACTTCTAGGATTACACACCAAACAATACGACCGTTAAAGCTGTAAAATTGTCGCACGCAAAGGACTCAAAACCTTTATAGGATACTCGTACTTCCCATTGACCGTCGTTGATGTGACGTTGATAAAATATATGATGATGATGATGATGATGATGAATAAAATTATGTGTGCGATCATGACTTATAGAAGCTGAAATATCCTAGCGTACCATTTTTTTTATTTTTTTTTACCTACCAAAGTAACTAAATAACGTTCATTTATTCATTTTTATTTACAGGAGGCCTACCCCGTGAAGCTAAAGGAGGTGCATGTGATCAACGTTTCTCCTCTGGTCGACAAGATTGTGAACTTTGTGAAGCCCTTCATCAAGGAAAAGATCAGGGATAGGGTAAGTGATAGAACTCTAAAATGTACGAATTTAGAAATAATACTTTCAGAGCTTATAAATAACTGAACAGACAGAAATGCTCTTATCCGATTGCCAAAGGTTTTAATTTTAACTTTTTTTAAATTGTTATTCTGTTTTTTTTTCTTAGAAAATCTTATTGACAACATATACCTTAACCCTCTCGGTCCCACATCTATTGTTCACTATTGTTAAGAACAGCAACATACATTGCTATATCCTCACACCATTGTGTCATGGGAATCGGAAACAGCATATCACATACTTATAAACATCCGTTTTTTTTTTAATACTCTTAAACATTCAAGACCTGGAGATTTTTACTCCCGAACCCGTCCCGCTTGGAAGGCAGAGCCTCGAGCCGCATTGTCAAAGAGGTCGCCATTTAAAGGTTTCTCTTTGTTGGCAGATATTCCTGCACTCCAATGTGGATGAGCTCTACAAATACGTACCTAAGGACATGCTTCCGACCGAGTACGGTGGCAAGTGTGGACCCATGAATGACCTTCACAGTAAGTTGCCTTCTAAACTTATCATCATTATCATCATGTTCAGTCCACATCAAGTCTCTTCTAGGACTAGGCCTATTCTCTATAGCGCCAATCCCTAGGGTACTGTGCCAATCGCATGCAGTGGCATCCTTGACATCGTCGGGTCTTCGTGGTCTTCCCACATGCCGTGTTCCTCCACTTGGCTACCACTCGTAACTGTTTTGGTCCACCACCACCCGTCTAGCCAAGTTTCCCGCCAACTTAGGCTCTAAATTAGTCTTGCTTTCCACTTACTACCGTCTTACGTAGCCGGGGGGGCAATTCTGGCGCTAGCGATATCATGTCCATGGTCGAAATATCGATTTTGAGATATCGGTATCTCAAAATCGATATCTCAAATAGATCAAATCTCTATCAAAAACAAGAAAAAGCTATTCTTACGACTAGCCTTTCGACCAACCGAGATACAGATCAAAACCGATATCTCGAAAGCGCGAGAATTGGGGACCAGGTCGCTTAAGGTCATGAAATTTTTAAATTTCTAACAAACATGGTATAACCCCTTGTCCTAGACGAGGTGGTGAAGGCACGTTCTACTCAAATTAGCCAGTATTTCAGTAGCAAAATGGAAGCAAATCCATAACCACACAGCTCCGGAGATATGAAGTTTTTTATCGGTGCTTCCATAAGATGTTAAACTGTTATCCAATTCCAGACGCCTGGGTGAAGAAAATGGACGAGTACAAGGGCTGGTTCGCCGAGCACGAGAACATCATGGCCAACGAAGCCCTCAGACCTGGAAAGCCGACCAACTACGATGAGCTCTTCGGCATTGACGGGTCCTTCCGCCAACTGGTCATCGACTAAGCATATGAATTGTCAAGCTGAAGTGGTCGAGCTAGCTAAGAATATTTTAGATTGTTCTAGATGTTGTTTGCTGGCTTATCATTGAGTGATCTCTTATTAAAAATATATCTATAGCTGAATTGTTTAGTTAAGTCATATCTTCTTGCGTCCTTACTTTCGCTTTATGAAAAATAATTTGTAAAATTCTGGATTGTTCTATAAAAATCGATACCAAATGTGTATGCTCAATTATACTGTTAGTACCAATATTTGTTTTGCTGATCGCATTCGTTTTTATACTTAGATTTTTATATAAATGTTAAGAAAATGAAATTGCTAAATAAATACTCTCTTTTATTGAACGTACTGTACAGTGTATTATTATATCATGATCTGAAGTCCAAGTAGTAGAATCAAAGTACAAGAACAAGAATTTACAGGCACGAAGGCGAAACATGAGAAATGCGATTGTATGCGTGCAGGCAGGCCAATAGGCTACTTGGCAAGAGAGTAACTATATGGGCAAAACTTACTAGACAGATAGTACGTCGATTCTGAGAAATTCTAACAGCAACTCGCTTCTCCCTTCGCTATTACTCTCACAAATACGAATGCGTTTAACACTTTGAGTTGTGTTCGAGTACGAAGTGAGCGTTGAAGTGACGAGTTTACCTTTCCGAATGCCACTTCTTTTAATTTCATAGTTTCGATATAGCACACAAAAAGATACACAGGAAAAAATGCGTCAAAATCTCAAGTTAAATTTAATTCAACTCGCTGCCACGCTTGCAAGTATAGGGCTTGTGTAAATTCAAATTCATCAACCGAGTTTTTGGAATGCCCATCATGAAACTCACGGTGGATTCAGAGAAACTCTAAGGCTCAGAACACACGGTGAAACGCAACTGCAACGAAACTGCAACTCCAAGATACTTTTGAGTTTCATTTGAGTTTATGCCATAGACTCCTTTGAGAGACCGCACACGACGCAACCATTTTGAAACCGGTGTGAAACGCGTTGCATGGTTGCGTAGTGTGCGTAGGATGTAATGTACACTAATTTATTGTACCCACCTTTTATTCAATGAATGATTTTTTATTAGATTTTGATGTGTCCCACTCAGGGAGAACTTATCCAGTGGAGAGCGCATAGATACATTTTCCTTTGAAACACAACCCACCAATTTACGGGCGGCGGGGGACGAGGTAAGAGGGCTGTGATTGGTCAGCCGCTGTGAAACTGTCTGGCGGTCCGTCATCGTACATAGGTTGCATACAACTAGTGGCGAGCCGAATTCCCCCGCAGGTGCACTCTATTGAATATATAGTCTGGTCCCACTGCTGGAGGAAGATTGCTATATTCGCCTTTCTTCCTTTCGACTCTTTCTTCGTAGAATTTAATAAATAAGTAAACAAATATGGTGCTAGTCTCAGCTAACAGAACAGCAATTGGAGTTCGGCTATCAGTATGGTTATTTGTGACCGCGATGTTACGACTTAAAAAAAAAACTGTGGTGTTCAAATTGAACCATTCTGTGAAGTTTTGAAGTCAGTTGGTTCTTGGTCGGCTAGGTTGCCGGCGGCCTGGTACTTTTCCTCGCAGGATTAATTCGAGAAGGTGGTATTTGCTACTATGCATTTGTCACCCATATACTGCAATGTTCAGGAGCATGATTCTCGCGCATTCGATATACGATGTCTACACCTATATCGAGGGATTTCGTATGGGAATCTGTCAATATTGGTCTCGATATCTGTATATCGAAGGCGCGAGAATCGACCCGCTGAACAGCGCTTGATATCACTAACAATAACGTAACTTGAAGTCTGATGATTCTAAAATTGTGATGCCGTCAAAGTGGGTTCAGTCGTGAGATGACGCATGATCAAGCGTGATGAACAACACAATTATTATTTACAAAGACATAAAGAACGCACGAATGAAGAAACGTAAAGGGCACTTTGCATATATCTAAATATCATTAAAATCATAAGATTATCTTCAAAGCGTCAGAGATACCGTTTACCTATATTCTATTAGTAGTTTTATTCTTTATTCTTTTATCTCGTCTAGCCTATAGTGACAGTTGTCAAAATCATGAGACCTGTCAAAAATAGTGTACGATTGACACCTGGGGTCTGGGGCCCGAGAGTCACATATGTAAATCAAATAGCAATAATAGACGTCGGAGCGAGGGGGTTAAGATGAATATGAAAAAAATCTACTATGAATATTAATTTCATTACAGCAACTTTATCATCTACATACTCATTCCTACTGCCGTGTATTATGTCGTGAGGATAGAATTACATATATAGAGGTTATTATAATTGTACATAGAGTGGCTCTGGCCAACTCAGAAGTTGTTCAAATAGGGTATTAACTTTTCAAAAAGTGGCTCCTTAGTAACCCAAAAAATCAAACAAACAGGTTACATTCTGTTTAGATACAACAAAGATTATCTAACTGACGGAGAAATACTGCAAAATGTCTGTAGATAAAACTTAATGAAGCGGAACATTCTATTGGCAATAAAATAGAGCAAAGCGATAAATTAGGTTTAATTTGCGTGAATCGGCGCGAACATTGCGAAAAGCCCTAAAGAAGTGCAATTTTTGTGTTGCATCAAAGATAGTTTACGGGCAGGGCAGTGGCTTTTTAATAAAAGAAAAAGTAACAATTTCACAAGTCTAAATATTAACTGGAGACTAACGTGCTTGAAAACTTCAAAAACTTCAAAAGCTAACATTTTTCATCTGTTAGGTATAAATACAAAGGTCACCGAATGGGTGCCTACAGACGGACACCGGAGCAGAGGAAGGCCCAGATGGAGAGGGCGGGACCTGGACAAGTTCCAATCAGAGTGAATCACTTTTTTTTAGATATGTGGGCTCGAAATGGGGAGGCCTTTGCCCAGCAGTGGGACACAGTATAGGCTAGTAAAAAAAAGGTATAACGGTGACTGAGGGGCAGCATGAAATCTTCTGACAGTCGGGTTGACTAGCACGACACCCTACATCAACCCACACTGAGCCAGCGTACTGGAGCTGAATATAACTGGAATCCAAAGGTATGAAGAACCCCTCAGTGGGCATATTAATGGGACTAAATTCAAATTCAAATTCAAATAGTTTATTTATTCACACATACATATTAGATCATTTCTAGATATAAGGTTACATAGGTAGGATAGAGGGGACAGTGTGAAGATGGATGCAAAATTGATTTACAATGGCCCCACACTAGGCGAACCTGTATCGTGGGCGCCAAAAATTGGGATTAATTTTGAGAGTATGTAAATGGCGACAACGACAACTTATTAGAGATAAGCTCGCCTTTGTACATATTTTTTCAATGTTAAGCTATTTTTACTGTCATGTGAGTACAATAAAGAAATTACGAAAAATTACGAAATTACGACAACAAAATTATGTAGTGGTAGGTAGGATTCATTTAGGTTTGTCAGTCAGTGACCGTGCTTCTGCCACCCCGTATCGGCAAAGGCGTGACGCTATGATGTATATGATGTTATATGATCATTGCGGTTGTCTCGTCATCACGCTCTGTGATACCTCCTGGCAGCTGAGATTGCACCTCCACGAGTAGGAGCCAAGAAACTTTGCACCACCTGTACTGCAGATGATGACAATAATAATGTCACCCGGTGGGTTGACTTGACACAGGTTCTATGGTGCATAGATTTTTTGACAATATTAATTGACAAGTTAAGTCCTGTAAATTGTAAACTTGTTGCTTCTAGAAAAGGGCCACAAGTCGGTTGCAATGTCCTTCTGCGTAATAAGGACATGCATTCGGACAGTCGAGTGCACAAATTGGCGTGTTGCGATTAGGAAAGTGGAAGTAGCCACTCGGGTGGTGGAAGTCGCTGCAACTTTTGTCGCTGACCTTACATTACTTTCATACTTATGATGTCTACTCCGTATATTCGCTTTAACGTACAAAGGTTTATTCGGAATGATTGTATAATTACGGATGAATCTGTCACATAGAATTTATCGAGACTATTTAGGACAGACTCTTAGACCCTAAATTGTTTTGTTAAATTTTATCCGCATCCAATACCGACCTTCGAATTTTATTATAAAAATAACCTGTTGTTTATGCATGTTCGTGCATGACCACAGGATTTTCCACTTTTAGGGTTTCTGGTACAAAAACGAGGTACCACATTAAGGTTCAGCAAAATAGAGGTCAAAGGAGTTAAAAAAAACAGATAGGGACATCACAACACAATTATATGTTTTACGAAAACCACAAAAGATTTAGGTCTTATATCTTGAACGTGCAATACGGGGCTTCACTCGAAACTGTTATTTAACACTCTACAAAAAAGTCTAAAGTAATTCTCAGATGAGCGTCGTCGTCAGTAATACAAGATACCGGAGCTAAGACAGCATCATTCAAAAACCGAGATATAAAAGTTTTGTCTTCCCAACTTGTGCCAATGTCGCAACCCGGTCCAAGGCCTCAGTACAACAGTTGCCCAACATTAGCACAGCCTGTAGCACAGTGTTGGTTCATCGGTTGAGCCGATCGCATGGTCTCACAACACAACCATTCGAACGAGTTCGTTGGGAAATACAATATTTGTGTCGTCAACGTTTTGAATTTCGAAGGAGAGTTTTTCTGTGCCTGTTTCTCCTGCCAGTGAGTGTCTTTTTATTTATTTTCTTATTTTGATTCCTTTAATTTGTTTTAGGTTTAATTTTTAATTTAGAATGTTTGGGCGGCATAATGCCGCAGTATGGGTTTGGCGTGTGGTTACCCAAGATAAAATTAAGGCCAAATGAAACGTATCCTAGAGCTATATTTACAGATTTTGCAAGACAACCTTATGCTTGATTGAATATGAATACATTTGATGTGTTTCAATATGGTTTACAAAAGTTATTGTAATTAATTCATCTTTATGACCACTCGATGAAGATTAGTGACTATTAAATATATTGATGATACCTTGTATAGGAAGAGTTAACGTTACAGTTTAAGTGTCTATTGTCCTATTTCTGAATTGAGAAATTCACTGATAAGCACTTTAATATCGTTCTGTCTCAGCAGATGTCACAAAAAAGAACATGATAACACGATTCCTAAGTATTAAATCAGTGAATTCTCAATTCAGAAACCGGCGCTATATCATATCTGTAGATACTAATCACACCACACTCATGTGCCTCAGCCACTCCACCTGAAGAAAACGTATTTTCACTTATGAAAAACAGTGATGAAGCCATCGTGAGAAACCTTAATTTGCCCTGTAACCAGCATGATAATATCTGTGGTGTAACTCTACCTTTGCCTCTGCCCCGTATTTAAAACGGCGAGAATCCATATACTATTGTTATCATCATCACTACATAGTATACAGCAAAGTTGCTTCCCGCTGTCTGTCCCTATATATGCTTAGATCTTTAAAACTACGCAACGGATTTTGATGCGGTTTTTTTTATCAGATAGAGTAATTCAAGAGGAAGGTTTATATGTATAATACATGCATCATATAGTGCACCGTGGATTGCACCCGTGTGAAACCGGGGCGGGTCGTTTTATGTATTACAAGGTGTAAATGAATTAACGCAAAATGAGAAACTGCTTTGTTATGGACATCATTCTGATCAACTTTCACTACGAAACCGATTTGATCAGAGCAACTTTATTTTTCACTTCCTAATACATTTTGGCCTGAATGGATCAGCTGATTTGCATGGAGAAGTGAAAAATAAATTTTCTCTGATCAAATCGGTTTCATAATGAAAGTTGCTCAGAATGATGTCCTTAACGAAGAAGTTTCTCATTTTGCGTTAATTCATTTCCAACTTGTATACAGGACTCGGGGACCAGGTAGAGATACATACATACATATTATATGCTCACTCCTTTTACCCGGAAGAGGGATAGGAAGAGACTAAGGCCGGGACTCCACCAAAGCGGAGATGTGCGGAGATGTGGAATATTTGTATGGCGCGATGGAAGCGGAGATGTGAGCTGTTTCCATCTCGCATACAAATATTCCACGTCTCCGCTTTGGTGGAGTCCCGGCCTTAAGACCACTTGCTACGATCCTTTCATACATCGCACGCTTCCCCAACATTCATTCATAAGGTAGAGATGTATTCTATTATTCGTATTAAGCGTGGAGTTACCTACCTAACACAGCATCACGCCTTTTGCTATATGGTGTGGCAGAGGAAAAATTGTGCCCACTTTTAGTCAGTCATTCAATACTCTATTTTGCATGTCAGGGGGCTAGTCCATCGCAGCAGTTATAGAGTAATAAAGGTTTCCTCGCGATGTTTCTCATCACCGTTAGACCGTCCCTGTATATTGTAATTAATTACTAATCTTTATTACCTACCTAACATTGTTAGTTAATCATTATGACTTCAAGTGATCATGAAGATGGTCGGATGATTGCTGTAGCGGTAATTAGATCTTAGATAAGTAAAAAATACATGTCATGCATTTAGAACATGAGGTAGAATGAGTAGTCTTTCCTATAAGACTGTTCTTGTATCTGGTTTATCCTTCGTTTGATGGAAGAAATATCTCTCAAAGTTAACTCCTCAATATCGAATAATGAATTACCTGAATAGTGCGGTCTTTAGCTAAGATAATTTCTTGGCCAACTGTACATAAGTATAATAATCGGTTAAGTGCGGGTCGGTATCGCACACGAAGGGTACCGTACCATCGTACAACAAATCAAAAGCACTCAAAACAATAAAAAAATAAACAAAAAGAAAATTTAAAAAGTTTATGCCTTCACGAGATTTGAACCGACGACCTCCGGATTGAGAGTCTACATCATACCGCACCGGCTAACCACAACCATGTGGGTTGACGCGAAATATGCTATCATATTTACATGTGTAGTTTGTGTCTATGACATGGTTGCTATGACAATAAATAAACACTTCCAGTCAAGATCTCCATTTTGAAATGCGTAAGTGTATCTAAACACGTCTCTTGTATCGGGGCCCCCTTTAATTTGCAATATCTCTCGTATTTCAGTATTTGTGGTTGGTGCGGCAACAGACATACACATTCTATGAAAATTTCAGCTTTCTAGCTATTACGGTTCGTGCAGACGGACCCGGTGACAGACAAGACGGACGGACGGACGGACGGACGGACAGACGGACAGCGAAGTCTCAGTAATAGGGTCCCGTTTGGCACCGTTCGGGTACGGTACCCTAAAAAGGAAAAGATCCGATTACTAAGATTTGTAGTTCCTTTACACAAAAAAGGATGCGTGAAAACAATGCTCGAGGCTGATACGCACTTGGCTGGTTTTAGCACCTACAGGCATATTATCTTTTTTTTTTTCAAATTTGAAGATGAAGATATTTGTGTACCTTCATAAATCATTGTGCCACTCACTGCTATTTATGTGATGGGTTCAAATCTCAGGGTCATACATTGAAAGAAGACTTATACTTGAAGGTCAATAACAAAACATTTTAATATTCGATGCTCTTTTATTTACATTTGAGTCGTAAAATGAATGATATTCGGCGATTGTTATGTACACTACTCAAGTCCATATCTAAAAACATGCCTTTCCACGTCCACTTTTTGAGTGCTCTAGGGATGGCCTTCGCCATAATCATTTCCATATCATATTTTCTGTTATCAGCACAGATTAATTTCTAGTGGCTGTTTGTTCAGCCTTTAAGCTAACAACTATCTATAACCGTACTCATAATAAACACAGACTTAAAAAGTAGTATCTTTACTGCAAACATTAACCCCTTCACTCGCTGAAGCACACCGCTCGAACGACCGAACAATGGCGAACTATTGTTATTTTGCTGGCGAACCAGTTAAGCCAGCATTACCTAATTTCAATAAGTAAGTATTACATACAGGGAGCAGTCCAGCTTATCCAGTGGAAAGCGCAGATACATTTTTCTTTAAAACACAACTCACCAATTTACGGGCGGCGGGGACGAGGTAACAGAGCTGTGATTGGTCAGCCGCTGCGAAACTGTCTGGCGGCCCGTCATCGTACATAGGTTGAATACAACTAATTTTTGACGAGCCGCATTCCGCCGCAGGCGCAGTCAGTTGGATATATATAGTCTCTGATTACATATAACCTCGCTCATTTATTTTATTCATCTTTTCCGTGTTTTCCAGCCAACAATGGCGTCAGTAGCTACCCTAGTCCAGCCCAGCGGGGAGATGTGGAAGAAGATCAGGGTTGAGCTGAATGAGGACGTCAACACCAGGGACCGAGACCTTCAGGCCATCAAGGACTGGATGAGGAAACAGCCTCACCTGCCTGATGAGTGGGGTAAGTCATCACATCATCATCATCGTCTGGAGATCAGACTCAAACTGGGGGGCAGTTCAGCGCTATCGAGGACATCTCCATGATCGCAATATCGAAACAAGATATCCGATATCTCCATCGAAAACAAAATAAAGCTATCCCAACAAAACATGCATATGCATATACAAAAACGCCAGTCTCGCAGCCTGCGCAGTTTATTCTACCGTAAAAAGTTGTGAGATCTAATTTTAAACCAAGTCGGTTAATTTAACCAGTATCTGTGTATGGTAGAATCTTTCCAACAACTTTATTATCGTATACTGTTAAGTACCTACCTAATTAGTTAACTAATAACATTTATAGTGATCGGATCAATATAAGACATCTTTATTTCTTCAATAATAATTAGAATGACTTGGCAATCGCACGTAGAAAAGTTGTCGACTATAGGACCGTGTGTGCAACGTAATGTACCTATTGCTCTCGCTCCGAAATAATTCGTTGTTTTCTTATTAGTTAAGTTTATCTTTATTTAGAGATATGTTGTGTTGAGTAATAATATTCATTTGTGCTCTGGGTGCTATAGAGTGGTCAGTTGAGCGCGATTGCCAAGTTATTCTAATTATTATTGAAGAAATAAAGATGTCTTATATTGATCCGATCACTATAAATGTTATTAGTTAACTAATTAGGTAGGTACTTAACAGTATACGATAATAAAGTTGTTGGAAAGATTCTACCATACACAGATACTGGTTAAATTAACCGACTTGGTTTAAAATTAGATCTCACAACTTTTTACGGTAGAATAAACTGCGCAGGCTGCGAGACTGGCGTTTTTGTATATGCATATGCATGTTTTGTTGGGATCTCATTTCTTTTTGTAAGTAACTTTCCTTTTTTTCTTTTCGGGTACTATTTCTTGTGCGTTAGCTACCGACTTTCTCAAAGCCCACTCCCTATCTCTATGGGCTCATCTCTGTGGCTTTGATGTTACGATTTGTGACAAGTCTGGGCGGTGAATTATATAAATATAAATCATACCTCAAACCAAACCATACCGCGATTCAGGAAATGCACACCTACACTCAGAGAAAAATCGGCTGACAAAGCGACAATAAATGCTTTGTTAGGTAAGTGCATCGTCGCTGCAGCTATAGGCCCATAGTGCCTGTGACATCTTTTTTATTGTTGAAATTGTTTTTTTTATTTCAGCTAAAGACACGTAGATACGGTAACTATGTTAAAAATATTTAAACGGGATAACTACGGCACGTTGCCAACTTATCACCTATTATGAAGTGATGTTGTAGCAAAGTTTAATCTATCAAAATAGGCGTTGTTACTATGGCTAGTTGTGTTATTGATACGGCTAAGTGTGTTTTTGATGCGGCAGTAGCTCAAAGTACTTGTTCGTCGCAAGCGCAAACCTTTTCTCTGACTCTGCCAGTTTCAACGTGAATTTCGTGCAAAGAACACCTGTGTTTGTGCTCGTGCCGTCGTCGTGCGTGAAGAAATATGGATTTGCAGAAAATTTAAGCACCAAGCAGTCATCAGCTAATTTGTATGGAGAAGTGGAAAATAAAGATGCTCCGATCAAATCGGTTTCACAGTAAAAGTTGTCAGGATAATGTCTCCTACTCCCCAAAAAGTGTTTTCACTTGATACACCAAACACTCGGTATTAAATATTTTGTTCTTTGTTGTAATCCTAGTGTGACTCGAGTAGAGATTAATATACCATACTTATGATAGAAATGTCTTCGTTTTTTCTTTTAGGATTCTCAAATACCGCTATCCTCTTTATCATATCTTGTGCTACCCGAGTAATGTAACATTGTAGGTTTTGATCCCTTCACTTTGTAAATGGTACACTGAAAAAATTATATATTCCCCGAAGCTTCTGTGCCTTTATTATTAGAGGTATGCGTACTTTGACCGGAGTTCTCTATGTATGCACCATACGCATGTATGGTGTTTGGTGTACAAAATAAGCATATTTCAGGGTACGCATGCTCCTGGAATAATAGGCAGTAGCTTCGTGGAGTATATAATTTTTGTTCATGGTGTACCATTAACAAAGTGCAGGTATCCAGATCAACAATGTTACTTTGCTAGAGTAGCAAAATACTTTGTCATCGGAACAAAGCAGATTTGATACTGTAGCTAAGGGAAATTAGACGTAGGGACAATATACTTTGATATGATAGTTAAAGGAATTTGTCATGGGAACAAAAGGACATGAAATCCTATTGTGACATGAACAATTTTAGCATTGTAATTTCAACAGTTGTTTTATTGCTGTTACATCAATGTTGGTAAATTTGTTGCATTAGCAATTGAAGAGTAACAATAAAAACGTTGTCTTCATTACTATGCACCTTTGACGACTGTCCAGCATCAAAGCTTTTTTGTAGCAATGGCAATATTTTTTTGAGAGTGTAGCGACATCTAATGGGGAATAGCGATATTAGACAATATTGTAACCGCTTTATTAGGGTTCCGTACCCGAAGGGTGCCAAACGGGACCCTATTACTGAGACTTCGCTGTCCGTCTGTCCGTCCGTCCGTCCGTCTGTCACCAGGCTGTATCTCATGAACCGTGGTAGCTAGACAGTTGAAATTTTCACAGATGATGTATTTCTGTTGCCGCTATAACAACAAATACTAAAAATCAAAAGAAATTTAATATTAAGGGGGGCTCCCATACAACAAACGTGATTTTTTTGCTCATTTTTGCTCGATATTGATAATGGTAGCAGGTAGACGCTTAAAGTGTTCACAATATATTGAGTATATTATTTATTTAAAAAATAAATAATTAAATTAAAATTTAATTAATATTTAGGGGGGCTCCCATACATTTTTTTTGCGGTTTTTTATAGATAATGGCACGGAACCCTTCGTGCGCGAGTCCGACTCGCACTTGGCCGGTTATTTAAATCATAGCTGGAACCAAACCATACCGCGATTCAAGATACACATAGCGACTAGCGACATCTAATGGGGAATAGCGATGAATCGAAGTAGTCGTGTACTGAGCTTATTGATAATTAATATATTATGAAATTGGGGCTAAAATTGCGCAATGTTTGAGTTTTCCTTGGCTTTGCAGGCTAAACTCTAACCATGCTCAAAATTTTAAGCTTGTGGGTTCGCTAGAAGTAACCTTTTGAGTTTTCATGATCGTGAATCAGTGAGTCAGTGAGTGTCAAAATTGAGGAACTTTGAATTGCTGTACCTTCAACTCTACTGGTTCAAATTTATTGAAATTTTGAGAATATGTCTTATGACATGGTGCCTTTTAGGCGCCGGGAATTCAGGTTTCTATCTTTATCCACAACGGAGTAACAGGTAGGTCAAATATGCTCTGAATGGCTTCCTGTAAAGGATGTTACTGCTGCGCCCGTATGTTTTGCTTTTTGCTCGTCTTGGCTTGGGGGCGCTGCCGCGCCCCCAGATTCTCACGACCCGCCTTACGACCAGAGTATACTTAGGTATTTATTATCTATATTCAGTAGTTTAGTAATATAATTTATTTATATTTTATTTTTTACTTTAGCACATAGGCCTACCCGTTTTGAGTTTTAAAATGTATCCTGTCCATCCTGGGTTTGCTGGAAGAAATCTCTTTTTAGAGATAAGCTTGCCTTTGTGTGATTATTTGACCGATCGCGAACGCACCGCAAGACTGCTCCTAGTAAAATATTTATTAAAAACTCATTATGAGAGTTTTGTGACATATTATCTTTTAAAAACGTTAAACCATCTTTAATGCTCAAGTGGAAGTGTTATCAAAAACTATATCTAAGGATTGACTCAAGAAATAATCTAAAAATGTGAAATCACAGTTACTTTCTCAATCAGATAATTTAGTGTAACAGACCAAAAAAACTAAGTGAATAAATTAGCACCCCTCAGTGTATTGACGATTGTGATGAAGAAACAGTGCAAATATTGTGAATCATACTTAGAAATAACCCGAAACAATATCTGTCGTACGTTACACGACAAATTTTCAAATAACGCCATCTAGATTCCACAACAGAGGGCACCACCAGTCTGAAAATCTTATTCATGATAGTTAATTTAGCCAGAGATCTTGCCACTAGAGGTCGCTATGAGTCACAACTTCAACATGCGGTGCAAAGCGTGCAATCAAACCGTCTTTCCTACTGAAGCTATAGCGTGTATTACCTGTCGTGACAAATATCACCATAACTGCGTCAACATAACGACAGCCCAATATCTAGGAAATAACGTAGAGCTGAAGAAGACATTTCAATGCCAAACGTGCCAAGATGTACAACGACAACGTGTCTCTACATTGAACAAGAGCATTGATCCACCACTCACTTTAGAAGAACAGTCCTCTTTTAAACATAACAACACCAGCTACAGTGCACCTTGCTCCCCAGTAACCACAAATGTTACACAGCGGAGGCCGCGACAGTTAATTCCTGATTACAACAATCAGTCGATCCTAGATTTTAGCTGTCAGAGTTTACCCAATGTAGGCGAAAATAACCAGGAACTTGATGATCTACGACAAGTCAACAACAGACTACGCCTGGAGCTAGACTCCGCAAACACGGAAGTGGACAGCCTTAATTTGGAAATCGCCGCATTAAAAACCAGTCTAGACGACTACAAGAAAAAAAATGATCTCCTCAAAACACTGGGATTAAATGGATCTGCATCTGCAAGAGTATCTTCAACTCCCAAGTTTTTCTCCCCGCAATACCGAAAAGTTGACCCCAATATGCTTCAAATCGGTTACCCACGAAAGTCACATAGGGAATTCACAACCACAGTAATAAAACAAATGGACCCTACTAAAGGAACAAAGCGGCAACTGGAAACAGATCAGGGTCAACATCGTTCACAGAAGGACCAAATAGATATCATAGACGAACCAAGGCAGACGTCTTGTGATCTCGCATCTCTACGTGTCGACAGCAACATCCCGGCCACCAACAAGAATATATTGTCGAACTCAAAACGTTATCCACAACCAAAGCAACGAGTTCTTATCTTAGCGGACGAAAAAGGTAGAGGCATGTGTAAGATTCTACAAAATCTGTTAGGAAGTAATATCTGTGTTCAGGCCGTCCTTAAACCGAACGCTACCCTAGATCAAGTGCTAAGAGAGTGCCCCTCTATATGCAATGACTATAGCAAGGAGGATACAATAATTATATTGGGAGGGACAAATGACAGCGATCCCATTAAATTACAATCTCTTCTGTACTATAATTTAAGCCTACTTGTAAAGACGAACGTTATTCTCTGTGATGTAAGTTATAGTAAGCATCTAAATGAAAAGAAAGTGAACTCTACTTTCAAGTACTTGTGTTCCCGTTTCGACCATGTCACCTCCCTGAACATTTTTGATAGAGCCACATCGTACAACAAGGTGCATGCTTGTAAGATACTTCTGAGTGAAATTATTAGGAATACCTATAAACAAAAGATGAACGAATATGCTAGAGCTCAAATGGTAAATCTTGTAAAAAAATCTCAACTTGTCAACGTAGAGACACAGACAGACATACTTTCATATGATGATGATAAACGGTCTGCTGAACAGTCACAAAATGTAGAGCCAACTTGCGAATCAGGAAAGTTTTTTCGTAAATAACGGTATAAATAGTTTTACAGTCCTACATCAAAATATTGCTGGTGCTTTAAGAAAAAGTGATGAATTAGAAATTGTCATTTCTGAATTTCTCGATAACAACATAGCATTAGATATCATATGCCTCTCAGAAACATTTATAAAAAAAGGTGAAGAAAAAAACCTGAATATTAATGGTTACAAATTAGGTGCTAATTACTCAAGGCAACAAAAACGGGGTGGTACAAGTATTTTATGCAGGTCTGAATATGATTGTGAGGAAATGGATCTTACTGATATATCTATCGAAAAGAAATTTGAAGTATGTGGTATTCTAATCAGACAACTAAACATGATTATAATTTGTGTGTACAGGGTACCAAAACAAGCAAATGTAAATATATTTCTAGACAGACTCGATATTTTGTTAAACAAAATCTATGACAGCAAGAAAAAAATTATAATCTGTGGCGATTTTAACATTAATTTCCTTGTAGAAAGTAAACCACTGACACGCCTTAAGAAAATAATATCTACCTATAACATTGACATACACATAAAAAAACCAACTCGCCTCGGTAATTGTATTGAAAATATTTTAAGTAATGCAGCAAATGTTGTAGGTGCTACGCACGAACTAAGACTGTCTGACCATAACACTGCACAGACTATACAATTTGACAGATTAGTTCCTAGTAACCCACCAAAGACATGTTTCATCCTCGTTAACAATTACAATGAGGAAAATTTACAAAAATTTCAAAAGAGCATACAAGGTATCACCTTTTCAGACGTTTTTAATCAAACAAGTGTGGATAGAGCATTTGGAAATTTTCATGATTTATTAATATTATTCCACGATCTATGTTTCCCCATAATTAGAATTAAAAAGACCCCCAATAAATATGCAGTAAAATGGATAACAAAAGGATTACAAAAAAGTTGTAAAACAAAACGTAAATTAAAATATGAGTACTATTCTAACAAATCACAAACAGCAAAAGAATCGTATAAAAGTTATAGCAAGATATTAAGAAAATGCATTAGACTATTGCAAAAGACATCTACAAACAAATATATCCAAAATTCAAAGAACAAGTGTAGAGCAACCTGGAATGTTATAAATAGTAAGTTGGGCAAACATAAGACACGTAATGAGATACATAGCATTCAAGAAGGCGATACTATTCTTAATGATGGTAGAGAAATAGCAAATTCATTTAATAATTATTTTATAGATATTGTAGCAAAAGACCCTTTAAATTATAGCGATACAAACAATAGTAACAACAAACATATAAATATTGTAAGTAAAAGTATATTTTTGGAACCAACATGTCCTGAAGAGATATATACAATAATAATGTCATTACGAAATACAAATGCAGCAGGATTCGACAAAATTAACACTAAAATCCTAAAAGCGATTGCAGGCTCTATTTCAAAACCGCTATCATTTATAGTGAATCTATCATTAGAGCAAGGTGTTTTTCCAGAAAGACTTAAATTCTCCATTGTGGTCCCCTTACTAAAGAAAGGCAAAAACACTGACAGAGGAAACTATAGGCCAGTTACACTAATACCAGTAATATCCAAAATTATAGAAA
This sequence comes from Argyresthia albistria, assembly GCA_963457715.1. Lineage (NCBI taxonomy): Eukaryota > Metazoa > Arthropoda > Insecta > Lepidoptera > Argyresthiidae > Argyresthia > Argyresthia albistria. Next base: position 7,304,693 of record OY735274.1, on the reverse strand, counting down.
AAGCTATCTCTAAGAGACTTCTTAAGTTTCTCAATAAAAACAACATTCTTGCGCCCCAACAAAATGGTTTTAGGAAAAATAAATGCACAGCACTAGCAAGTTTTAAATTAATGTTAAAAATTCTAAATAACTTAAATGAAAAAAAACGTGTTGTAGCATTATTCCTCGATCTTAGCAAAGCTTTTGATTTTGTTAATCATGACATTTTACTATGTAAATTAGATAAATATGGTATTCGCGGCACGGCCAATCAATGGTTTAAAAGTTACCTAGAACATAGGAAACAAATAACAAGAATCTCAAAAGTTAGCAATCTCACAAATGCAGTAGAATTATATGACTCAAATATAAGGTATAATACTCACGGTGTACCACAGGGTAGTATATTAGGACCACTTCTATTCCTGCTTTATATCAACGACCTACCGCAAGCTGTCACACACGAGTGCGTCCTTTATGCAGACGATACTACCATACTAATCGATTGTGAAGATATGACTACTTTTGAACAGGAAATTAACATGACACTGAACCAAATTGTTGAATGGCTTACAATTAATAAATTAAAAATAAATACGTCCAAGACTAAATTAATGCAATTTTCGACTAAGTTAGGTAATAAAATCGAATTAGACATACAACACAATAATAACAAAATAGAACAAGTCGGTAAGTAAGTAAGTAAGTTTCTTGGAATTATAGTCGATGAGCACTGTGACTGGGAAGCTCAGGTGGACATAACTTGTCAAAAAATCAACAGGTTTGTGTTTGCCTTGAAAAAATTGAGACTTGTTACAAATGTAGATACTGCCGTTATGGTATACCATAGTCATGTTTGCTCTATCCTGAGATATTGCGTAACATTGTGGGGTAATTCTGTTACAATAAACAAAGTATTTGTATCGCAAAAAAAATGCATTAGAGCCATATGGGGCTTGGGCTGGAGAGAGTCTTGTAAGCCACTCTTTAAAGAACATAAGATACTCACGCTTCCTTGCCTATACATATTTGAAACATGCAAGTTTGTCAGGAAACATTTAGAACTGTTTAAGCAACGGGATAACACAAATAGACGAACAGCTACGCAAAAACCACTTGAAATGCCCAGACCACGCCTAGAATTATTTAGGAGAAACAGTGTTTATGTGGCAGCACAAATATACAATAGTGTTCCCAAAAGTATCCAGGCTCTACCAACGCAATATTTCATCACAAATTTATATAACTGGCTCGCTACGGAAGCATTCTACTCCTTAGATGAATATTTTATGAAATGAAAATCCTATTTAATTTAATTATAAATGACTATATTAATAAATGACATGATCAATTTTGACTAGGTTATTAATTGACATTGTAATTTTTATTTGACAAATTGATAAATTTTATTTTAATGGTAATGGACTGAATTATTGTATTGTAAATAATTGTGTATATTTTGCATGCCAATATTTGGCTAAATGTGCTGTACTTTTATTATTTTAATATATTACACCAACTACTGTAACCACATTTACGCAAATAAATGAAATGAAATGAAATGAAATGTTCATGCCTTTTCTGTATTGTTTGTGTTTTTTTCTGATATGTGCAATAAATATATACGAAATATATATACGACCAACTGAGTTATGTCAAGCCATTCTCGATCGAAATAAATAATGAATTGTCATTGTTTTATTTATTTATTTATTATTAGACACGTTAACAGAATACATATTTTTACACTCAATCGAAATATTCAATGACAAATTCTGATATATATTCATTTTGCAGCAACGTTAGATATTTAAAAAATAACAAATATAAATTAAAAAAATACACAATACAATATAATAAATTAGAAATTGAGTTTTCTTATAAATTAGGTAGTTGGTTAGGTAGTTTTTGCCGGAGATACGCAGTTTAGAAACCGATTTTTCGACTATAGAGATGATCTTGATAGCGTGAGGATTGGGGGCCAGAACAAGAATGAGATTTGTTTGATTGTTAAAATAATACCATGCAGTACCATAATAAAATCCAATTTGAAACCTAGGGACAAAGGTCTTTTTCAGGTCGAGGAAATCTTTCCATTGTTAACGTAACATTAATGTGTGTGTAGACGTGCCAATTGATTCCAATTATAAGTGATTCAGCTTTAATTGTCGTGCTGGTGATCATACAAAGCGTAAACAATAATTTGCGTTGTTATTTTGTCATCATTAAAACGAAATACTTGGTGATATTTAATTAGCCGATCATATTATTTTGGGGAATGATAGTGCCCATCATTGTGATCATCATTTGATTTGCGATATTTTTCTTGAAGAAATTTGTACATAATGATGTGTACTATCATTCCCCAAAATATGGTCAGCTAATTAAATGTCATCCTGTATAATAAGTTGGCATCTTAATCTTTCTCGCAGTAGGTAAGAGAGATTCGAATTCCGATGCCGACCATATACCAATGAGATAAGTTATGGACGTTTTACGGTCATGGAAAATATCGTGAGGAAACCTTCATTACCCCATACCTACGGCGATGGGCTAGCCCCCTGTCATGCAAAATGGTGTATTGAATAACTGGCTAAAAGTGGGCACAATAGGCTCGTGGCCTGTCAAGTCATAGATACATTTTATGAACTGTCAAAACGGAACTTTTGTTCCTGAGTTCTATGAAATAACCACAGAGTGACGTCATGTAATGCTGTCTTTTTTTGCACAAAATTGATTTTATAAAATATATCCGCTGGAAATATACAATTCTGAGAATGTCAAGCCATTTTGTACATAATGCTTCAACTATGACTTGTTCCTAGATTTATTGGATTACCTTAGACGCAATCCTCTTGTGCCACCCCGTATCGCCTAAATATGGGAAAAGGCGTGACGCCACGTTTGTGCTTTTTATTACCCGTAATATTTATGTTTATTTCCCCCCAGATGATGGCCGTATCATGACCTTCCTGCGTGGCTGCAGTTTCTCTATGGAGAAATGTAAGAGGAAGCTGGATATGTACTTCACCATGCGAGCGGCTTGCCCGGAGTTCTTCACAAATCGTGACGTCACACGACCCGGACTGAAGGACTATATGAAGATGGTGTAAGTGATGTATTTTATGTTACCTTTTTTGTGTTTATGTGGCTGACCGTGGCGTAGTTTCACTGTGTTTTCGATTGCTATCAGTTCCTGATAAAAGAACCAGCCGCTTAGAATTTTTTAGACAAAAAACCCAAAAAGGCGAGCGTCGTTGTCGTTTTTTTTCGCGCGGCCATTGACAAAGCCTTGTTTTTCTAGTGCAGAATAGTGTAACAAATAATACTCAGTATGACATGTATAGTTGTATAGTTGTATACCTCTACACTCTAGAAAGAGGGTTCATCAAAGTCACCAGTGTATTCTTGTGATATTGTAGCTTGTGGTCCAATGAAAGGGCAATGGGTAAAAGTGGTGCCTTTTTTTTCGCGCGGCCATCAACCAAACCTTGTTTTTCTAGTACAGAATAGTGTAACGAATAAAACTTATTATGACGTTTACCTCTACACTCGAATCAGTCCGGACTGAGCTAAAGGAGGTCAAAGTTTATAACTTTTTTACAAACGTAATTATAACTCTCCTAGGGGCAAGTTAAGTGTGCAAACGTAATTATAATTCTCCTAGGTGCAAGTTAAGTGTGCAAACGTAATTATAATCATAGCGTAATGATATGGTTTAGCTTAGCTCGGTGATCGGGATTGGTCCTTGAGTTTAAGCAACACCAAGTGTGGTCCATTTTTGGATGGGTCAAGTAAAACGATGCTTCTGTACTTCGGAGGTCATGTTAAATCGTCAGTCCCTGCTGTGTGACCACCGAAGTTCAGAAACAGTCATCTAAGTAATACCAGTAGTCGTTTTACTTGACCCATCAAAACAATTACCACACCTGGTATTGCTTAACCTCAGAGATCGATCCGGATCACCGAGCCAAGCTGAGCCATGATTACGCTATGATTAATATTACGTTTGCATACTTAACTTGCCCATAAGAGAATTATAATTACGTTTGTAAAAAAGTTACAAACTTTGACCTCCTCTAGCTCAGCCAGGACCGGACTGATTCGAGTGTAGAGGTAAACGTCATACTAAGTTTTATTCGTTACACTATTCTGTACTAGAAAAACAAGGTTTGGTTGGTGGCCGCGCGAAAAAAAAGGCACCACTTTTACCCATTGCCCTTTCATTGGACCACAAGCTACAATTTCACAAGAATACACTGGTAACTTTGATGAAATTCCCTCTTTCTAACCAATTTTGTGTCAGCATCGGCAGCTTATTTCCACCACTATTGGGTATAAATCTTCTTTTTGCGTAATAGACTTGTAAATTTGTAAAATATTGCTTTATGAAACAGTCACTGGTAGTGGTTACTGGTCTACTTTCCACTCTTGCGCAGTCATAGTTTCCCACACATTTACTGCGTTATATCCACGCATTGTGGTTCATTTTTATTTGAATATTTTTATGTTTTCAATTTTACTTGTGGCTGTAAGTAACGTACAGTAGAGTAACGAAAGTCCATTTGCAATAAGCTATCAATGGTTTTCACTTTACTGTAGTTAGATTTGTCAGTTGCGCGATGGAACTTGTCAAATTGACCCTATCTTTCTACAGATTAAGGATAGATAGGTTATTGAAAACTAAAGTAAGTAATCATGGACATAACAAGCATACAATCTTTTCCAATAAGTTGTGGCATTACTCCACTTTGCGTGAGATGGCGCTACCTCAGCCGCAGCATTTGAGGTTAAAGATCTCGTATCAGATTTACCATCGCATTTAATTAAGAAAACGTCAAATTGAGGGCGTTTTATTACTAGCTACGGTTTATATTTTAGCAACTCTGATGCTCAATTTCACCAACAGTTAGAGGACACTTAGCTCTTTTTCATAGCAGTCTAGCGATTGTTTCGGAGGCCGACCACTTAAATTTAGGGGTCCCTTAATAGCCTAGGTGATCCTTAAAGTTAGGTCAGAGTGAAATATCCCTTAGGTGGTCCCCTAATATATAGGGATTGTTGGTGAAATAGGCCATTATGCTTCTATTCAATACCCATAATTGTTAGTGTGGGGCCAGAAGCAATGTATGTGCCTGTATGTAAATGTTAATGTTATATTTCCAGGCAGGGGCCACCGTTGTCTGGACTGACACCAAATGGAAGAAGAGTCACAATTTGCAGAGGTAGATTAGTAAACTTACAGAATTAAACGTAAATTACAATTTCAAAGTTATCTAAAGAGCATCGATCCTTCCTGGGATGCCTACCTAAAGTTGAAATTCCCTAAAATTTCGCATTTTTTGCGTATACCTACGAAACATAATATGTACATCGATCGAGAATTTAAATACAAACAACAACATCCTTTGACAAAATGTCGTAAGTAGTAGGCTTTCTGAGAAAATTCAGGTTGAATATCTTAGGTCGGGTAAAAAGTTTCCTCGTATTTTGTATGAAGACCGTGACGGCTCGAACAAAAAGGTGCATCTTTGACTAAAAATTTCCGGATAGAAAACGCTTAAACCAACTTAGTGCTACTTTTACTGACACTGTATTAGGTTCATAAACATCACATTTTTTTTCTCGGCCATCGTTGCATGTCTTCCTTTTTTTTCTACATTTTCAAAATGTATTGAATTTCTCCATTAGATTCACTCATTTTGACATAAAGAATTTCCTCCACTCTCAATTGTAAAATGTATTATTTTGTGTCATAAAGTATCGAAAAAATAAATGACAGAAACAACCTTTTATTATATTTATTCCTTTTTTGAAATTTTTAATGACATCAAAACCAGCCAGATACGATGACACATTCAAAGATATTCAGTTACAAATAACACATACAAAATACGAAAAGACTTTTACTCGACCTATTATGTACAATTCAGACTATACAAAATGTTCGAACCCTTTTACAGTACGAATGACCTGTGTCCCTAAAAGTTCTTTAGGACAGATTCATATACAATTTTTGACGATACCCACTAGACAACAAGCCAAACACACGACACGGAGAAGGCACGAAACCGAAAGAAAAAACATGGCACAAAACGGCAAGCATATATCCGTTCTTGTTCCTGTCCTGTGTATTTTGCTTTTGTCTAGTAACTTGTCCGTGTCGCGACCCTATCTTGTCTGTCCGGTGTGGATAGTGCCGAATATCCAGTGATGGAAAACATCGTGAGGAAACCTTAATTACTCCATACCTACGGCGATAGGAACGCAAGATGGAGTACTTAATATCTGGCTAAAAGCGGTCACCGTTGTGACGCGTTGAATAAATGAATTAATAATAATTGAATATAAGAACTAGAAGTGTGTGTCCATTTGTTGATATTAAGTGACATGACGTAGGTCGTACATATAATCATAACGCAATATTTCCAGGCATCGACAAGAACCTCGACCCCAACCAACTGAATGAGGCCTTCAAACTCGCCATGATGATTGGTGACGTCAGGCTGAAGGAGGAAATTGAGGGGGTGGGGGGAGACGTCTACATTCTGGATGCTTCTGTGGTCACGCCGAGCCATCTGCATAGGTTCTCGCCTATGGCTGTTAAGAAATTCTTGATGTGTGTTCAGGTATTGTTTTTTTTTATTTACTACTTTTTTATGTCCTTTTCTGGCGCGATACTTACTCGACAGACAAGATGGAGTTACGACTTGGACAAAACACGAAATAGAGTCAGAAGGCATGGGACATGGACGTGAAACATTCATGCATTTCTTGTTTCTTTCTCGGTCTATTTAATATCTTCTGTCTCAGTCTCGTGTCTTGTCCGTGCCATGACTCCGTCTTGTTGTTTGTCCAGTGGGTATCATGCCTACGGGCTGGAAATTCATATTTTTATTCATATTCTTTATGGCACAGAAACATCAAAAATACATTTACAAGAAATATTATACACAAAGGCGAGCTTATTTCTAAAGAGAGATTTCTACCAGCAAACCTAGGCAGGACAGGAATGTGGATTTATTTTATTTATTTATTAAAGGCATAAATTATAAATATGCATCTTAAATAGGTCCACGGAAACCATAATGGGTTTGTATGTGGATCCTTGATTACGGTTAGGTATATAGCACATCTTATTTTTGTTAATACACTGGGTAAGTACACACTTAATGTGAAAAATATATCTGGTAGGTATTTACGTTATTTGCATAGATGCATGAGGACAGTCCTAGTGCGCAATAACACGGAAATTACAGCATAAATATAAAATACAATACTTACTTATATAAACTTTATTAAATAACAATACATAACATGGACAAATAAATATGAACTAAATTAAATATGCATAGACCTACAAAAATATATATACATACTGGAATTGTTACTGTAATGATTGTTGGTACAGCACTTCACCAGTATCAATTTCCAGTTCTGTCCAGGACTGCGTGTATTGCCCTCTGTAGACGTATCTGTATAAAATAATCATCATAAACATTCTAAACTCTGTAATAGAATGGCTACGCAGAATGTCAAGACGACTTATTTTCAGTCCACCAGCCAATGACCAGCCTTTGGTAGGTAGGTAACTTGGTGGGCAGTGGATGGCGTTAATTCAGGACTAGCGTAGGTAGATGGCGTGGTAAATAGCAGGCCTATACAGCAGCGGAAACACCAGAAAAATGTGTCAATAAACTAACCCCACACCCACGGTAGCGTAAGGACAAAAGAGTCCTTGGAACAATATTGACATTAAAATTATAAAAAAAAGACATTAAAATTATTTTGACAGTGGGTACCAAGACGTCAATGAATGTCTAATTTTTGACGTTGGTACCCACTGTCAAACTAATTTTAATGTTTTTTTTTATAATTTTGGAGAATGACAATGGCTCGACTTTAAGGGTTAATTGTTATTACCTCGGGAGCCGGCAAATTATATTATTTGTTTTTTTTTTCATAGGTTTTGTACTTTATTGCTTTATGGTTAAAAAATAACTTAAATAATAATTTCTCTCGGTTTCTCAGGAGGCCTACCCAGTGAAGTTGAAGGAGGTCCACGTCGTGCATGCGTCGCCCATCATCGATACTGTCGTCTCATTGGTGAAGCCGTTCTTGAAAGAGAAGATCAGAAAGAGGGTAAGTTACTTCATCATATTGGGCAATAGATCGAAACGGGCTCAATAAAACCAATTTAGTGCAGCTTCGAGAACTGCTTTTTCTTGAGTAGGCTGACCCCGCCAAGTTAAGTTAGGCTACGTAAGTTTAGGTTAAGTTAAGAAAGTTCAAGACACGCCACGGAACAGACACGAAACAGAGACAGACGACATGAAACAAAACGAGAAAGAAACATAACAGCATGCCTGTTGTTATTCTGTTTTGTTACCAAATATTTTGTATCTTGTTCCAGATCTTCATCCATACGGATCTGAACACGCTTTATGAACATGTACCCAAAGAGATGCTTCCAGAAGAATACGGCGGCAATGCAGGTTCCCTCGATGACATCAATGGTAAGTTCGTTATTCAAACAGTTAAGTATTTTTTGTTTGTTCCTTTGGCATCTTTATCAAAGACATTGGGCTTCGCTTAAGGGACAGTGGTTTTCACAACCTCTTCGGGGCTCTCCTGCTGCAAAGGATCTCACTCGCTGTGCAGCTCGGTAATGCAGCCAGTTTAGTGCGTACCTTTGGGCAGGGTGATTCTTGGGGCAGTTTGCTTGTGTAATTATTCAGTTCTTTTATTTTTTTGTAACGAGTCTTGATGTGTCTTCCAGTGTCTTTAAATGTTTCAATCTGTATTTAAATTCGTTTAACATTGTGAAGTTTATTTGCAGAAGCCTGGTTCAAGAAACTGGAGGAGTACAAAGACTGGTTCATAGCGCAGGAGTCCATCAAAGCGAACGAGGCCCTCCGACCTGGGAAGCCGACGAATTATGATGAACTCTTCGGCATCGAAGGCTCTTTTAGACAGCTCTCTATTGACTAAGTTAGGGTTAGGTTTGGTGTTAGAAAGAGATTGAGTTGGGAGAAGTTGAGACATTGGCTGATTTTTAAGACTGTACAAACATCATGCTTAACAAATTCTGACCAGTTTGGCAATCAGATAAAAATATATTTGGTAATCGCTTTTAAAACAAAGCGTCACGCCTTTTCCCAAACGGGGTGGCAATGGCACAAAAAGCCTTTGTTTATTCAGTTATTCAACTACTTCCATGGACAAGAGATGTTAATGTAAATGTAGCCCATTAATGTCCCCACCGAGGGGCACAGGCCTTTACCCGGATCCGAGTAAGATTGAGCCATAGAGATATAGATATAAAATAAAAACTTGTGATGTTTACCGCGTTAGTTATTCTACTAACTTTTACACCAATTTAGTTTAGAGTTTTAGAGGCAGAGGTCTAAATTGACAAATACTTGTCTACTGAAAAAAAATATAGAAAATATGTTTTCCCATTATATAGTAAAACTCTGTCTCTATTAACAGTTAGTCAAACTGTTAGAAATTACCAGGTAGATAATATTATAATACAAATATTATCTAAATAATAATTTGCACCGCAACATTTGTATTTGGTTGTATTTGTCTGAAAGTTTTGACAAGAGATAAGCAAAAAAGTAAAAGTTTTTACGACTATATATAATCAACTTTGTGATATCACCGGTATTTGGATAATATTATATTATAAAATGTATGTATTCATCTATCTTATATGCACTCGCAATAAGTTTTTGTAAATAAAATATTGAAAAGTAGGTACGTCCCATTCTGTATTTTGTTTATCCCTCACTGATAGTATCTACTCCTGATTTGGAGAAATAATACTACAGATTTCAGAAAAGCTCGAAAATACTTTTATTAACGACCAATGGCAGTAAGTAAGGCTGCTTCCTGTTTTTACGTTTGTGTTGTTATATATTTCACTTGTATATTGTATGTTAAAGTACTTACTATTGAATTGAATGGCCAAATTAATATACAGGCTACTGCTCCAATGAAGTGCGGTTTAAATACTTATACAAACAGTCATACTGGCGCTTCCAAATGTCAAATGAGAGACAGGATAGCCTATATGTAGTTATACCATGACATTGAGGGTCCATCAAGTAAATTCAATCGGTTTGGCATCGCAAGCCCAGTAAGCACAGATCAATTGGACAAATAATAACTAATCCCTGGTTTCCCAGACGCTGATCAAAGGTTACGATTAGCCAATCGATGTTTTAAAATATCGGCATGTGATTGGCTGATAGTGGCACGTAATTAGATGAAATTAATTAATTGCTCTATTAGCTAACTGTAACCCTTGATCAGCGTCCGGGAAACCGGGGTGAGTATGGAAAATAGCTCTAATAAATCTTTTCCCGTGATATTTCAAAAAATATTAAACGCAGTTTAACCTCAAAACAAACGTAAAATCTCATACAATTTCGTTTATTACGTTGCGTTGCGTTGAACGGGAGTTTATTTTTTGTTAACACCAATATACTCTTCGTTAGTGTACTTTTGATGGTACCTATAGTAAGCTTTATTCATTAACAGTGAATAAAAAAATAACCGGCCAAGTGCGAGTCGGACTCGCGCACGAAGGGTTCCGTACCATTATCTATAAAAAACCGCAAAAAAATATGTATGGGAGCCCCCCCTAAATATTAATTTAATTTTACCTTAATTATTTATTTTTTAAGTAAATAATAAACTCAACATATTGTGAACATTTTAAGCGTCTACCTGCTACCATTATCAATATCGAGCAAAAATGAGCAAAAAAAAATCACGTTTGTTGTATGGGAGCCCCTCTTAATATTAAATTTCTTTTGATTTTTAGTATTTGTTGTTATAGTGGCAACAGAAATACATCATCTGTGAAAATTTCAACTGTCTAGCTACCACGGTTCATGAGATACAGCCTGGTGACAGACAGACGGACGGACGGACGGACGGACGGACAGACAGCGAAGATTCAGTGATAGGGTACCCTTCGGGTACGGAACCCTAACATGCAGCCAAAAATAACGATCGGTTATGTCGGACTCTCACTCGGAGGGTTTTATTTCGCACATTGTTCAAGAAACCATGTCGTGCCGGACAGTTATTACGAGAATATCTTCATCTCGTAATTTTGCTATCCAAAAGAGTCAGGTGCTATTATAATGAAATAGACTTAATTCTAAACACATTTTTTTGCGTAGTTCAGTAATATAATCTCAGTAAAGGATAGTACATTATGTGAAAATATCAACTTAAGGTTCGTGCGATGGAGCTCGCTGAGACGTGGAGGCTTAGTAGTAATAGGATCCCGTTTGACACCCTTCGGGTACGGAAGCCTAAAAGATAAATAAATATATTATTAAGTATGTTTAATATTGCCTGCTGTCGTATTTTAAATCACTTACCGTCTTATTAAGACTAAGGACAATTTGGAACAAAAACTTAATTACGATTGGCGTCCTTATTCTATTTAGCAGCTGTCAAAATGTATGAAATATGTCAAACCACAGATTTATTAATATACTAACTTAATTGTGATTAACGCGCTAATCATAATTAGTGTTTTTGGTGCAAACTTTAGTTAAGCGAGTTTGAAGACTAAATACGTGGTGTAAGGAATGAGTAGCACTTATCCGACTCAACTTTGGAGTAAAAGTTTCTTACTCTGAGTTCAACCTGAGAGTCTCAGAGTAAGAAAGCATAAACAATAGCGTAGAGTTAATATTGATGCTGGTGCGCACTGCGCATGCTAGACTAAAAGAACAAGAGTGAGGCGAGCATAATTAATGTGTATGTATATATAAATGTTTATGTTTTTATTTTCATGGTTTATCCAAAACCATTCAAAATTATGACCCCAAAAAATAAGTACAATGCTATACACTGTTCGTTGAAATACAAAAGTGTTACCATTATATTGTTTCCATTGTTTATTGTGTAACACGGATTGGTTGAAGACCATTTTCCGTATGTTGCAACTTGACCCTGGAATGCTTAACACGGTCCTTGTCTGATTCACGGTTAAATTTGAGACTAAGTAAAGATTTGCTTACATGGTCAGAACAAAGACCATCTAAATTCTGTGAAGGTTGCTAATCGGAAAGTAAACATAGCTTCACGCATATTTCCACGCGATAGTGGGTCAGTCTGTCGCCGCAACTACAGGGATAGGAAGATTAATATAGACATTTTATTATGAATGGAAATTGAATGAATCTAAAGTAAAAAATCGGTTAAGTGCGGGTCGGTATCGCACACGAAGGGTACCGTACCATCGTACAACAAATCAAAAGCACTCAAAACAATAAAAAAATAAACAAAAAGAAAATTTAAAAAGTTTATGCCTTCACGAGATTTGAACCGACGACCTCCGGATTGAGAGTCTACATCATACCGCACCGGCTAACCACAACCATGTGGGTTGACCCGAAATATGCTATCATATTTAAATGTGTAGTATATTGTGTCTATGACATGGTTGCTATGACAATAAATAAACAGTTTCAGTCAAGATCTCCATTTTGAAATGCGTAAGTGTATCTAAACACGTCTCTTGTATCGGGGCCCCCTTTAATTTGCAATATCTCTCGTATTTCAGTATTTGTGGTTGGTGCGGCAACAGATATACACATTCTGTGAAAATTTCAGCTTTCCAGCTATTACGGTTCGTGCAGACGGACCCGGTGACAGACAGGACGGACGGACGGATGGACGGACGGTACGGTACCCTAAAAACAATGATTGGAATTGCCGCGAGACAAGATGATTTGAAGTATGTGTGATCATATTTTTATAACACTCAAGTACTTAAAAAGAAAGAAAGTAATGTTTATTACAAGGACAGTAAACACATTACAGTTAGACAAAAGAAACCAAAAACAGAAGGTAAGACACACACAATAACATCAATAGTTGAAAAAACATGAAATGACGGTCGTGGTGTGTCACTGTCATTATTTTATTGTGTCTACTTGTACTGTACATCCACCATGGCTTATATTCCTTCCTCTTCCGGGGTCACATAATAAATAAATAATTGTACTGTATGTCTGACATTTATAAATGTCAGACATACAGTACACCGACCAATGCCGTTTTTTGCGAAAACATATAAGTTAAATAAGGCGGTTCCTATCCAACAATGATGTCTTTCTGAACTTTAACTTTAACTTGACATTAGCTTTTCAGTAAATCTAGATGTTGAATTAGCTGGAGTGAGCTATACAATCATTTAAGATTTAAGTATGCTGACCCAGCTAATACTGAGTTGTACGAAACAAATTGGAATTAGTATATCCTTAGAGCAACCAGAAACAAATGACAGTCATCTTTCAAAATAGTTTCGTGCAACTCAAAGTTAGTAGTACAGTTGAAAAACATTAGTTAGTGATAGTGAGCTAGCGCTAAATTTACCCCAGCCAGCAACATTGAATAACTGACAAAACGTGGAGATGATTGTACCTCTCTCTGCTACCCCAAAAGGGAAAAAGGCATGACTTTATAACCTAATTAAATTGAGAGTTTAATCTTAGTTTGGACTTATCGCTAGACAGATTGCATCGTGAGTAGAGCCCATTACATAACACATTAACAATGTAATGATAATTCCAAGTCATAACAACTGTTTTCGGATACAAAAACGTAATATACGTAATGTCGCAAAAACGTATTTCTGACTTTGATTTTGGGAATACCCATGTAAGGTCTATGTATCGACGAAATTAGCAACTCGTTTCGTTGTAGTTGAAATTTGGGACATTATTCTATTAAAATAAAGTTTATAACAGCTCACAGAGCAACATGGTTGTTACGTCAGTCCCTGAGGCAGAACTGTGTAAAATATATGTCTGTTTTCATTTGAAATCAAGTTGTTAGTAAGGGAAGCACGTATTAGTCACCCACCCTCATATCGTTCATGTTCTGACACATATTTTTTGACTGTCAAAATCGAAAGTCAAAAGAAATAACCCGCTCTCAATTAAAGACCAAGGTTGACTACAATCACTACTTTCGATTAAGAAATGGAAAATAACAATATACTTAAATTGGCCTGCGCAATGAACCATTCCAGTATTGTGTGATGGATGATTTATCTTGTTTGTTAAAGGACTATAGGGTAGGTAATTTGAATAGCTCAGATTGGTCTGCGCCAACCGTATCCATTGATATCCTGTCGACTTACGACCGATCCCAATAACCTATCACTATCCGTGATTGATCATTGCGTGAGATTACGCGTTACATTTGGCAGTTGCGCTATGGGATTTATGTCAAAATTGACACTACAGCAATCTCAAATCTGCAGATTATGGACAAAAGAAAGATTATTGGGATCGGCCGTTTAGGATATCGCCGGATCGTCGGGTACGAAAACCGTAATAGTGATGTAAGTTCATGATAAAGGCTTCCAAGCTACTCTTACTTTCATTCAAATATTTTTTGAATGAAAGTAAAAGTAACTAGATAATTATTTCATACCAGCACAAAGTGTATCTTCGTTAAGGCCCACGAAATGTGATGATTCCTGGAACTGCAGTTATTGTAATGTAGTGCCTTTAAAACCTCATATAAGGGCAAAACACCGATTTTAGGGTTCCGTACCCGAAGGGTGCCAAACGGGACCCTATTACTGAGACTTCGCTGACCGTCCGTCCGTCCGTCTGTCTGTCACCAGGCTGTATCTCATGAACCGTGGTAGCTAGACAGTTGAAATTTTCACAGATGATGTATTTCTGTTGCCGCTGTAACAACAAATACTAAAAACTAAAATAAATTTTATATTAAGGGGGGCTCCCATACAACAAACGTGATTTTTTGCTCATTTTTGCTCGATATTGATAATGGTAGCAGGTAGACGCTTAAAATGTACACAATATATTGAGTATATTATTTACTTAAAAAATAAATAATTAAATTAAAATTTAGGGGGGGCACCCATACAATTATTTATTCTGCGGTTTTTTATAGACAATGGTACGGAACCCTTCATGCGCGAGTCCGACTCGCACTTGGCCGGTTATCTTTCTTTTCACAGGCATAACAGCATAGCACCACATGCCACAGTACAATAATTTATAGACAAGTTCCGAGAAACATACATTCACGCGACTTTACAAAGCTTTTCTTTTTGAAGACTTATCATAATGGTTTTTATATACCTATCCTTTGTTGTTGAAAGTGATAGGCGCTAACTATAAATGTTTTCTTTGTTTGACTTTGGAACCAGCAGAGGCTGTTTAGAAAAGAAGCAACTGTTAACTTTGCACGTCATGTGTTGAGACAAGTCGAGAAAAGAAATTAACAGTTAAGCTTAACTACGTGTACGGGTACATGGATGTGAATTGTCAAGTCTGCCAATGGTAGGTACTAAGGTGTATGGGTTTATACACTGCTACCTTCCCTTTCATTCAGTAACTACAACCTAAAGAATATCCTACGTTGTATACATACCTAATCCCATCCCCCTAAAATAAAAATGTATAAGTTTGTGTCTCTCTCACACTAAAACGGCTGGACCGATTTGGATGAAATTTAACATTTAGTTTATGAGTTAGATTAATATATATAATACTTTTGATCCAACTGCACCAGAAGCAAAATGTGTTCTCTATAAACACTTATTCCTAGGTACACGCAGAAGAAGTTGCGGGCTACCAGCTACTTTATTATGTACCAAATCACACGCTCAGTATTGTTATAGCAGAAATGCAGTTCTACAACCTCACGCTCTTGGCCTTCGGTTTAGGTGCGCGTGCGTCGCTCCCGGTGAGATTTTGCAACTCGTGAGGTTCCAGCGAGATCGACGAACGATCAGTAGCGCGGGAGTGTCCCAGATTGACACACGTGGTTTGTAGTGGTGTTTTGGATACGACGGTAGAATAAAAAAGTGAGTTTTTTTTTTCGTTTGTCTTTTCCCGTGTGGTATGGGACTGAAGACTAGATTTGTAACTACACAGTAGATTTGAACCTTGTTTATGAGCAACCGCTTTTAACTCCCTTTTTGGGCAAAGCTTTGTTGTATATGGCCCAACATGGTTTGCTGGAAGAAATCTCTTATTAGAGATAAGCTCGCCTTTGTACATACTTTTTCTATGTTAAGCTATTTTGGAAGAGGGGGAGAGAGGCCTATGCCCAGCAGTGGGATAGTACAGGCTCATAATAATAAATAATAAAAGCTATTTTTACTGTCATGTGAGTACAATAAAGAAATTACGAATTACGTAATAACCTGAATAAAGTTAACTCAACTATAATAATGATATACTGCTGAACGTAGGCACAATTGTGCCTCTGCCATTCAGTATGGGAAAAGGCGTGACGCTATGATATTGTATGTTGTTGTTGTTGTTGTAAAAAGCACTAGCAGTTTCAACATTTAAGTTTCATACGAATAACTGACCTTACTTTGTTGACTTACGTCGAAGTTTTATTCAAGTTTTCGATATGACAGTTCAGCATGGCGTTACGGGAAAACTTCTAAATAAACAGTTTAATTTAAATTTAAGAAAGTAGGTAAACTTAGTAACGGCACCCATCATAGGCATCTAAATTAATTTAAAAAAAAACTTTCACGCATTAAGGAAACGGACTTAATTCGATAAATATTATCATATTCGGAAAAAATGCATCGATTCAAAACGGGTGGCAGATTCTCGTAAAGGACAACGGGAAAAAAATATCTCATCTTACTAACGCGTCTATGAAAATCACCCACATACCAAAGAAAAACATTTAATCAGTACTTACAAATTTTCATGGAAGATAGGCCACATAAAATACATTGTATTAATTGGAAATTCAAATGACTTTCTTCGGTATTGTTCTGGGTTTTCCGAGTGAAAAATCAAAGGCTAACACAGGGAATTTTCTTTTTGGTGACAGATGATGATTGTTTCATTTTAATTTTTCTTTGCTTAATGTATTATGGACCTAGAAGTCCGAAATAAAGAAATTGAATTGAATTGAATAATCATGTTTTTTATTTGGAAATATTTTCCGATATATTTTATAAAATGACCACAAACAACAAAAAACTTACAGTATCGACCTCTGAATAAAAGATCTATCAAATATAACTATTTTTGACTACAAATTCGCTCGAGATAATCGTTAGTATGAAGATTTGCCGATGTTCTTTCTTGTTTAAAGTCAATAACCTTAGCATTGACCGTTGCAAATATACTTTGCAAAGGAAATTGATACCATTTGAATTGTAAAAACGTCGTTAAATGCGACTTACATATTAAGGACCGAATAGGTTGGATTTACTTCTACGTTGTTACAGGTTACAGAAAGGACCGACCGTTTTGTTTTGGTACCGATATATTTTGGTTATTCAGTCCTTGATTCATACACATAAGGTCGATTCACACATATCAGGGATCCCACCGATCCGGCACAGGTCAGGCACAGGTCCTTGTCAGTGAAAAATATTTTTTCAAACATTCTCTATGTCAGTGTCATAATGCTACATGATTACTTTCATAGAGAATGTATGAAACTTGTATGAAATAATATTTATCACTGATCTGTGCCGGACCGGTGCCGGATCGGTGGGATCCTTGATATGTGTGAATCGACCTTTAGACACGCCCTTTCCTGTATGGATTAACAGGTATAGTAAAGGTTTTCTCACAATGATGTTTATCGCCGTCCGCGATTTTGCTCTTATATTTCCCTATGTTGCTCATCACAGCACGTTTAGCCATAGATTATTATGTTTCTGCATTTTTTGTGTTTATTGTATTAGGAATACAGCCATATTACTTCTACCGCATACCTACCGCAGGAAACAAACAATTGTCGGTTTAATAAAAACACTCACGTCCTAATAACAGTGAAGTAAAGTACATTGATATGCAGCATAGATACGATTATATGAACAACTTGGTTATCTACCTACTTCTAGTAATAAAATAATTCATCAGCATATGTACCTACACCGTCTACCTACATTTATAATTTCATCTGAATGCACGAAAAGCAAAATCTTGATGAGCGTTGATGTCTTTTGTATCAAGCGCTTGTTCTAGGGAACTTTTGCCCACGTACGTAGGAAATGCTTAGTAGATCCATCACTCTTATTTATCTGGGTTGGTTAATTTCCAAATTTTCATCGGAAAACCCGAAAAAGTTGAAAGATCACTTTCAAATAAACTTGACGCTGCCACTGGAAAAATTAACCTCATAAGAGGCATGCCATTATAAAAACAAGAAGCGTGATTGTTTTTTATTTTCACCATCTCTTATTTCGAATTAAGTTTAAATAAAAACTTCCTACTTTTCCGTTAATATTCTGCAAAGATGAACTACTAATTCATGAAATCAAAGTTTATGGTTTTGACTACAAAAAACAAAAGATAAATGATGGAATATTTGTTCAAAGGCGAATTTCAATGGCAGCACTTCGTTAATCATGAGATGAAATAGCGTTGTTTTTTCCCAGATGGGATTCCAGAGGCACAGTTGTGCCCACTTTAAGCAAGGATTTTCATCATCCATAGATTAATAATGATAAAAACATATATTAAGACTGAACTGGTGTTTTATTCCATGATTTGCAAGAAATATAATATAACAATTTATCAAGCAAAAAATTAATATCTTTACAATGCAGGTGTCAAAACAATTGCATTGCTATGACATTCTTGCTTTGCGTAAAATAAATAACACAGGAAGTGCATTTGATATAATAATTTATAAAACAATGACGAAGGGTTAAGCAAGTTTTTAAGTACAGCGTGTTTACGATGTTATTACACATCCATGTTGCATTTCCTTTTCGAATTTTGATCGGCGTTTAGAGCATAATTCGAGTATTGCAAAGCGCTTTTGTTTGTAATCCATTGTTTTGTGGAAAAAAATATAGCAAAATGTTCGATTGCCGGCTAGGGAGGAAGCAAAAAATAATTCACTGGTTTTAGATGTTTACATGTTTGTGATTTCACTGTTTCTGGCTCCTATGATACAGGATATCCTAGTGTAGGGCCGAAGTAATTTATGTATCTGTATTTAATGCTGTGTTTTAAGCTATGATATTATGTTCATTATGTTTTATTTTGTGTGTCATTTATAGCGATTTGGATAAAGTTTCTTTAAAGATTAACTAGTTTGAAGTGAACTTCAAACAAAAAGTGTGCTGTGAATATAGTAATTCACAAAACCACAATTAGTTTACAACTTGCTATTACGAGTATATTTTGCTCTTGATAATTATTTGCTAACTCATCAGAAGGTCCGGTTTATTTTAACTCGTAAAAGAACTCGCTCTTCTTTGTAATAACTTTTTGTTTGTGCTTTTGTTTTGTCCCTTTGTATTGTACATCATGGTGTAACTATTATACGTTTTATTTATCATAATGTTTTGTGTTGTAGAAAAATTACGAAGAAGATTAATTGTGATCTTAAAATGCGATTCATCACTGATCTTGATAAGAAGTTACAAGGATAAAAAATATTAATCCACTATCTATGATTGTCAGATTGTCGCATCGCATTAAATTACAGTCTTACGTGAAGATTCATTGTCACAGCATTGTTTATCTAACACGTGCACAAATCTGTACTTGCTAAACCAACAATACCTCTATTGCCATAGACATAAGGTGTTTAGCTTCGTAATCTATGCATAGAGTTTTATTGAGATTCAAGATCATTATTCTAGGGTGCTGTCAACCTTTTTATCTCTGAAATGATATAACAACTATTATTATTTATTGAGTCTTTACTGGCAAAGAAAATCATACCCAAAATAAAGTTTCAGTAGGTACTAACATTAATGTATATACAAGCATAAAGATTGCTTCTGACCCCAACTGTAAGTGTTCAGATAAATTACAAAATCATATTATATTTTTTTGCTTGTTTACAAAATAATTTATTCATTGAACTATAAATTACAATACAATTTTATACAGGGTGACATTTAATTAGCTGACCATATTTTGGGGAATGATAGTACTCATCATTATGAAGAACATTCCCCAAGGAACCTGGTCGCAAACGAAAACAAATTTTGGGTTTCCCATAGTAACTTGAAATCAGCTGATCAGGGATATTTACTGGGGGACGAAAAATGTTTTTTCATTTCCGAATACGTTTCTTGGGGAAAGTTGTTCATAATGATGGGAAAACTGAGTGAAAATTTGCAATTTATTGGGACTTGTTTTTCATGCTTAATTCGAAAGCAGTCGAATAATAAATAAATAATTGTAAGAAACACTTGTATGAGTAAATCAAAGATGACAAAATTTCACTTGTAATTATTGACTGTTTTCGAATTAAACCTGAAAAAATGAAAAAAAATCCCAAAAAAATGAGGTTTTTCGACTCTCCCTCAAGTTCGCAGGAGCTTTATTATTTCGGGAAATTGGGTATAGCATTACAGAATGAACACAAATAACATCCTAAAGTTTCGTCGAATTCGGAATTTTCTCAAGGTAAAAACCTTGACGACTGGAGTAATTAGGCTAATGACAGGACTATTAGGTCAATGACTGGTCATTTTAAATTAAATAAACCAATGATAAATTAATGACGCACTCGATTAAAAAAACATCTGCACAAAAAATAAAATTAAATCGGCCAAGTGCCAGTGCCAGTTGAGCACTCGAGCAGTGTTCCGTCCAACCAAATATGTTTTTGTGAAGCAATTAAAAATTCGTGGTTTTCGGAATATTTCCTGTACCTGTATTCCTATGAAACACTGCTTTGTTCCAAATTTCACGATTTTAGGTCAACGGGACTGTTTTGAGTCCATTTCTATAAAAAAAAAAAAAAAAATTGTACAGCATTGAAACGAACGAAAATGAAGTGATCCTATGGGTTCCTTTATTATTTTTAAGGACCGCAACCTAAATAATACTTATGCCTCAACAGTCATTAGCAACGTTAGTATATTACGAGTACGTACGTAGTACGTACGTTAGTAAGTACACCGTTTTTTGCAAGATCTTCGACGCAAACAACAAATCATCAATACATACATCAGCGATGAAGCAACATTTGTTCACCTTGAACCCTTGAGGCTACAAGTCTATGGTCTCCTATTAACGTCGTAGGCCAAGACACAATGCTTACTGTGCAAAATGTTCTGTAGCGGTCTCACACGTCAAGCATCTTAGGTCACTTAGCCAGACGGCGTTATTCTTATTAGTTACTAGCTGACCCGGCAGACTTCGTACTGTCTCAATTTAATATGAACTTTAATGAATAGCAATAAAGTTCAAATTGACTCCAGAAAACGATTGACTCTAGAAAACGTTTGTATGGGAAATAGAAAAGTGCTGTTTTTAGGGTTTTCCCGGAAATTATTCGTTTTTTTCTCGCCTTTTAAACCTTCCCTAGACCTCCACGAACATTTCAAGACTAAGATAAGATAAAGCCGTTCAGCCGTTCTCGAGTTTTAGTGAGACTAACGAACAGCAATTCATTTTTATATATATAGATTCCTAACCGAAATTAACTTCGTACACGACCAATTTAGGCGTATCATTTTAAATATTACAATATTTAGGCTATTTGTTGAATTGTAATAGGAATTAGTTCATTGTAGTGTTTTTTTTAATAAAGATGTATGGAGGGGCTAATTTCAGACCAAGAGCTGAAACTGTTCACAACCTCTGCCACTAGCACGATCGTGACGACGTACCACTAAGTAAATAACACCTATCAATTAGATCACTACCGTAAATACACACGTGGTTTGAGTCTGCTTAATACTAGTAATCAAAAACGTTGATATCGTCAGTAACGTTGGATTGGAGGAAGCCGTTTACCCAGCGCTAACGGAATAAGTCGATAACTCTGACGGTTGTGAAGTCTGTGCGTGCCTATGCCACCCCCCGTATAGCATATTAATGTATATTTATAGGTAATCGTCGGTAGTACCTACTGTTACTTACCCGTAGTAATTCTACTTATTGTAACGAGACTTATAATTAATAAACATCAATAATGCATACTCGATACTAAAGTGGCAACATTGTATTCGCTCAAATGTCAAAGTGAACGAATGAAAACTCAACTCACATTCAGTCGGTCACCTTTGGACTTCACTTCGGAACGAGACGTCTTCGAGTAAGGTTGGTGACACTCTGATTATTTATATTTGATGGATTCTTACGATTCTTTTAATAGATATTTGTTTTGTATTTTGTTGTTTTAAATTTATTCTCCCATCTGAGATTCCGTAACATCTCAGAAGTGGGATTTTTGCGAACAAATTAGTTCGTTCCACGCCATGAAAGACTCGACCGTTACTGCAAGTTTAAAATTTTAATAGTCGGTAATAGAAACAACAAAATACACTCGAGAATCGAAAGACATGTACTGATTTAACAAATTAGCAACCGTTGATTGTGAAAATTACCTACCATTATGTGGATGGAAATGGATTACCTAACAACAATACAGGAAAAATGCTATGAAATAAAACGACGGTTTGTTATTAGATCTTTATTTTTGGTACGAAGTGTTAGACAAATGTAAAAATAATTGCAGAAATAGATAGAACAGTAACCATCGAACAATTATAGATACATACCTTGAAAAATTAACCCACGTGTACTTGGATGAAAATGGATTACGAACTTGAACTTGCTGATATATTATTTCAAAAAACTATACCTATTTATATTATTATTTCTTAAAAATACATGTGAAAATGGAAAGAGCAGTGGTAATTCTAATGATAAAATACATTTAGTCGAGAAGATATGCTACCAATAAGCAGATGAAACTGGATTTAAAACTAAAATGGTAGCCAAACAAATTAGAAAGATTTTTTTTTTCTTTCTTTTTTCTTTCTTCTCCTTTTTTTTGTTGTGCTTGTTTTCTCTTTTGATTCGACTAACTTATTGGGTATACTAACATCTGTCGTTCATCTGAAATCTAGCAAGGATTTTACTAGCGCCAGCTCACATGATTATGTTTGAGTTCCAGAAAATGAGCGACAGAGAGTGCGACCAGAATTTACGGGGAAGTCTACGACGTAGTCGCGGGCGCAGTCGCAGCGATGACCACGGCACGCGTACGCGACGCAGGAGCCGTACCCATCGTGATCCTCGATCTTTGTGGAAGCGGCCCAGCCGCAGCCGCAGCCGCCATGATCACCGAGCTTCGCGGACGAGGCCGAGTCGCAGCCGCAGTCGTCACCGAAGTCGGAGTGCCAGCCGCACTGAGAGAGAGCTGACGCGAAAACGCGAACAAGTAAAGACCCTTGAAAATGAGGTACGTAGGAAACGTGCACGGATGAATGATGACGAACGTGACTTGCGATCTTTAGTATCCAGATCTGGCTCTGGTGGCCGTTCAGACAAAACTACACGTAAAAACCAGCATTCACGTGACCGTTGCATAAGGACACCAACAAAAGAACGTATATCACCTGATCGTAATAAGGAACAAACTAGACGTAGATCTGCATCAGATATATTTGAGGAATTTCTAAATGTATTGAAAACAAAGACAGGAAATAATCAATCGTTTTCTGGCTCATCCTTAAATAATGTTATACCAGAGTATGACCCGATACTAAAAGAACAAACAATCAATATCTGGCTTGACAAAGTAGACGAATGTTCAGAAATTTACAACTGGAACGAAAAACAAACGATTCATTATGCCCTGCCTAAATTAACAGGACTTGCAAAAACCTGGTACCAGGGCTTACCCTCAATTAAGCATACCTGGAGTGAGTGGAAAAAAATGCTGAGAGAATCATTTCCAGCTACAGAAAATTATGCGGAGCTTTTAACAGAAATGCTTAATAGACGGGTGCGCCCTGGAGAAACATTGGAAGCGTATTATTTTGCAAAACTTAATCTCTTAAACAGATGTAAGGTATTTGGAAAGCAAGCAGTGGATTGTTTGCTTTATGCGATTGATGATAGGGGTGTACGTGTAGGTGCTCAGGCAGCTAAATTCGACAAGCCTGAAGATGTGTTAGAATTCTTCAAGACTGTAAAGTCTAACAATAGAAACCAAGTAGATACCTTTAGGGATATTAACCGCGATAGACGTATCGGCAATAACACGAATTCTTATAATCCCATGAGGTCCACTGACGCCAACAGTGGTGCACCTAGGAGAAATAACTCTAATGGACCTATTACATGCTTTAACTGTCAGGGTGTTGGCCACCCTAGCTTCAAATGCCCGAAACCATTAGTTAAGTGTAAGATTTGTGGGTACCTTGGTCATGACTCCTCACATTGCTCAAAAACAAAAGAAAACCTACCAACCAAGGATAATAGCAAAAACGTTCTAGAAGTGTCCGTTTCTGAAAACTCGAATGATAAATATAAAATCTTAATAAACATGAACGGTGTTCCTATAACCTGCCAGGTCGATTTAGGCAGTGAAGCTACCCTAATTCGTAAAGACGTTGCCTTGAACATGGGTATGACTTGGAAGGATGTTACCGGACCTTACCTAAGAGGATTGGGTAACATACCCTACTTACCATTGGGTTCATCGTTAGTTAACATTGAAGTTCAGGGCATACTGGAAAGGGACGTTGAAGTATTTATAGTAGATGACCACCTGATTAATTGTAACGTCTTGCTTGGACATACTTTTACAGAGAGGCCTTCCCTCATGATTGTCAAGACGCCAACAGACCTGAGATTTGAAAGGACAAAACATGAACATGACTTAAAGCTACAATTATGTACAACCTGTGATACGACCTTAGATGTAGGAGAAATGATATCTATCCCAATCAGGTCCGATGTTTCGTGCCACGGTAGTATTTATGTTGGTGGATCAGTCAGAGGTACTGCAGGTCATGAATATTATCTCTTGCCGGGCGAATATCAAATCAATGGTGTCGACTGTAATTTGCTGATTCAGAATGTTAGCACAACATCGATACAATTCAAAGCAAATACTTTACTTACTCGAGCTAGATTCATAGGTACCGCTAGTAACGTGATGAAGATCTCGGGTGATTTTTCCCCTCAGACACCCGTGAATCCCAAGTGTGGCGATCAACTAACACCCAACCAAGTACGACGATGCGAGGAATTACTCAACAGACA
Organism: Argyresthia albistria; assembly: GCA_963457715.1. Classification (NCBI taxonomy): domain Eukaryota; kingdom Metazoa; phylum Arthropoda; class Insecta; order Lepidoptera; family Argyresthiidae; genus Argyresthia; species Argyresthia albistria. Next base: position 7,279,677 of record OY735274.1, on the reverse strand, counting down.
TAAAGACTGCTTTTCTACAGGAATGCATGACTTGGGATTCACTAATGTGACTGAGATGGAAATTCATCTTAAGGATACAACGCCGGTAGTTTACAGACCATATCGGTTGGCCCATTCTGAGCGTGAGTTAGTCCAAGGTATGGTGAAAGATATGTTGGATAACGACATAGTACGTGAGTCCCAATCCCCATACGCCAGCCCCATTGTTCTGGTTAAAAAGAAGTCAGGGGAGAAACGCCTTTGTGTGGACTACCGCGCTCTCAACAGTCGCACCAAACGAGACCACTATCCCTTACCATACATAGAAGATCTATTAGATCAGCTTTCGGGCCAGGCATTATTTACTTCCCTAGACCTAGCGTCCGGCTACCACCAAATCCCGATAGCCGAACAATCACGTGAAAAGACTGCCTTTATTACGCCGGATGGGCTTTATGAATATAATAGGGTGCCCTTTGGGTTGGCAAATGCGCCTGCCGTTTTCCAAAGGGCGATTCACAAGGTTCTTAGCAAATCTAGAGTCAATTATATAGTAATTTATATGGATGACATTTTAATACCGTCAAAAACTTTTGAGGAGGGACTCGAACGTCTCGAAGAGGTGCTTGGGTTGTTGAGAGAGGCGGGTTTCACTCTAAAGATGGAAAAGTGTCGTTTTTTCCAAGAGAGGATAGAGTTCCTTGGGTTTGAGATAGATAAGGACGGTATCAGGCCTGGGCTCTCAAAAACCGAGGCTGTCGCCAAATTCCCAGCGCCGACTAATCAACACGAAGTGAGGAGATTTCTGGGTCTAGCGAGTTTTTTCAGAAGGTTCGTCAAGGGATTTGCAATGATAGTGAGACCACTGACGAGCCTTTTGAAAAAGGACATACCTTGGAAATGGAGCGATCTAGAAGCCCAAGCCTTTCAATCAATAAAGGACAAACTGACAGATAGACCTATACTCGCGTTGTACGATCATACCGCAGAGACACAGTTGCACACAGACGCTAGTAAGTTCGGCATAGCGGGCATCTTGTTGCAAAGGAAACAGACTGACCCTTGGCGGCCAGTCGCTTACTTCAGCCGCCAAACTCAACCCGATGAGATGAAACTTCACTCATTCGAACTCGAGACACTAGCTGTCGTTAGCTCACTCAGTAAATTTCGCACGTACCTGATTGGCATAAGATTTACAATAGTTAGTGACTGCAATGCCTTGCGGTCCACATTTACCAAGAGGGACCTCATACCACGCATATCCCGCTGGTGGATACAGTTTCTCGAGTTCGACTGCACTATAGAGTATCGTCCAGGCGAGAGGATGTCCCACGTTGATGCCCTCAGCAGAGGACCTGTATCAGTGGATCCAGAACCAACACATACATTAGATGTTTTATCCGTTGGTACCGAAGATTGGATCTCCACGGTACAGTCCTCTGATGATGAAATCAGGCGCATAAAGGATATCCTAGAAGACCCAGAGACATCTAAAATTGTTAATACATGTAAGGAATATACCCTTAAAAATGGGCGGGTCTTTCGTGTATTGAAGGATGGTGCAACGAGATGGGTTGTTCCGAAGGGAGTGCGTTGGCAACTTTTAAAAGCCAACCACGATAACGTGGGCCACTTTGGCTTTGATAAGACGCTGGAACGAATACGGTCCTTGTTCTGGTTTGCAAAGATGCGTAAATTCATTAGGAAATACGTATCCGCCTGCTTAGAATGCGCTCACCATAAGTTGCCCAAAGGTTCACGAGAGGGAACACTTCACCCCATCCTAAAGGTTGCCGTACCATTCCATACGCTTCATGCAGACCACCTCGGTCCCTTTCCGAAGAGTAGACGAGGTTTCACTTATATACTAGTCACAGTAGACGCGTTTACAAAATACGTCAGTCTGTTCCCGGTTCGAAGCACTAAAACTAATGAGAGTATACGGGCATTCAAAACTCTCTTTAGCTATTTTGGGTCCCCAACTAGGTTAATAACAGATAGAGGGACAAGCTTCACGAGTGGGAAATTCAAAACTTTCATGCAGTCAATAGGTACAAAGCACATCCTGAACGCTGTCGCCACACCAAGGGCAAACGGACAAGTCGAACGCTATAACAGAACGATCTTGGCTTCTCTTGGTTCCATGGTGCATGGTAAAAACCAAAATACATGGGAAGATCTACTTCCTGACGTTCAGTTAGGATTGAATACAACAATTCATGATGTAACAAAGAAAACACCCACTGAACTTCTGTTCGGTAGAACAATAACAAACCCATGTCAAGGCATTTTAAATGAAATAGTGGACGAAGTAGAAAACGTTAGTGTAGAAGATGAATCGATCGAACAAATTAGAAATGAGGCCTCTGAACGGATAACACAAAATCAGAAAAAAATGAAAAATCTATATGACAAGAATAAAAAGAAAAGTACAACTTATAAAGAGGGCGACTTAGTGAGGATAGCTAGAGCAATAGTAACGGGGCCAGGGCAATCTAAAAAGCTAGAGGCGAAATGTAAAGGGCCATATAGAATTAAAAAGGTTTTACCGAACGATCGTTTTCTCGTAGAGGACACCCCATTAACCAAGAAGGGGGCTAGATATGAAACAATCGTCGCGATAGACAAAATATTCCCATGGCTCAGCTTTAATACCGCTGCTTGCTCTTCAAGTGATTCGGATAGTGAAATTGATGATATGTAATTAATTAGTGAATATCGGATAACTCATAAGTTGGAAACGGATTAAAATTGTAATTAAATAATGAAAAGATAAATTAACCATATCATTTGTACTGACGGATTAGTGAGGAATATTGAGTCGGGCATGAATGGCGTATGACCTCGCCGCCCAGGATTGACTCAAGTTCCATGATTATTTTATGGATAGTGAGGAATATTGAGTCGGGCATGAATGGCGTATGAACTCGCCGCCCAGGATTGGCTCAAGTTCTATGATTAGTTTAAGGATAGTGAGGAATATTGAGTCGGGCATGAATGGCGTATGAACTCGCCGCCCAGGATTGGCTCAAATTCCATGAACAGAGACAGTGTGTTTGTGAAGGAAGTAACTATCACACTGCCTACTGACTAGTGAGTAATGAGGATGTTTGGGACCGGGCATGATTGGTGTATGAACTCACCGCCCAGGAGTGGTTCCAAGCATTACGGTCATGACAGTGAGACAGTTTGAGAGGCAATTAACTACCTCACTTCATGGCTATAGTTAAGAGGACAGTATAGTATGAAATTAGAGACATGTACATGTGAAAAGATTTTGGATTAACGAATACACCTAACTTTGTTTAACTCTATGAATTAATAATTGTTTGGAATTAATTGATTACGAATCTTTTTTTTTTATATCATTATTAATAATAATAATTGTTAACTAAATGAGCCTGATTAATTTATGACTGTTATACATATATGTGTTATGAACTTATAGTCTAAATATAAACCTAGAACGAAGAGACTCGTTCTTGAAGGATGGCCGACTGTAACGAGACTTATAATTAATAAACATCAATAATGCATACTCGATACTAAAGTGGCAACATTGTATTCGCTCAAATGTCAAAGTGAACGAATGAAAACTCAACTCACATTCAGTCGGTCACCTTTGGACTTCACTTCGGAACGAGACGTCTTCGAGTAAGGTTGGTGACACTCTGATTATTTATATTTGATGGATTCTTACGATTCTTTTAATAGATATTTGTTTTGTATTTTGTTGTTTTAAATTTATTCTCCCATCTGAGATTCCGTAACATTATATTGTATCTGAACTTGTATTTCCACAGCTATTGTAGTTCCACAGAGTCCATTCTGGCTGAATAGGTGATTGTCATAAAGAAAAAAATGTAAATAAAAATGTTATCATTATTATTGCTAAAAGCTTTTTACATTTTTTACATATTTACAATCATTATTTAATGACTTGGATGATTTGTATCATAAAAAATCATCCAAGTCATTAAATAATGATTGTAATGACGACCCCGAATCTCATGCATGTTTATTTAGATATGATTTCGTTGTTTGATCCAGATTTGATAAGGTTTAGTAAGAGAGGGTCTACAAACCAGTTAAGGTACCCATTTCCCCTTATTGCGTCAGGCGTTCGCTTGGCTACGTTGCGTGTACCTTAATTTATCTGCACCAGATATTACAACACATTAAACAAATTGTGAACTTTACTTTTACTATGTTTACACGACCATTTTGTTCCACTTTTTAAATGTGGGCTCGAAACATAGAAAACATTAAATCGATGGATTACAGATGGTGCGTTTCTTTATTTACTCGTCCCCTTGACTTTCCTATTAAGGCGCCTCATGAATAAGTTAGGGGAGCTTTTTTGTGTGTATTTCCGGAAATACTCGGCAAATTGTAATCAATTTCTGGTATATGTAATTTGACTATATAGTCTAGAGTTTTCATGAAGGAAACCGTGTTTGGATAAAAAATTCTCGATAGAAAATTAATCCAAAGTCAACCATTTTTTCCAATATTTTTTCCTATTATACAGCAGGAGTAGTAAAAATTATATTTCTATTAATTGTAATATGTGGGAAATTATTGTTACTAGCGATTTGAAGACTGAAGTGTAATTCCCTGAAATAGCTCATTTTTTATGGTTTTTTTTTCCTTTTGGCGCTTACGTTGATTCACATTAGGTGCGAGCGCACAATATTTCCGATTTATATTCGCTTCTCACATCCGCAATCTTCGTTGACCTTGGTTTGTAATTATTCATACCTCGCCTTAATTATGTTATGGCCAGTGATCGGATATTCGGATGCATATTTACCTAAAGTTCAGGTGTTGGCTAATATGGAATGCGCTTTGCTATCGAAACAATTCTGATTTAAGTGATCAAATCATAGTGATAGATAGTGATTAAAATGCTAGTTACTGATAATTAATACATATGGAAACATAATTTAACCCGTTGAGTGCCCTTGGACACTCGAGGGGTTATCAAAACATATATTTTGTTTTTATTTTTTTTCAGACCTTGTACCCTTACATACACAATACACATATTTGCATCAGGGATCAAATATTAACGCTAAATAAATATGCATCCGATAAGTTACACAATATCGAGATACCTTTTACTCGGTTTTTTTTTTTGAGATAAATTATTATTATTTTGTTAATTAATCCTGTCCATCCTAGGTTTGCTGGAAGAGATCTCTTATTAGAGATAAGCTCGCTTTTGTACATGTTTTTTTCATTATTAAGTGTCTGTATTCTGTTTTTGTGCAATAAAGTTTAAAGTTTATTATACACCCGAGAAGGGGAAGGCCCAGTAGGAGATGGAGGGACAACCTGGATAAGTTCCTGCCGGGGTGGATGGAACAAACTGCAGCCAGAGATGTGTGGGCTCGAACCGGTGAAGCCTTTGCCCAGCTGTGGGACACCGCAATGGGCTAGATAAAAAAATAAATTTAGAAGCCGCTTTCATACTTTTACAGTTAAAAACAAACTTTAGGTAAATATGCATCCGAATATCCGATCTCTGGTTATGGCCCTCGTATCGTATTGCGTATATCTATGTTTGCAACAAATAACAACAGGACTTTTCTTCCAGTCAATATGAAGCTGAAGACTGAACTACTGATCCAGCCGACTGGGGACATGTGGAAGAAGATCAGAGTGGAGCTGAACGAGACGCCCAGCAACAACGCCAGGGACCTGGCCATCATCAAGGAGTGGCTGCGGAAGCAACCGCACCTGCCTGATGAGTGGGGTGAGTCATACGACCCCTCAGTAGGCTTGTGTCTTGCTAGTCAAAGAAGAGAATTTTTAAAATGTCAAAACGGAACTTTTTTTTCTGAGTTCTATGAAATTATACAGTAAGTTCGAGTATTTTGCTCTTCTTTGTCTTTGTCGCCCTCCTTAATTTCTGGTTCTCCAGTATTCTCGATGAGAGGCAACAAAAACACAATCATCTCTAATGTAGGCACATAAAACTAAAGTTGCTGTGATCAAATCGGTTTCATAGTGAAAGTTGGCTCAGAGTGATGTCCCTTTAACAACCCCCTAAAATATGACTACACCTTTCTGTTACACCCTGTATAAACTAAACTAGTTGCCGTACATGACATATTACTTTTAAAAACACTAATACAAAAGACATCAACGCCCGCGAATTCTTTGATTTCACATTCATTATAGTCTATTCGTGATCAGAATGCAGTAAAGTCATCACTGTCCGGTGGCCTAGCCACGCCCCGTAACCAATCAAATCGTTTCCAATTATCAAGCCAAGTTCACAGTGACCAGTTGAAAGCAAACATTCGAACGCGAAGGTTGTGTCCTGTCCTGTGAGTGTGTGTTAACAGATTTAAATTTAAATTTCACTGCATTCTTATCACGAATAGACTATACGTATTTTTTTGCCAGAAACCCCCATACTGCTGCATACGGCTGCTTACTGTTATATCTCTTTTCATGGAAGTTTATAGATTCCTTGTTTTGATAATTATATCAAAAAGTTCCGTGTAATCGGTTCGCTCGCGTTAAGACACACGCGGGCCAAACTAACAATAGCAACAATAGACGTGCGAGCGAGAAGTCTACCAAATAATCCTATGAGATTCTATCGGTTTAGTCTCATAAGGACATAGGCCAAACAAACTTACAATGGAGAACAATAACCGTCGGAGCGAGAGGGTTTTAAGTCATGTATTAGTTTATTATTGTACAATAAACCACTGAAACAACTGAAACAAATAGGTCTCCGTTTGCTCAGCTATCAACCTCTCTCATCGCCACTTGGTTTGCTGGAAGAGATCACTTTTTAGAGATATAATCGCCTTTGTACCCTACCTACCTATTTTTATGTACATTTTTATCTCAATTGGGTTGTTAATTAATTTATTATTTATTTATTATTCAAATTAAATTTTATTGCATTACAGACTAATCCAATGCGCTAGACAAATACAATAAAAAATAATTAATAGTATTCCGTGATTAATTGCATTCCATTTGATAATCAATACAATTACAAATTCATTCATTTCAAAATATAGATACAAAATTAATAACAGCTCAAAGTTTCGTATGTCCTATTTTACCGCTCACTGACAATATAATTTATCTCCAGAGGACCAGCCCCTTATGACGTTCCTGCGAGGATGCTGCTTCTCCCTAGAGAAGTGTAAGGGCAAGCTGGACATGTACTTCACAATGAGGAATGCCTGCCCGGAGTTCTTCAAAAACAGAGATGCGTGCCAGCCGGCTCTCAGCGAAGTGATCACAAATAAAGTGTGAGTATACAACTGACGTTTATTGCATTAAGTTGCGTAGAGGTGGCACCCTCCTGTTATTGTTACTCATCACCCAAAAGAACGCTAGAGGACTTACAGATTTTCCTAAAATGTTTTATAATAATAATAATAATAATCCTTTTATTTCAGGTATAAAACCCATATTGACAAATAGGTACCTTAAAACTAGAGATATATAACATTTTATGAAACTAACCTAACTTAACTTAAGCCTAGGATTTTCTTCCTCTCTGCTTTATTTTTATTTATTTTTTCAGTCAAGGTCCACCATTACCCGGCATCACACCGAATGGCCACCGAGTTACTTTAATCCGAGGTGAGCTTTTTTACACCCCTTTTTTAATGTAAACCCCGAAAAGAAAACACTATGTTCTTTAACGTGAATTTTATACATGGACGTCACCAGCTTTCCCATGCGGGGTAGCTGAGGCATATTTGTTTCCACGTTTAGCTAGGAAATAACTTCCCCATTTCGTTCGTTTCGTTACACGGACCAAGCCCATGGCCGATTCCTGAAAAAAAAAACATGGACGTACGAGCGTTGTCTAAGCATGACAGCAGCAGACCCCAGCGGGGAAGGCAAGGGGCGAAGAGCCTTGTGACGTCGTAGCATATATAACCTCTCTCTCGTACAGCGCTTCACGCCATGAGCACACAGCTCCCTTGAATTTTTGTATTTTAAACAAATGAAAACATATTTGTGAAGAATACGCTGTACACTATCATTGGCAACTACTATCCTGATATCCTGCTGCTAAAACTCCGTTCCAAGCGTATATAATAAATAACAATGCGTGTTTTATGTGCCCTTATCCCTTTATATGGTTTTCTCTAACTACCCACATTTTTGGCTTGGTAACAAAATCCAACATACAGAGGTACATGAGGAGGCCTGTACTCAACAATGGGTTCCCTGACAGGCTGATGATAATTATTATTTTTTAACTAGCACTTAATTAGTGACGTATTACAAAATGTCTAGTTTTATAATGTATACCTTAAAAGAGAGAGCCCCAACTCCTAAGATACAGGTAACACTAGTTTAGGAGTTGGATATTCAATGTTCAATCAATGCATCATACCTATTACTAGACCTTAAGAGACCGGTGACTGCGTGAACTTCCCATACAAACGTAATACAAAAATGATTTGAATTTGAGAACTTCTTCAAAGCGATTACACTGTTAATCGGATTAATACAGTGTTTACGCAGGTTCCTGGTCGTATACCAAGGTTCTTATTCAAATTACTTATAAATATTTTTAATTGGTTGAAGAGGAACCCTGGTATACAGACCAGGAACCTGCGTAAACAGTGTATAAATCCGATTAACAGTCTAAATACGTTAAACTATTTCTAAAATTCAAATCATTTTTGTATTACGTTTGTATGGGAAATTCACGCGGTTACCGGTCTCTTAATACCTCAATGATATTTACATAGGTTTAACTACATCATAGGTTTAAGTTGGAGAATAAACAATTTCGTTTCATAATGAACAAAATCCAAAGCTACTTTAAAGTTCTGCACGCTTATGACCCATGCTTATGCTCTGTTACAGAAGCAATAAGGGCTCGTGTATCATTATCATCAGTATAACTATAGCAATTTAATTATCATGTAGAGCTACACAATGTAGTAGTTATTCTTTAATTGTCTACAATAATCACTCCTAATACGCCGTTTAAATCTTTAGCTGTTTTAAAATAATCATAGATATAGGCGTACTTACTATGTTATTTACTATTTATTGTGTTAATCTAAACTTAAGTTTGCATTACGCATTAGTAGTGGTGTAATATTTGTATTTAATTTTATTAACGTCCAAAATAAATTAAGATTTTATTATTCCATACTAGAATAGATAGAGTACAATTCTAGGATTTAAATAGCTCATGTAGTTCCGAGACTAGCTGTCAGGTAGTACTAATAATAAGTTGTGCAAGATAAAGTGCTTTAAAGCTCTGTTCCGGTACACCTTGCACACTTTTTACTAGTAAGTGGGGATTTTAGAAATGAACATATCCTCTTTCACTGACAAGTTAGGACTACATAAAAACATTGAAACATTGAAACAGCTAGGCTTAACAACGATTGTTTGACGATAATGTCTGAAGTAAAAGTTCATGCAATTCGTTTCCATTTATGGAGTAATTGAGAATTAATTCACTTCCGAAAAACCCTGAACTATGTCAAAAGTTCACCAACTTATTCTTGTTTTGCCGGAATAAGGAAAGGCCGAACGAATTCAACTTTAGGCCTCTTGATGTCATTGACCCTCCAGCTGACCGGTCATTGTCCGAATCCGGATTTTTGCAAAAGCTGTATTTATTAGAAGACTTATTTAGATGCACGAAATTGCCTAACGTTACTTAATTTCAGTAGTTCCTATTTTTTAATAGCTCGTTAATTAAAGAAAGCTTTTTCATACTTACTAATTAGTTAGTTCATTATGATTTGGTCTAAAAGTAAATGATAATATTACTGGGTAGTCAATTAAGCATTCGATTCTCCTTTGAACACCTCTTTCTATGAAAATGTAAACGTTCATAAGACAAATACCTCTAAAACTCTACCTAGACTGAAAACAGAAGATTCAAAATTCAAAACAAAACCACAATCAGTACTGATCTCTTTTACCCCATAATTTAAACACCATTGTTTCTGATTGATATAAAGCAGTGTATCTTGTTGTTATTGCAGTGCAATTACTTGGTTATTCCGTAAAACAAAAAACAACGATTGACCTGTTTTTCCGGTCAATATGTCGCAAGGAAGTACCCGTTTTTCCAGTACGCTGTAGCAAGTCCTAATCATTTCACTACATATCTACGCCTTAGATACTTCGTTCTGTATTGATTTTAATGTTTAGCTAAGAAAATACACTAAACTCAGCTCTTTGGTTTTATCAAAATCATCAAATATATTCCGAGGCCATCGGAATAATTTTCTCAGAATGTGTCTATAAATAAATTAATTGTATTCTTACTGACCCGTAATTATAGTCGATCATAACCGCTTAGATTTATGATGAGACGAATTATTCTACTCATAGACAATTTGCGACGACAGTGAGGAAAACCACAGACGGATGGTTAAAACTTAGGTATCCGTGTATAATATATGCACTTATGCGAATATGTACTTACTGTGCCTAGCTGTCTGTAACCAGTATTATACATATACGAGTAACATATCAACATGACATATTAAAGAGTTCCGTCTATCCAATATAACAGGCAGCTTGACAGCTAACCTAAATCTTTCCACTAAAAATCCATTTTTTAAACACTAGGAATGTTACCAAAACAATCACAATGAATCGAAATTGTTTATTCAGTTGAACTAACAGAAGAGTTGTCATCGCCATTACTGCTATCAGCACTTAAAGGTATTATTATTTGGATTTTATGAAGTTTTAGGTTATCTGTCAAGTTGTCTGTTATATTGGCTAGGGTATAGTGGTTTCATGCTCGCTTCTCACACAGGACATTCACATAGGATATAAACACAATATTTGTCTTACAAAAAAGGGCCATTCGGGCTATCTATCAACTAAATGCTAGGCAATCACTAAGGGACAAATTCAAAATATCAACATACTTACTGTTACCTGTCAATACATTTATGAAAATATCATGTACACCAGAAAAAACATAGGTTTATTTAAGACTTTAGGTCATAATCATAGTATTAGCAGTAGAAATAGAAATAAGATTGCTATGCCCGCTTTCAGACTCAGTAAGGTTGCTCACTCTTTTATGGGAGTATGTGTTAGTTTTTAACCGACTTCCCAAAGGAGGAGGTTTACAATTCGTCCGGATATTTGTTTTTATAATAAAATACCTAATGAAGCAACGGACCTACCAGAAAGGAGGTTCAAAAACTATGTCAAAAACGTCCTATTGAAGAAAACTTATTACAGTGTAAAAGAATATTTAGATGACAAAACTGCATGGTCTTTACCATCTCAGCGCACAGAAATCCAAAGAGGGGCGATGGACTGAGTCAGTACGTCTCCTCTCGGTGTATTTCCTTAGACTTAAGTAGAAATAACATTGTATTTTTAAGGCTCTGATATTTTAAAAGAGGTACGGGGGAGTTTCTTGCCCTTCTTTGCTCCATCCCTAAGCCCACAACTTCCGAACGGGCGGTAGTATACAAAAATATTAATATTATATTGACGTTGACTAAGTAATATGTATGATTTTATGGTCAATAAAAATTTTGAACTGAACTGAACTGAACTGGACATGCGGGTTCAACTCAGCTGGCCATGTACCATAGAGATAATTTACCATAATCACCCTTAAGTACATTATTGGTAAGTACATTACTGGTAAGTTCTATCGATGATGGAAAATATCGAGAGGAAACGTTTAATCTCCAAAGCCGCGGCGATAACTCGATCCAATCCAAGATTTATATAATGAGCTCAAATTTGATGGGTATACATAAATATATCCTAAGAATCATTCTCCCTACTTTTGATTATCGACAGACCAATTATTGTTTTACCATCTGATTTCATCATCTAAAGTTTCGTAATAATAGAAAAACTAATAGTGGAGACTTTTATTCCTAGATTTGTTGAAGCCAACTTTACAGATATATAAGGAAGAAATCTGAAGATTGTCTTCGATGATCTCATCCTGTTTGTAATTTTGCTATCCATTAGCTTCTAATCAGTTCGGGCAATTTATCGATTAACCATTTTACACGTTTTTCTTGACCTATTGTTGGTTCTGAGGGTAACTGCTGTAAGAGGAATTAAAATTCTTCATAAATAATAATTGCTCTCATCTCTCTATCTCAGACAAAAACTCTAAAATAGACATCATCAGGGACAATCATCTTTTATGGACAAAGAAATTATGTTAAAAGCGTCAGAGACGGCTGGATTCACACGGCATAGTCCTGCACGTTTTTTTGCAGTATACGTCTTAACGGATAAACAGTGGCCTTGGTTCACACGGCATAGTCCTGCACGTTTTTTTGCAGTATACGTCGTGTGAACCTAGGCCACTGTTTATCCGTTAAGACGTATACTGCAAAAAAACGTGCAGGACTATGCCGTGTGAACCACGCCGGGTCAAGTGATAGGAAAAAAAAGTTTGTGTGTTTATGTATATAATTGTTAAGTCTTTCTTTTTTTTGTCTTTGACATGGCATCTGTGACACACCCATAGAGGCCATTCTAATTCTAGTTACCGAATAAGTTCCACCAAGGAGCTTATAATTATTCATTCATTATCTAGCTTGTTCTTTCCTGAATGCTTTGTCACAAGATAGAAAGAGATGTGTATATGTAGACAGTGACAGTTTCAATCAATACTGACCGCTAAAATTGTGCGCTATCGTGCGATCTGCTTTGGTCTATTTCCAGCCACCATAGTATTCCGCAGGCTTTCCGACATGTATCTTTCCTTTTTATTTTCGTAATTCGTATAATTTCTTTATTGTACTCACATGACAGTAAAAATAGCTTAACATAGAAAAAATATGTACAAAGGCGAGCTTATCTCTAATAAGAGATTTCTTCCAGAAAACCTATACAAATGTTACCTATACCAATAAAAATAATTAATATAATAACAATTGGCCAAGCGCGAGTCAGAGTCTCACACGGACAGTTCCGCACCATGCATCGTACCAAAAAAGTACAAAAAAATCACATCTTTTTTATGTATTTCGTATAGTTCAGTATTTAGTATAGAACAGACAGACAGTGGAAGCTTTGTAGTAGGTTGGGACCGTTTGGTACCTTTACCCTGAAAAGGTTTACACAAAACACAAACAAATCATTCTTAGAACATTAATTCCTTTTCCACATCATCTTTTCATATCATCTCTTTTCCAGGGACCCATCCTAACATGGAGTCCAGCCAGGTCACAGATGCCCTCAAAGCTGCCCTCATGGTGGGGGACATCCGTCTCCTAGAAGAGGTGGAAGGGGTGGGGGGAGATGTTTACGTGATGGACGCGGCAGTCCTCGGTCCAAGTTTGCTGGTAAAACTGTCCCCTTCTGTGCTGAAGAAGTTCCTTATTGTTGTCCAGGTAAGAACTTTTTGTAGCATTTTGTTCTGTACCTAGGCAAAGGACGGATGTTTTGTTGAGAATATTCGCGGTCAAACGGGTAGATGGATATTGATGCGATTTTCGATAAATGGTAGTAGACTTCTCTGTGATGGTTCTAAGAAATGTTTTGTCAAAATCTGCTCAGCCGTTTGATAGTTACATGTTTAACAAGGAATAGCAGTCAAACAGTTGAACGGATTTTTTAACCGACTTCCCAAAGGAGGAGGTTTACAATTCGTCCGGTTTTTATTATGTATGTTCCCCGATAGCGCCTAGACGGATGGACCGATTTGAAAAAATATTTTTTTGTTTGTAAGGGTTTACCTTCCCATTGGTCCCATTGACACCAAGTCAGGATCTGATGATGGAATCCTGGAGAAATCGAGGGAACTCTTCAAATATTATAGGCAGACCTAAGTGATTTTTGTGTTTTTCATAATAACTCGTGCAAATGCACATGGTAAGCATAATATTGTGATGCGGAACTGCTGATGAAGACCACATATGGCACCAGAACTGCTCAATACTAGGTACAAATACAATGCGTGGCTGACGGGCAGGCAACGCATAGCCTAAACCGTTGCACCTAGAGCCATGAAAGTTTGTACAGGGGTTCCTTAGTAGCGTGGGGTAGCACTGAGATGGGATTTGAAAAAAATAATTCCCCAAGGGGGGGGATAAGGGGTTATTGTATTAAACTCAATCTAATCAAATAGGGTTTGTGGAAGTCGGTTTTTCTAAAGTTTACTTCTTGTTTCAATTAATTTTTATTTACAGTTATTGAATATATTACGTGTTTCGGATGACACGTTAAGCCCAGCTGCTATCGTTAGGTACATGGTGGCAAATCAAATCAAATCAAATAGTTTATTTGTAAAAACATAGTTACAATAAGTTATTATAGTGCGATTGGATCGCTATGTTTCGCCATAGGGCATACAAATAGTTTATACATCTAGGGATAGTACATATCTTAATTTTTTTCTAAATCCATGCATATGCATTTATGTAATTTGGAGCCGGCTTATGTCAGTATGCTATGCATATGTGTTCGTAGTAGTCAGGGGCCCTTAGTGCAGCTTGATAGCTGCTGACAGTCGGATTGGCCACTAGCCCAGCATCCCTCCACCAACCCGCGCTGAGCCAGCGTGGTGGAGTCTGACTCACAGCCAGTTGCAGAAACAATCTTAAAATTTTAATGCCCCATTAAACTTTAAAGGCCGTAATGTCAAGGCATGTGAACTTTCATTGAGCATTATGTACTCAGAAATAAGAGCCATATTTTATCAAAAAATCAAAATTTTATGACACTGACAGGCCATTAGCGTTTAATGGGCGTTAAAATTTAAAGATCGTTTCTGCAACTGGCTGTTAATCTGACGCAGCCTTGTTGCAGCTTCATGCTGAGTTAGATCCATTTCACTGGTGAGGCATGCGTACACCATCTTCTAATCTCTTCTGTTTCGAAAAATACTTACGTGTTAACTTCTACAATTTAATGTTGAAATTGCCTGTCGATGTACCCATGTTCTCTTCAGTGAATAAACGTATGTCTATGTCTAATCTTACTCGTATCCGGGTAAAGGCTTGTGCCCCTCGGGACTATAATGGCCTATATTTACAGTTATTGAATTGAAATTGTTTATTTCCTTAATTTTTAGGAAGCGTTCCCCGTCAAACTGAAGGAGATTCACGTCCTGAACACGTCAGCTCTAGTCGAGAGGTTCGTGACCTTCGTCAAACCCTTTCTGAAAGAGAAGATTAGGAATCGGGTGAGTTACATTTATATCCACTGAAGGTCCTAGTTTTAACACTCCACTATATCCACTGAAGGTTCTAGTTTGAAGCCGACAACGTTTGCTAAACTCCCACAAGCATATAAAAGTGAACGTGTTCAGCAAGCGTGTAGATTGAGCAATATCTAAAAGATTGTTCTGACTCTAAGGGATTCCGTTGCTATAGAGAAGTTTTTCCAAATATAAACACTTTTTGTCAGTTTGACACAAGACTGATTCTTTTGTTATCCCAAAACATAAAACAACATAACATAGCGTCACGCCTTTTCCCATACGGGATGGCAAAGGCATAATGTGCCCACTTTTATGCTAAAACTCATTCCCAAATACTTTTTCACTGCGAGGCAATGGCTTCATCTGTCTAGCCCTCGTCTAACCGTGAGTGAGTTGCACTACAGATACTATATTGCACGAAACTTCTAATCATAATGCCCGCTTTCCACTAAAAAAGGGGAAATGTGCGGATACAGAGCCTGGTGAAAGATTGAGGCGACCTTGCAGTTATTTCAGATACAAATAGCTACTGCTACTCCCACGATGATTGCACCACATTATTAAAACGCCACCTATTGTTGTCTAATTCACACATTTTATTTAACAACGCAGCAATCACTATAATTCATTTTCAACGCGGAAGTTACAAGTAAGAACATAGGCATTAACTTAGCAAATTGCTATTGTTTATGTTTATAGATCATTATCACTAGAATATAATGAAAGATAGATAAAAAGATTGATGCTCTTCATCTGGAATCTCGAACTACGATTTCAAATGGTAATTGTTAGGTTCCGAAGGTTCCGAAGGATTTTTAGTACCCGAAGGGTCCCAAACGGGACTCTATTACTAGGCCTCTGCTGAACTTCTGTCCGTCTGTCCGTCTGACCGTCTGTCCGTCTGTCACCAGGCCGTATCTCATGAACCGTGATAGCTAGACAGTTGAAATTTTCACAGATGATGTATTTCTGTTGCCGCTAGAGCAAAAAATACTAAAAAACCTTATAATAAATATTAAAGGGGGCTCCCATACAACAGACCTGATTTTTTGCCGTTCTAATAGATAATGGTACGGAACCCATCGTGCGCGAGCCCGACTCGCATTTGGTCGGTTTTATTTAAAACGTGGCTAAAAAAAAGACGGCCAAGTGCAGGTCGAACTCGCACTCGAAGGGTCCCGTACCACCGTAAAAAAAACTTAAACACTCAAAACATTTAAAGAAAAAATATAGCAGCGCTGTTCTAACGATGATTTATTTGCCAGAGGCAATTATATGATGATCGACTCCCTCGGGAGTAGAGTAAAAGGCTGAATGCGCGCAGATACTAAAACTGATTTTATTATTAGAAATACTTAGCTTATATATAAATATGTACAAACTTACGTGGTAAAAATAAAAATACGTTATCTGTGAGGGTCGACAACTTATCTAAATAAAACGTGAAAATATGACTAACAAATGTCGACCGGCCAAATTTAAAACAAATTTTTAAAAACAAATAAAAATACTGATGGTATGAGGTAAGTAGTAGGAACTGGAAAACTCGTGTCGCACATACGGGCCAAGAAACACTATCGCAACCACGCCACACAATTTCAAGTTGTCGCGGCGATGTTCTTACCGGCAACATAAAAAAATAACAAAGTATTATCTATGTTTCCAGATCTTCATCCACCGAGATCTAAAGAGCCTGTACGAGCATATCCCACGGGAGATGCTTCCTAAAGACTACGGCGGTGACGCTCCCTCCATGGATGACCTTTCAGGTACTACCAATAAGCCAACAAGACTTACAACGCGCAATGGCAAGAACTTATAGCAAGAACTTATAGCAACACTTACAGCGTGTCTTTAGAGTTCCGATTCTTAAATGTAAAAAAAGAAACCTTGTAGAATCACTTCGTTATCCAGTATGTCTGTCTGTCTCCCCGTCCATCTGTAAAACCTTTTTTCTCGGGAACGCGTGAGCGTGTAGGTAACGAGTTGAAGTTTATATCATTACTTCAAACTCAGGTAGAGCTATGAAAAACTCTGACATAGATTAACGCAATCTAAAATATTTGATTCGTCTATTGTAAATACTGTATATATTTTTTCAGCCCAATGGAACGCCAAGCTGATCGAGTACAAAGATTGGTTCCAAGCCCAGGAGTCTATCAAAGCCACAGAATCGCTTCGGCCTGGCAAACCGAAGAACTACGATGAACTGTTCGGGATCGACGGATCCTTCCGACAACTCACCATCGACTGATGATGAAGATGACAGTGATAAAGCTTCGGTTGGGTATTATTAAGTATCATGCAATAGAATTATGTACAAACGGGCTCAGCAGTATCAGAAACTTTTATTTTCTACTGGAAACTACGCATCTAACTACGCATTTACATGCCTAAACATTCCGTGCTTATATTGGCTATAGGCAGATGAGGCACGTAAATGATCATGTATGTATTATATTGGCTATAGGCAGATGAGGCACGTAAATGATCATGTATGTATTATATTCTGGCCGCCTGAGAGAATGCGATCATGACACATGTATATGTCTCTGTCTGTCCCGCGCTACTTTTCACTCTTTGTGGGAGCGAGATAGAGTGAAAAGTAGCGCGGGACAGATCTTCTTCTTTTTCTTTTTATTAATGGCGTCCTAACCTCTTTTGAGGTTAATTTTGCCAGTGTCAAGTGGTCAGGTTCTCATTTGAGATCCTGGAAATTATAATGTCTTGAGTTGATGTTAAGATGATGATGATGATTTGTCGCTCGTTAGCACTACCCAGGGAGGACGCGAAGGGCTGTGGGTTCCAAGTAATTCCTTCGGACGTGAGCGACTGCCTCCCCCTGGACAGATCTGATATAGGGACATATACATGTGTCAGGATCGCATTCTCTCATGTGTAAATCTTCTCTAAAGATCATCACAATTCACATAGTTAATCATCGATCTAAGGAGGAAACTATACGATTTAACTAGCTATGATTTTAGAGGGTTCTAAAATTCAATCAAGTACTTATACGGTTGTATTTGGATTTATATAGATATGAGCTTTAAATCTTGCCACTATAAGTTGGCTATGGATGCCAAAAAATTGGTTTCAAATTTCATATTATATCAAATATTATATTATACCTATAGGTGTTTCTAGAATAGATTGCGCCTCCGACAGTCTATGAAGCACATATTTTACCAGAGTAAAAATGTATGCGAGTTCAGATTTTTTGATAATTATTCATAAGAGTCATTTGCACGTCAACTCACTAAAGTTTTAGAAGCGTATTTCGTGCTTCCAGCTGAACAAACAACAATCGAAAAACATGGTCATCATTCATTTCGGTCATCAACATAAGGTTTTGGATTTTTGTATTGCTAAAGTCACAACTAAATATATAACGCACAACACTGTATATTTACGTAAATTATATCTCCCTTACTAATAAAAAACTGCAGGTTGTATACGGTGGAACCTGAAAAGAAAGAGCTATGTAGCTGCATATAGTGTATCTAATATAACAGGCAACTTGACAGATGTCAATCTTAGCCTGTTAGTGAGGGGATATTGCTCATAAAAATCGATTAATCAAAATAATCGATACACCCTTTAAACATTTGTGAATCGTGTCTAACATTTTATTCTTAATTGTTCAGTTACCCTAAATATACTTGAAAATTAAATTAATATCTTTAAGTGCTAATAGCAGTGATGGCGATGCCAACTCATCTGTTAGTTCAACTGAATTTCGATTCTTTCCGATTGTTTTGGTAACATCCCTAGTTTTTAAAAGTGTTTTTATGAAGTTTCAGGCTAGCTGTCAAGTTGCTTCTAAGCATGGATAGAGCTTGGACGAACTAGGTAGTTCGTCCAAGGGATAGAGTTATAGTGTGGTCTGTCCCGTACCACCTTCCATACGGCCACCCTGCACAACTTTTTATTAGTAAGTTTAGTTTGTTAAATATTTTGTGTGATTTTTAATGCAATGAGCTTACCAGTAACTGGCACAAAGCTTAAACTAGCAATGCAGCTTTCGTTCCATTTTCAGCTCGGGTCAGGAATTTGTCATTATGGAGTTTATGATTAGAGTAACTTGATAAAACCTGGAACTTTAAGTATACTCTGGAAAATTGAGAAAATACTGTGATTATAAAGAAGTTCACACTACACCATATTTATATGTATTGTTATTGCTAAGTCGCTAAGAAATGAAATAAAAATATTTTATCAAAATCTTCTTTATTGCAAAAATATCATTTCATATACAAAAGGTATATGTAAAAAATGCAGGTGAACCTTAAAATGTATTTCTCAGAGGCAAGTAAAAACATTTTTGACTCATCGAAAAGTTCATCGCGTCAAGTTTAAATTCATTTTCTGACCTGAAGGTCCACTAACAGCTCGATACCCTATTTTTCCCGATGAGTAAATGTTTGTGTTCACCCCAAGAATTGGATACAGTCTTCCAAAGATTTTTTGGTGCTTTAATGACGTTTACAAGGGGACAACGAACCTGTCAAAAAGCGTTTTAGTACCACCTGTCAGCGCGGACCAAAAGATCATTGGGAAGCTGTACCAATGGTCCTTTTGAGATTAAGCTTTAGTGAAGGGGTAGAAAGGATAATCTTTCCACTCCTCAATCTCAACGACTCGCTTGTCCTTGTTGAATTTATCGATGGTCGCGACTTCGTCATTGGTCAGTTTGAAGTCAAAGAGGTCAATGTTCTGCTTCAGCCGCTCCTGATTGGTAGACTTTGGGATCGGGATTAAGCCACGTTCAATCTGAGGATTTTAATTTGAACAAAATTATACAACAACAACATCATAGCTTTATCCCGTACGGGGTGGCAGAGGGACAAATTGCCTGCGTTTCGCCAGTGTTTCCATAGCAGGGAGCACTTATCCAGTGGAGAGCGCATAGAAACATTTTCCTTTGAAACACAACTCACCAATTTACGGGCGGCGGGGGACGAGGTAAGAGAGCTGTGATTGGTCAGCCGCTACTAAACTGTCTGGCGGCCCGTCATCGTACATAGGTTGCGTATGCGAACGTTTGTTGAATACAACAAACGTGTGGCGAGCCGCATTCCCCCGCAGGCGCAGTCAATTGGATATATAGTCTGTGTTCCATAGATACTCCATTTTGTGAGATAGGGGCTAGCCGATCGCCGTAGCTATGGAGTAATGGAGGTTTCCTCACGATATTTTCCACCATCACCACTAGGACGTCCATATAACGTACATTGAAGACAAATAACTTGAATTGATTTTTTAACTAACACCCTTCTATGGTCGTGTTGTATGTAACTATATAACATCGCGCAAAAAACTAGGAATGGAAATTTCGCCCACATTTAGTTCCTTGATCATTGCGTTTGGTATGTGTATGTACGGTCGCCTGCGCCTAAAAGTATAAAAGCAGTTTAGGCGGGATTCACTCGTTAATATGGCCGCCCGTATACTTTTAGACGCAGGCGACCGTACTTCAGATGATAATACAACAATATAGTACCATCGAGCCGGTCTGATGATGGAGCGCGAAGGTGGAAGGGGAATCCATTTTACTTACTTGTAAAGTAAACCCATCGAGTTTGGGCTCATTGGATTTATCATTAGGTCTGTCTGTCTGTCACCAGGCTGTATGTCATGAACCGTGGTAGCTAGACAGTTGAAATTTTCACAGATGATGTATTTCTGTTGCCGCTATAACAACAAAGACTAAAAAACAAAAGAAATTTAATATTAAGGGGGGCTCCCATACAACACCGTAATTTTTTTGCTCTTTTCTGCTCGATATTGAAAATGGTAGCAGGTAGACGCTTAAACTGTTCACAATATATTGAGTATATTATTTAATTCAAAAATAAATAATTCAATTAAAATTAAATTAATATTTAGGGGGGGCTCCCGTACAACATGTTTTTTTGCGGTTTTTTATAGATAATGGTAAGGAACCCTTCGTGCGCAAGTTCGACTCGCACTTGGCCGGTAATTTGTTTATACACTACTATAATTATTAGTAGTAGTAGTGGCTATTCTATCACGAGTTGATAACGATGACGTACCAAGTATCTCAGCGCCACCTGGCTAGTAGTCTTCTTGTGCGCATCAGCGATCTTCTTCAGGGCCGGGTCGTCGATCCTCGGCGGAGGAGCGTCTTCCACGTCCCTGCTGACCAGGAACCCTTGGGGGCAGTACGCCATGACTGCCATGCCGAGCTTCATGGAGTGGTCTACTAGTGGGTGCTGAGTGTTGGAGGGGTTGACCTGAGAAGGATTGTTGAGTACAGATTATCCCACTAAAATTTATATGCGAAAGTTTGTATGTTAGGTGGTGTGTGTACTGTGTGTGAGGGTGATGTGTGTGTGTCATCCTACTTCCCTTACTATAGGTACTATTATAAACAAATTTGACGCCAGCGTACTTCGTATGCTACTGACCAAAACGTACTTACGCTGGCGCCAGTTTGACGCCAGCGTAAATAAGTTTTGGACAGTAGAATACGAAGTACGCTGGCTTCACGCTAGCGCTTGTGAATTGGATACCGGTTTTAGTAGAATACAAAATACCTCGTATTGAAGTTTGTGCCAGGCTTGTCGTATGCTTGTGAACAGTAAAATTCGGGCCCAGAAGTTAGCAATCAGCTTCGTTTGTTAAACCACAGATAATACGTAGTTGTTGTACAACTAGACATAACCGGGAAATTATTTAAGATAATCATAAACTGACTAGAGATGTGTGGGCTCGAAATGGGGAGGCCTTTGCCCAGCAGTGGGACACATTACAGGCTACGTAAAAAAAAACATAAACACCCACCTCAAACTCATGAACGGCTGGTTTGATCTCACTATTCTTGACAAGTCGGTCGAGCTGCTCGATATTGAAGTTTGACACGCCAATGGACTTGGCCAGACCCAGCTTCTTGGCTTCCTCCATGCCCTTCCAAGTCTCCAGGTAGTCAATGTCAGCGGGGGATCCGTCGGGCTGAGATGAGAACATACAAACTTTTAGAAACAGACTTATCTAGGAAAATAGCTTGCCTTTGTACAATTGTGTAATTTTCGTGTTTTATGATTACAAATAAGTCCAATGACCTTGGAAGACATTGGATCATTATTTGAAAACCAAAGATCTAAAGCCAATGCCATCTATTGGCAGAAATATGAACTGAATCAAAGTTTGACGAATGGTTCGGCTGTTCCAAGTGCTTTTTTAGGGTTCCGTCCCCGACTGGTTCCAGACGGGAGCCTATTTCTGAGCCTCTGCTGTCCGTCTGTCTGTTACAGTTCAAGAAAACTAGACTCCAATATATGGAAAACTTGGCAAAAATAAAGGATAACTTTTATCTATCAGGATTATAGAGGTCAATTTTTATCTACTATATTTTTATCTATCTATTTAGTTTTAGGTTATATCTTTACTATCTATCTATTTTTAGGTTAAAGAGGCCAATTTTTATCTACTCTCCCTAAATAATCCTAGAAAAATTTATATACCTAGCACAAGTAAAGGGTAAAATCTGAAAACTGCAAACTTTAGTTTTTTATGTGGAAGCCTAATTACACATGTAACGCTCTCCAAGTGTGATCGGAACCCTTGATGCACGAGTCCTACTCGCACTTGACCGTTTATTTATACAAAGAAAAAGTGTCGTATGCTTACCTTCATGGCGATGGGAAAGTGTATCAGATACAGGTCCACATAATCCAGCTTCAGCCTCTCCAGCGACTCCTTGAGAGCCGGCACCACCTGGTCTCGTTCATGTCTGTCGTTCCACAGCTGCAATAGAACATACATATTTACATACAGGCACATACATTGCTTCTGGGCTCACACTAGGGAAAACTGTCATCATAAGATCCGAAGAGAGCTCGACCTTGGGTGTCTGTCTATCCGTCCGTCCGTCCGTGTATGGACCTCCTTTCATTTCATTTACAGGAGGTTTACAATTCGTCCGGATATTTTTTTTAATGTATGTACTGTACAGTATAGGTACCGCCATCCACGATGACGCGTGACGTAGCTATTGGCATCTTTGTCTATCAGCAGAGTGGCCCGATGAAAGAGAAAGATGCAAATAGCTACGTCACGCGTCGTCGTGGATGGCGGCACCTATACACCGATTACGCCTAGACGGATGGACCGATTTGGAAAATATTTTTTTATTTGAAAGGGTTTACCTTCTCATTGGTCCCATTAACACCAGGTCAGGATCTGATGATGGGATCCTGGAGAAATCGAGGAAACTCTTCAAATATTATAGGCAGACCTATAGCGATTTTTGTGTTTTTCATAATAACTCGTGCAAATGCACATGGTAAGCATATTCTTGTGATGCGGAACTGATGATGAAGACCACACATGGCCACCAGAACTGCTCAATTCTAGGTATAAACACAATCTACAATGCGTGGCTGACGGGCAACGCATAGGCATAGCCTAAACCGGTGGACCTAGAGCCATGAAACTTTGTGCAGGGGTTCCTGATGTAGCGTAGGGTAGCACTGAGAGGTGATTTAATGAAATTTATTCCCCAGGGGGGGGGGGGGGGGGGGAAGAGGGTTACAGTTTGAATTAAACTCAATCTAATCAAATAGGGTTTGTGGAAGTCGGTTTTTTCTAAAGTTTACTTTTTGTTTCAATTATTTCATTTCACCTACCTTAGTGGTAACAAACAGGTCTTCTCTCTTCACCAGCCCTTTCTTCACGACGTCTTCTATTCCCTGGCCGATTTGCTCCTCATTTCCGTAGAAGGAGGCGGTGTCGATATGCCGGTAGCCTGCTTGGACCGCCCAGCTGATTACGTCACGCATGGCGCGTATATCCTTGTCCTGAGGGAGGCGAAATAGCGTGATGGACTCTGATCGTTCCTTTATTAGACGTTCGAAAGTTCAGCATTATAATAAAATAAATAATATATTATCACGCCTTTTTAGGGTTCCGTACCCGAAGGGTGCCAAACGGGACCCTATTACTAAGCCTCCGCTGTCCGTCTGTCTGTCTGTCTGTCTGTCTGTCCGTCTGTCCGTCTGTCCGTCTGTCCGTCTGTCCGTCTGTCCGTCTGTCCGTCTGTCCGTCTGTCCGTCTGTCCGTCTGTCCGTCTGTCCGTCTGTCCGTCTGTCCGTCTGTCCGTCTGTCCGTCTGTCCGTCTGTCCGTCTGTCCGTCTGTCCGTCTGTCCGTCTGTCCGTCTGTCCGTCTGTCCGTCTGTCCGTCTGTCCGTCTGTCCGTCTGTCCGTCTGTCCGTCTGTCCGTCTGTCCGTCTGTCCGTCTGTCCGTCTTTCCGTCTGTCCGTCTGTCCGTCTGTCCGTCTGTCCGTCTGTCCATCTGTCCATCTGTCCGTCTGTCCATCTGTCCATCTGTCCGTCTGTCACTCACCAGGCTGTATCTCATGAACCGTGATAGCTAGACAGTTGAAATTTTCACAGATGATGTATTACTGTTTAGCCGCTAAATACTAAAAAAAAACAGATTATAATAAATATCAAAGGGAGCTCCCATACAACAGACATGATTTTTTCGCCATTTTTATAGATAATGGTACGGAACCCTTCGTGCGCGAGCCCGACTCGCACTTGGCCGGTTATTCCATACTTCACCACTCAGCTGGCTCAGTGCGGGCTGATGGAGCGGTGACTGGGACTGGACTGGGATTCGAAACGGCACGTCCTGCGTGAGAACCAAGCGTGTAACCCACATAACACATATTCTTATTCATTAATTTCGTTGCAGATGTCAAAAATGTGTAAGATTTGATGGGGCATATACAGGGGGGCCATTGTTTTGGCACGTCGGGTCTCGTCTCGCTCTCTCTCTCTCCCCCGCCAAGTCAAACGCCTCGACCGTCCCGCCCCGACGACGTGCCAAAACAATGGCCCCGAGACTTGGACGGCATGGCAAGGGATTTTAATTTTTTACCAATGGACATTCGTATATTTCGTATATATTTATTGCACATATCAGAAAAAAAACACAAACAATACAGAAAAGGCATGAACAAAGGCAAGCTTATCTCTAAAAAGAGATTTCTTCCAGCAAACCCAGGATGGACAGGATAAATTTTAAAACTCAAAACGGGTAGGCCTATGTGCTAAAGTAAAAATAAAATATAAATAAATTATATTACTAAATTACTGAATATAATAAATACCTAATTACCTACATGAATACATATTAATCATATATATCTTAACATAAATAAACCCTAATACATATTTAATACCTACTAACTTTATGAAAGAGAAAGATAATGCTCCTTTACACGATTTCTGAAAATGAAGAGAGATGGACTGTCCCTGATGGCGCAGGGAAGCGCGTTCCAAAGACTTATTGCCCTCATACGGAACCCATGTTTGTATGCGACGGTATTGTGTTCACATTCAAACTTACCGATATAGAAATAAGACATAAATTGTAATGGTTTAAAATAATGCCGCGGCATCCCGCGGGATCCTACATGGTAAAAACTTGCCATGCCGTCCCGGTCTGCGTAGGCCAGTGGGCAACATTAAACGTCCAAGACATGAGTTTTTTTTCTCTTCCCGGCCGGGATTTTAAACCGGGTCCGCTCGCCTGGGGAGCGCATTCTCGACCGCGACACCACAGATGTGTACTCACGGATCCGGCGGTTCCTAGCGCGATGGCGGGAATCTTGTTTCCATCGTTCAATGTCTTCACTTTCTCTGAGGTGTCAACCTCTTTGGATACCACGACCTGTAAAAAAACATATTATGTACACCGCAGATTGGCTAGGAGCGGAAAGCTTAGAGTGGTGACCCAGGGATATGCGTCGAGTCGCAGACCACCCGCCCGGATGTCAAGTCTGCTAAACACATTACGAATCACTGATCATTCAAAATTTGACATTATAGACTTGTGGCCAAGGTAATCTAATAAATCTAGGAACAAGTCTTAAGTTGAAGCATTATGTACAATGTGGCTTGACATTCTCAGAATTGTATATTTCCAGCAGATACATTTTATAAAGTCAATTTTGTGCAAAAAAAGACAGCATTTGATGGCAATTTTACATGACGTCATTCTGTTGTTATTTCATAGACCTCAGGAACAAAAGTTCCGTTTTGACAGTTCATAAAAAGTATTGCTCCATCCCTAAGCCCACAACTTCCGAACGGGCGGTAGCATACAAAAATATTAATATAATATTGACGTTGACTAAGTAATATGTATGATTTTATGGTCAATAAAAAATTTGAACTGAACTGAACTGTATCTTTTTTGACTTGACAGGCCACAAGCCTATTCTAATGTGCTTAGCAGACTTGACACATCGGATGACATTGCCAAAACTGAAGAGCAAAAGTGGATCAGGTTCACATGTCATAACGTTCATAAGGTTGGTTGGCCCCTCAGAGCAATGATTGTTCTGAGGTTGGCTCAGAAGAAGCCAAATGAAGCTCAGAAGAAGAATGAAGAGGTCTTTACTCAAAAGTGGGTGGCTGGATAAATATACACCGAAAAGGTAATGGCAGTTAACCGAATTTGAGAAGATGTAATGGTTAATAATAAAGTACAAGGTAAGGAATCAAAATTATACCAGAGAGGTTACTCAATACGGTCGAGGTCAAGCAAAAACTTGACAATTGGCATGGTCATTGGCCACTAGTCAAGTATAGACGAATTTAAATATTATATGTAAGTAATAAAGAATAAGTATCAAGATTTGTATAACCAGTTGGACATCTGATTTAAATTAAACTTTAATTTATATATATATTTCAACTCACATTCAAAATGGCCACCAGAAGAATCAACCGTAAACCCATCTTCGCAATCTGAGGTCCGTAGACACACTAGCGCTAAATATACCATCCTGTGAAAGAAATCCGCAAATCTATACTATTAAAATTCAAAGTCTTGACTGACTCACTGACTATATCAACGCACAGCCTAAATCGCTGTTCCTAGAGACATAAAACTTTGTTTTTTTCCATATACAGCGTAGGTTAGTACTGTGAATGGATTTGACGATATTCATCCCCCTGCTGGGGGAAATTTGGATTCGAGGAAAAAACTAGTCGACTTATGAATACGTTCATTTGACGCATAGGAAGTAGATTAATGCAGGTGATCAGCTCAGGCAGAGGCATTATATTAATTCAGCTTCCCACCATTTACAAAAGGGGGAAAAGTTAGAGTTGTATTTAACTCAAAATCTGCATAGGTAGTTAGTTCTCTGTTAGATATTGTAGTACCTACTTTACTGTGGTATAGTGTATAAATCATGTAAATGGCTAATGAAGGCTGAGAGACGACCGTATTTCAGCAGGGCGGTGGACTTAAAAGTATGGACTGGCCATTTTTATACGAGACTGCGCGAGCGAAGCCGCATGAGACTGTTAGTTAAATGTAGAAGGCAGTATGGTAATAGGTATCAACAGTGGAGATACCCATCGGACTGGTTTCATATAACAACACTGAGGAATGTAATCTGTACGGATTCTATCTGTACAATGGATATGTATGGGTTCCGTAGCCAAAGATAAGTAATATAATGGGTACACTATTGGGTCCGAAGTCAGATCGTTGTCTTCGCAGTTTGTTACCGTAGGTAGACGTTGTATCTTTTAAAACGCAATTGGACAACTGAGTTTCAAATTCTGTACCTTTTCAGGTCCAGAAAAAAATTAACCAGTCAAGTGCAACTGTGCAAGTCGGACTCGCGCACCTATAGTTCCGTACAAAAGCATGGAACCCTCTCGGTTGTGTTACTACTCTTTCTTGGTATGGAATGGAGCCATACGAGTGCGAGCCCGACTCGCACTTGGCAGGTTTTGAAGGTAGGCATGCAAATCTATGCAGTTATGGATAAAATATCTTCGATCTGTCTCAAGTGGAATGATACAGAGTGTAAGCTACTATAGTACCACTGACCACTGTACGACAACGGCGGTCATTTACATTTTCAGCGAAGTGTGACATGTAAAATGTTTGTTTATGGTTTTGCAAGATGGCAACGCAACAGCGATTTGATTCAGAGTTAACTGTCGAAATAAGTATACACGTTGACTTTTAATCAGTGATCAGGAGTAGAAAAATATTGAAATCTAGCTAAAATTAAACTTCTTAGGTGAGATTTCACGCAATTGCCTCATTGTTTAATTAGTCAAAAGTTAACTGATTATTATTAGATACGAGCCCACCATGTCCCACTGCTGGGCAAAGGCCTCTCTCTCCCTCAAAAGTTAAAACATAATTAAATCTAATAATCACTTGGATAGATGGTCATCCTACATACGACTTCTACGTCACTCATTAATTGTCATTGCCGTTAAATCATAAAAGAGGTTGTAAGCTCACAGAAGATACAGATTAGTAGGGGACAAGGAAATTAGGATAAACTTGATTTCAAAATCAAAGTTATCATAAAAAAACTGTTTCCATGTAATTACGAGTTCAACGTGACCGCCATCAATTACTGAGTTAGAAAAATTGGTACCTGATCACCGATTAATGGCCTACGCACACTGGTACCGCCTTAGATTATGCAATTTGGTCGTAGTTAAAGTGTATGAAGTTCACAGAAGAACTAAGACCTTGTGGTAAGCTATTGCATATGCAACGTGTATGCAAATTCATATCTAAAGCTGGAACTACAAATGCGTTGGCATGCAACAGCAGAGGATAAGGATAAATGGATAAATATTCAAGTTCAATGTTGTTATCCTCGTAAACTGTAGTGTGGATTGGAAAAATCGTTTATTTAAATGAATAATAAGATTAGAGATAACATCTTAGAGTAGGTAAGGCGTTTATTGAATAAACGGTCAAATGCAAGTAGGAATCGTGCACCAAGGGTTCCGATCACACTTGGAGAGCTGTTTAGAATTAATATTATAGCTTTTAAGTCAATTTCATACAATAACGCCTAAATCTGTTTCGATAGCAAAATGCATCTTTCCAACTCGTCATAACTGTCAGGCGTTCTTTGTCTCTTTCTTGCCTTCGTTTCTCTCACTTACGTAAACGTACTGACTGTATGTACTTCCTGATAAATTAAATCAGTATAAATCACCGAAACTGCCGTTTTCATCAAATACTACCTGGGATTCAAAACAAGAGCGTTACACGTATAATTAGGTTTCCACATAAAAAAACTAAAGTATGATGTCATCCATGTAAACCAAATTGAATATTTTTGTAGGAAGACAGAAATTTGCAGTTTTCAGATTTTTCCTTTACTTTTGCTATAAGACCTCGCTTGGTGCCAAGTTTTATGATTGTAGGCCTACGGGAAGTACCAGGTTTTGGGTCCGTTGCGATTACTATGAAAATCCAACAATTTTACAACTACTTCAACCAACCCTATTTGAAACCAATGTCAAGTGCTTTTTGACTTTAATACAAACTGTAAGCCCCATCCCCCCCCCCCCCCCCTTTAGGGAATTAATTTCTCTCAGTGCTATGCTACGCTACATAAAAACAGGTATTTTTTAAAAAAATAAAAATTAATTAATTTCTTTAACACACACTATTTCAATTACAGAAGTGGAGTCCTCCTTTTAAGTAAAAAAAATACCTGTGCCAGAACATAAGGAACCCCTGTATAAAGTTTCATGGCTCTAGTTCCACCGGTTTAGGCTATGCGTTGCCTGCCCGTCAGCCACGCATTGTATTTGTACCTAGTATTGAGAATTTCTGGTGTGGTCTTCATCATCAGTTCGGCTTCACAATATTATGCTTACCATGAGTAAATTCACGAGTTATTATGAAAAACACAAAAACCACTATAGGCCTGCCTATAATATTTGAAGAGTTCCCTCAATTTCTCCAGGATCCCATCATCAGATCCTGACCTGGTGTCAATGGGACCAATGGGAAGGTAAACCCTTTCAAACAAAAAAATAATTTTCCAAATCGGTCCATCCGCCTAGGCGCAATCGGGGAACATGCATTTAAAAAAAACCCGATGAATTGTAAAACTCCTCAATAGATTGATTTTTCTCATGTATAAAAATTAAGACGTGTAACAATGACCATCTGATTTTCAAGATGTAAAAAATTACAAAAAACTTAAAAAAAATAGTAAGTAGTCTATTAATTTAATATTTATCGTTGTGCACATATGTAGGTCTATCTTTTTTTAATTAATCCTGTCCATCCTAGGTTTGCTGGAAGAGATCTCTTATTAGAGATAAGCTCGCCTTTGTACATGTTTTTTTTTCATTATTAAGTGTCTGTATTGTGTTTTTGTGCAATGAAGTATAAAGTATAAAATGACAGCGTTACCTAGGTCTGGTCTTAATACAGGGTGAAACAGAAAGGGGTGTGTAAGCCGAAAGAGAGTTGTTAGGGACTTCATTCTGAACAACTTTCACTATGGGACCGACTTGATCAGAGCAACTTTATTTTTATTAACTCAGTACATTTCGGGCCTAGTGCTCAGCTGATCTGTATGGTAGAGTGAAAAATAAAGTTGCTCTGATCAAGTCGGTCCCATAGTGAAAGTAGTCAAAATTACTGACTGTGTGAATGTCCCTAAGAACCCTCTTTCGGCTTGTACTGTACACCCCTTTCTGTTACACCACTGTTCTGTTACAGGACTATATTGGGAGTTTTGTTTTATTGGTAAGTTCACTGGTAAGTCCATTAGGTACAAAGAATGTAGATCGTTCCTAGTGATAATGGTCTGAATAAACGCTTACCTATCTCAAATTAATTCTATTGGGAATGAAAATTTCCAGCAGTTCAACTGGTAAGAAAAATATTCTTTCATACATTCTCTATGAGAGTAGTCACACTTGTCAGTTTCCGTGACGCTCATAGAGAATGCATGAAAGAATAGTTTTCATTGACACGGACCTGTGCCGGACCTGTGCCGGATCGGATCTCCATGTATGACCGGAACCCTTGGTCTGCGAGTGTTTCTCGCATTGGACCTTTTTATGTACATGTACAATGTACCTATATAGTTGAATTGAAATTGAACCATTGCTGGAAATATACAATTTTCATTACAGATGAAATATCACATCGAGGCTGCTTGAATGATTTGTTATTTGATTGGTATGAATTTACTTACACAATGAAATTACTATCATTAAAATGAAATTACTAAAATATGAACATAACTGCCAAACGGTTACAAAACGTGTCATAAAAGTAGGTACTATACGTTTGCGTTTGCGCAATTTCATTGATAGAAATGCAGGTACCTGAATACCTGATTAATTCATTTGTTTTTAATTAAATTAATCAGTACTTGTATAAGGACTATAAATTTCGCAAATTGTTGCTTGGATTAAATTAGTGCTAAACGTAGAAGAACATACATACTGCAAATAAGAAACAGCCTATTGCAAATAAAAAACAGCCTATTGCAAATAAGAAACAGCCTATTTCTATCGGAGATAATAAAAATGAAAACATGGACAATTATGATATACCTAGGTAAATATAATTAACCTTTACCATTAGCAATGTCGATAATAAAAACCGGTCAATTGCGATTGGGACTCACTCATGACGGGCTCCGTATCATTGTACAAAATATTACGCAAAATACGTCTTTTTATAAAATCTTATGTAGTTCACGATTTGTTGCTGTAGAGGCGACCGAGATACACATTCTGTGATAATTCCAAATTGCTGGTACCTTTGCTCTCAGTCTCATGATGAGATACAGGTTACTTACGTACGAACTGACAAATGAGGCGTGGGTCACGTTTGCCAACCATCAGTTAAAACCTGTATGTATGTTTTATTTACCTCGTATCAAAGATGTAAAGTCGAATGCTTACCTCAGGTTGTAAGTAGCTATTTCACCCTCGAACTATCTAAATGTCTGAAATGTCTAAATATCTCGAGTACACTCGATCCGTTAGCGCCCTTTGCGAGCACAGCTTTCACGGACGCCAAATTGGATCTTGTTTCGAAATAGCTCTCTTACGCTTCTTGTGTAATTTATTATTTATTTATTTAGGAAGCCAACAGCATTTATCATTACAAAATGTTAATTCAATAACTAACGAGATAAAGCCAATTACAGGTTTCCATTGATTAGGTACATTCTTAGATTCTAATTATTCACTTATTTTTCTAAGTACTTCATAAGTCATAAGTATTTTATTCAAAAACAATACATAGATTGTGTGTGAAATTACAAAAATTACAGTTAATTTAAAAGTTGTCATTTCAAGTCGTCAGTACAATCTACTATTATTATTTCAGGTGTTTTCTCTGTCTACATTACTCATCGTATGCTGGTTGATGCACGTAATAAGTATGCCGACACAACGGACCCAAGACCTATTGTAAGTCGGTAATGTAATGTAGTATGTTCCCAAAACTCATGGAGCACTTATCCAGTAGAGATCGCATAGATACATTTTCCTTTGAAACACAAATCACCAATTTGCGGGCGGCGGGGGACGAGTTAAGAGAGCTCTGATTGATCAGCCGCTGCGAAACTGTCTGGCGGCCCGTCATCGTACATAAGTTGCGTATGCGAACGTTTGTTGAATACAACAAACGTTTGGCGAGCCACATTCCCCCGCTGGCACAGTCAATTAGATATAGTCTCCGGTAAAACCCCTCTAGCAACCCGCAGTATATATTGCATGATTGTAAGTATTGCACAAGTCGGCATTTTTGAAAAACAGCGGAAATGAATTCACCGCTGCGGTCGTCCGGCGATCGCTGAGATTTTTTTAACCGACTTCCCAAAGGAGGAGGTTTACAATTCGTCCGGATGTTTGTTTTTTTTTTTATGTATGTGCCCCGATAGCGCCTAAACGGATGGACCGATTTGGAAAATTATTTTTTTGTTTGAAAGGGTTTACCTTCCCATTGGTCCCATTGACACCAGGTCAGGATCTGATGATGGGATCCTGGAGAAATCGAGGGAACTCTTCAAATATTATAGGCAGACCTATAGTGATTTTTCTGTTTTTCATAATAACTCGTGCAAATGCACATGGTAAGCATAATATTGTGATGCGGAACTGCTGATGAAGACCACATATGGCCACCAGATCTGCTCAATACTAAATACAATGCGTGGCTGACGGGCAGGCAACGCATAGCCTAAACCGGTGGACCTAGAGCCATGAAACTTTGTACAGAGGTTCCTTAGTAGCGTGGGGTAGCACTGAGATGGGATTTGACAAAATTAAGTCCCCAAGGGGGGGGGGATAAGGGGTTACAGTTTGTATTAAACTCAATCTAATCAAATAGGGTTTGTGGAAGTCGGTTTTTTCTAAAGTTTACTTTTTGTTTCAATTATCATTTCTAGCCATTCGGGGCTCCATTTGGTCGCACGTGCCACGCCTCTTAACCTATCTCTCGATATCTGTGAGTACGACCGTGGTGAGTCAAGACAGCAACAGTGTGCAAGTGGGAAGTGGGAAAGCATGATTAAGGAAGGACGCCATTTAAGATTAGTTACTTTATAGAATCAAGTAACACACCATCGGTATTAGTGTTTCATAATATGCACTTTATTTTCAGACGTTCCCTGTGGTATATTGGTTCCGAGACTTGTGGAAGGGACGAACTCTTAACTATCATGAGGGGTACACTAGGAATTTTCATCCATACGATAACTACCGTCAACCTATGTGGACTGGTTTGAAAGAGGAAAACAAGAGATTCTCGGTGGTCGATGACTATGTACAAAGTAAAGCAAAGTACGAATTGGTAGAAATGATGAAACTTATGCTGATAGGGATTCGTACGAAGATAAGAGCAATGGATGGTATGCGGCTGCTTCATGAAAAGCAACTGTCATTCCAAATAGGCAAGTTTTTTTATGTATCGTTATGGTCCAAACGGGTAACCAGTACCTTTTTAGCAATTCATTAGAGCTTGTTCAATCAAACTGAAGTAACGCGTGACTCATTAACTACCGCAGTTACACACACAAGCATATCGCAAATGAAGGAGTGGGGCGCGTCAATTCAGGCCCCCAATTCTACAAGCGAATCGTATGCCAATTGCTAAAGCTAGGGCGCGAACGACCGGGGGGGGCAATGCTACTAAAATAAGCGTTCCATTAGCAATTTGCAAGGCCTTCAAGGAAGGCAAGGTTTCGAGAATGCCTCAAAAACGCCTTGCGAATACTGACAATCCGTTTGCGTTTTGTTACCGGAATACCAAATGACGCCATTTCGGGCGTTTTAGAAGCGGTGGCGTTCCAATTTAAACGCGTTTCCCAGAGCAGCATCGGGCCTCGGTTTGTTTGTACGCTGGCGCGGCACGTCTCGGCCGGGCGCACTGTGGGATGGATTTGGAAAAAACGGACATTTTTTTTTTTTTAAGATATCATTATTCTCTTTTTAGCAATCGATATTAAGACGATAAGATGTTTTTGATGACTATAATACATCTCGTAAATTAAATCATTTACAACAAAAAGTCATAAAACACATCGCATCGTCTTAATTAGGACTATCTATTGCTAAAAAGAGAATAATGATATCTTAAAAAAATATGAATGTCCGCTTTTTCCAAATCCGTCCCACAGTGGGGCGGGCGGGGCGTGCGTCGTCGTCTCGTCGCCAAGCCTAAACGGGATTTCTGTGCCCTCGCTACAGCAATTGGCATGCGATTTGTTTGTAAAATTGTGGACCAGATTGAACAAGCTCTACCTAGTATGATCCGAAAAAATACTTTTATTCCGATATACGTTTATGGAGGTTTTTACGACTTCTAGTACTACCATGGGCCTATTAGACTACGCTGTCGGCAGGGCACGATATGCATAGATGTCTCACTCATGATGGAACGACTAGAAAGAGACAGTGAGTCAGACAGGGCCCTGCCGACAGCGTAATGTAATAAGCTCCAAGTTAACACTGCAGTGTTCTTGACAGGAGCTAATCCATGCATTACTACGAATAGAGGCGCTGTCTGAAACGAAAAACGTGTCGCTACCAGGGCCTCAAGTCCCGTACCGCTACAGCCTCCCAGTGGTGTAGCGATTGCTTCAAAATACAGAAAATGACACAATCGGTAGTCTGGTAAACAAAATTGGCCGCCTTCGACGCTATCGACTTCTCAATAGCATTGGCGTGGCAAATTGGAAGTCCGGTGTGCTAATGGCTCCACGGTGGCTGTGGCATGGCAGTGGCTGTCAAAATTGATATTCTGCAGCAATACGTTCCTTCCAACGTATGCCGAAAACCAAAGACAAACCTATCGATCGATCGATTATAGAGGAAAGTGGCAAAGTAATCTGGTGGAGGGTGTGTTTGTGTCTGTGTGTCATTGCTAGAGCCATTCTGTTGATGTTCTGTTGATATTCTGTTGATATTCTGTTGATATTCTATTGAATGTAACAGTGGACTAACACGGCTGGCAACTAATAGCCATTGTATAGCCGTATTATATCGATGGCGTGGCGATGGCTTGAAACTTTAGAGACTTAACACCCTGATCACGTGGGAAGCGGGTAGCGGGGTGCCGGGCGGGGCGAGCGCACGTAAGATTGTACAACGCAGAAGTGAGACTGCTTTAGTAGGTACCTAAATCACCTCATTTGAGTGCAGTTTATTACAAAATGTAATTACCTACCTGACCATTTTTTTCAACCCATGATGGCATGATTGTGAAACCTCAGCTTTATACTGCCGGCTCTTTACTGAGCTTGGATAATATAAAACATGTATGCCACACGTGTGAAAGCTAATTTCTGAAATGTCATGTCCATACTTTTGATAACATCGCGCCCCAAGGTATTCCGACCACAGGTTATAAAATTAACAAACATGTATTAGGTAGTTATTTTTGGATATAAATAAATTTGATTGGGGTGGCAATTCCCGACCATTAGAAAGGAAAGCGTAAACGACAATATTGCCATTTTTGTATTAAATATAGAAGACTAATTATTGGCGTCTATACACTTCGACAATTCGCCTCGAGAATTGGCCTCCTGGGCCCACCGCTCGCCGATAGCTAAGCACTCACTCATGGATCCACCCGCCAGATGCGCCTGCCAGGCATGCCCGGCGGGCACATGTTCTCATGTATGGGACGAAAAGGCACTGATATGCCTGACAGGCATGCCCCTGCGATGCATGTGCCTGATGTGGGCCAGCATACGCCATTGTGTACTGGGGCCTTTAATAATAGTAATATTATTAATCGTTTATTCATGAATAATATAATAGTTTTACAATATAATTCTTGTTAATAAACTGGGTAAAGAACAAGGGATGTTCACTAATCCCTAAAAAAGGGCAAACCCTGTGGTATAGGATGAGTAGTAGCACTTCCCTCTAGTAAAGTGACACCATTTTGCCAATAAAGTAGGTATAATGATATTTGTCTCTTAGATACATTTCACCGTCGAAAAAAACGGTACTTGATAGGTGTGTTTTTGATGAAATCTGTCACAGAGATCAAGCTATGTTTTACAAAGAATATTGTGTCCTTTTTACAGGCTTTGGCTTAGGTGTTATGAGAGACACATACAAACGGATGACGCAAACTTACAAAATGACTTTGAACAGGTACGATACGAGTGTGTGCATTAGAACGGGATACAAAAAAAAGTATTGACTCAGACGCTTCCTTAGATAGGCGGTCCAGCCGATACACACGCATAAATAGGCGTTTTCAGGATATGGTACTCAAAACCAAAGGCCTCGTACTTAGTCAACGTCGATATAATATTAATATTTTTGTATACTACCGCCCGTTCGGACGTTGTGGGATTAGGGATGGAGCAAAGAATTTAAGGGCAAGAAACACCCCCTTACCTCTTTTAAAATATGGAGGGCCTTAAAAAATACAATTTTATGTATTTCTACTTGTCTAACCGTTACGCAGCAGAATAAAGGACATAGTTTTAGGTTCCCATAGTGTTCGTGTTAATTTTGCCAAATTTTCCATACATTTGAATCTAGTTTTCTTAAGCTAACTAGGACACCTATTCGACATCAGTTTCATAAAATTCGACGACTGAAATTCGCGCAAACTTGCGATAACCGCGTAGCCATAGCCACGTTCTATGACGACGCCTACTGGTACCTTCAGTTGCCCTAGAATCATGAAATTGTGCAAAGCAAGATCTTGCAGTATAATAATTGAAACAAAAAGTAAACTTTAGAAAAAACCGACTTCCACAAACCCTATTTGATTAGATTGAGTTTAATACAAACTGTTACCCCTTATCCCCCCCCCCCTTGGGGACTTAATTTTGTCAAATCCCATCTAGTGCTACCCCACGCTACTAAGGAACCTCTGTACAAAGTTTCATGACTCTAGGTCCACCGGTTTAGGCTATGCGTTGCCTGCCCATCAGCCACTCATTGTATTTGTATCTAGTATTGAGCAGTTCTGGTGGCCATATGTGGTCTTCATCAGCAGTTCCGCATCACAATATTATGCTTACCATGTGCATTTGCACGAGTTATAATGAAAAACACAAAAAACACTATAAGTCTGCCTATAATATTTGAAGAGTTCCCTCAATTTCTCCAGGATTCCATCATCAGATCCTGACTTGGTGTCAATGGGACCAATGGGAAGGTAAACCCTTTCAAACAAAAAAATAATTTTCCAAATCGGTCCATCCGTCTCGGCGCTATCGGGGCACATACATAAAATAAAAAAAACATCCGGACGAATTGTAAACCTCCTCCTTTGGGAAGTCGGTTAAAAATCACAAGTAAAGCCAAAATTCAAATCTCTGAAAGCTTCCCTAAAACAAGATTTGGTCGGAGTCCTCGGTGCGCGAGTTCAACTCGTAGGTAATTGGCCGGTTTTCTGTTGTTAGACACAGACGAATCGAAGCTTTCGACACCCTGTATTATGGAGTCCTGCACATCACCGAATATTTTGACATGATGGAATTGGTCGCGGCGTACTGCATGAAGATTGAAGGGTTGGTAGATGCAATACGGATGGTGAGTGTTCAGACACTGCAAATGCTCAGGCTTTCCCATGTGCTATGGTCCGTAACGGTCTCTTGGTCATTTAATTTCCTTCTGCATATTTTATGTGCCTGCATGGCTCCGTCTATATAGGAGGGTCATTGATTCCGCTTGAAACACTGTTGTTTCCTCCCCCTGTATTGCGGCTGTTTTTTGAAATGTTGTTAAGCTGCTGTTTACAATTTATACAATAATATCTGGAAACCGAGCTTTGCTCGGTGGTTGGTGGTACAAACACAATAAAACATTACATTCATATCATCAGACTGCATAAACATCGATTAATATGCTGCTCTGTTTTGGAACGGCTGCAAACGAGACGCAAAAAGGCATTTTGTTTTCCTCTAGGCTCAGATATTCGTGTAGGCTGAAAGATTGAATTCTGTGCCTACAGTCTTCACAAAATAAAAGGCCCGTTTTGACAGTTCACGCCCATGAAGTTTTAAACCCTAACGGGTAGGTAATAGAAGCGGTTTTCCTAAAAAACTTGTACGCTTTGCTTGTACGCAACGTACGCAACGCAACCTCTTCATGGGCGTGAACTGTCAAAACGGGCCTTTTATTTTTTAACACTCACGAGGAAAACAAAGTGCCAGTTTGCTTAATAGCAAGCAAGAAGGTTGAATAACAGATGGTGAACTTAGATTCGACCTTATTTGAACGAAATGTTTTTTGTATGAATTTTCCGGAAATTTTACATGCCAAGCAAGTCCAAGCAGCCATCGCGGAGACTTCACATGGGTAGGTAGAACCATGGAGCAAATACTAGTACTTGCTCTAATACTTGCTCTATGGTAGAACTCATAGGGTGGCGGAAATTTTACAGACTAGCAAATCGAGCAACGAGCAGCATGCATTGGCAGCAGGAGTTATCCTTTGCATGTGCGCCCACGCCCTCCACCGTCGCCGTCCTGGACGTTCGTACCTATTTCCGAAATACGGGACAAATACGGGGCATGTAGTAATACGGGACGCGGGATGGTCAACAGTCCTGTATATACGGGACTAATAGCAACCCTACCTGAAGGGTACTTCCCGTTGGCCTTCGATCATGTAGTAATTTGGCACAAAGCAAGTTCTTATAGCACAAGCACAAGTAGGTAAAAGGGAAAAATCTGAAAAATGCAAACTGTCTCTTTGCAAAAAAATAATAATTACATCATACATATTTTTTATGTGAAACCTAATTACACCAGTTATGTACGAGGACGAGGTAATAATCTCCAAGTGTGATCGGAACCCTTGGT
This sequence comes from Argyresthia albistria, assembly GCA_963457715.1. NCBI lineage: Eukaryota > Metazoa > Arthropoda > Insecta > Lepidoptera > Argyresthiidae > Argyresthia > Argyresthia albistria. Next base: position 7,240,392 of record OY735274.1, on the reverse strand, counting down.
CCGCGAATCCTTGTCGCACTTGACCGTTTATTTTAATATTTAAGGTGCCCGTAGACAACATTACTGACTTGGAAGCAACGAGCACGGAGAGCTACTTCAATATGCAGACCGAGCCTGAAGATACTTCTCCAGGCAGAAGGTACATAGGTATTCAATATGATCACTTAATAATGTATTTTCATTGATTTTATGAAGACCTTCCCATTAAAGGCCTCCCCACTGTTGAGGTACTTACGCTTCGGGCAGCTAAGATTGCGCAATTCCGAGCAACTATGACGTCATGCTACTCAAAGCTTTAGCCTGTTGATGTATCAAGCAATTTAAGGCAATGGCAATAGCTATTGTCGCTAGAGTTACCGCCGCACCATATGGAATTTGGCGCAATGAGAAGTAATATCGCGGAAACAACTGCCGCAATTTGTTGGAATCACAGATGCCTGGTATATTTTTTTTATCACCCACTGTAGCGTAAGGACAAAAGAGTCCTTGGAACAATATTGACATTAAAATTATTAAAAAAAAAAATTACATTAAAATTATTTTGACAGTGGGCACCAAGACGTCAATGAATATCTAATTTTTGACGTTGGTACCCATTGTGGTCGATTCTCTAGGTTACACTGACTAAAATTACTTGACAATATTAAGTTTGACAACTCTTATGCGGACGCCATAGATTCCATTTTCGAACTGACTTTTGAATTATTTTAATGTACTGATGAACTAATTCAAAAGTGAGTTCGAAAATGGAATCTATGGCAACCGCGTAAGAGCGTCGGAGCTAATATTGTCAAGTAATTTTAGTGAGTGTGTCCTAGAGAATTGGCCCCACTGTCAAACTAATTTTAATGTCATTTTTTTTTATAATTTTGGAGAATGACAATGGCTCGACTAAGGGGGTTATTGACCGAGCGAGCGAAGCGAGCCCGATTTTGCTTGCGATAGGAGGCTGATTTTGCTTTCGTCTGTCTGTAAGTATCTATATTGTATGTCTGTCAGTTCTGGTCTAGGGGCCACAGTTTTGAGAAAGTTGCAGTGCAATATGAATATGAATATGAATATATGACAAGCGTGCTTTATCGGTCAGTCCTGTGGTTCTGTATAGGTTGTCAAATATTGTGTCAATACAGTCTTCCAGCAATCTTTTGGCGTGTAAAAGACGTAACAAGGGGGCGCCACTTCTCCGTTACTTAATGCAACGAACCTGTCAAAAAGCGTTAGTTCCACCTGTCACCGCGAGCCAAAAGATCGTTGAATAGTCGTATCTGCAGGTTGTATATATTTTCAGATTCCTCAAGAACGCACAGCGGGTTACGAAAAAGTATCAAGATCAGTCTAAAAATGCGTCGACGAAGCGTTATCAGCAGGCGTGGTCAGGAGAAGATTCCTGGAATATCGGAGGGTTATATTGATAGACTAGCATTAAGCCCGCAACTTCGTATGCGCTTTTTGTCGCATTTTTATTGTTGAGATCAATTTGCAAGTGTGCGTATACACATAGAACTTAAAAGGTATAAAGATAGGGAAACATTTTCAAAAATCGTCTACCTTTATCGTGTCAACGGCATTTTGTGAGCAACACTGCTGAATAGTGTCAAAGTTTAGGTTGACTTGCGGAACTTTGATAAGTAGGTATTTGACATAAATTTAAGTATGCGAACTCGAGAATAATGGTAGATAATTTATATTTAGTACCTATTACACCACCGTATCACCAGACTATCAACGCTGAACGCTAGCTCGGTGCATGCAGGGTTTCGGTTTAGATTTCGAGCTGCCCCTTTAGGGCGTTCGAAACTGTTTCTTGACTATAATATTATAATATTAATAATAGATACTATAATATTATAATATAATGATGAGCACCCTGTGCTACTACTATAAGTTACTCTGTGCTACTACATTACACAATTAATACTACATTACGATACATTGCACCAGTTATAACGCGGGAAGTGTCCTAATGCTAATCAAATTTATCATTATCACATAGAATCGAGTCAACCATCAGATACCTACCGTCTCTCTCTACCAGATGATGCCTTACCTATGCAAACAAGTGTAGGTAGACGACCCGACTATATGGTTGAACGACACCCCGACTGGTTCTTAGTATTTTTTTACAGGGCTGCTTGGATGTTATTTGTTGAGTTGAGTCTTCGTGTTCGTTTGACATGTATAAGACAAAAAACATCACGTAGTGCTGAATAAAAATTATTTTAAAAAGACATTTTTTCTTTAAAACCAGCCATATCATGATATGCCCAGAAATGGCTTGGCAATATCATGAACTGGCGAGGCACATCATGATATGCCCGATACTACGATCGGCCGCCGACAGATACAAATGGTTCAAATCATAGAACGCGCGTACTGCAGCGCTGATGAATCTGAGGAAAATCGTCGGTTGAGCTCGTCGGTGGACCGACGATCTATGGGAATTTTGGGAATGTATTGGCTGGAAATAGTGCTCGACCGACCGTCAGCGCTGATGATAAGTCCTGAAAGAAAATCTGTGGAAAGTTCATACTGACTTCACTCGACTCCTGGTCTCTTGTTCTGTGGGAGAAGCGTCCTCCCTTTCCCAGGTCCTCTTCTAAAAATCCCCTTTGATCTATCCGACCAAAAGGCAAAAACTCCCTTACCCCAATGGTCAGGTTACGGTCCGATCCAGCCCCAGACCAGGGCCCGAATTCTACTGTACACAAGCATACCACAAGCCTGGCACAAACTTGAATACGACGCATTTGGTATTCTACTAAATCTCACAAGCGCCAGCGAGACGCCGGCGTGACGCCAGCCTACTTCGTATTCTACTGTCCGCTGGCACCGTTCCAACGCCGCCGGCGTCTCGCTGGCGCTTGTGAGATTTAGTAGAATCAAATCAAATCAAAATATATTTATTTCAAAAACAGGAAATGTACTTACAGCGAAAGTTAATACAACAGATTAGTAACAAAGGAATCAACTAAGTAAATATTTTAAGGGTATACGTACATGAATATGAGACATTATGAAGTACATTTAGGATGAGAGACGAGCTGGTATCCTAGCTAGATTATGTAATAATCTGTATTAAGGAATACCAGACCCAGCCCCTTACATTAGGGTGATTAGAACGTGTTTATTATATCTTATCTTAATTTATTTTATTTTAAATATCCTTTGTTCAGTTAATTAACATTTAGAATACCAAATGCGTCGTATTCAAGTTTGTGCCAGGCTTGTAATATGCTTGTGTACAGTAGAATACGGGCCCTGGTCCGGTCCGCTGCAAAAATACTCATGAGTTTCTTCTAATATAGCAAAAATATCGCCGTCGCACTGTACAACGTTACATAACCTTAAGGTAGTCCACTTACTACTGGATAATAGGTAGGTACATGTTGAGTTGAGCCATAGAGCTGATAATATGAAACACCGGTTTTAAGTTCAGTGTTTCGTGGACATCGCGATACGATGCTGGTCCCTACGTTACTTCTACTGATTTGTGGTATAAATGTGAGTACATCGTTGTTTATGATTTGTATCTTACTGCATACAAGCTCTTTAACTAGTGGCTCTGTGAGCTGTAGACCTCGCGAGTATGTCGGTGGGAAAGCTGAACTGCTAACACACATAAAAAAATAACCCAAATAATTTTCTTTCAATAACACATACAAACTTATGAATGTACCTGGTTACGTACATGCAGTATGAAAGTAGCCGCACCAATAACTTTGTAAACTACATTTCGCGATCTTTTATACAACCTATTGACTTTTTACTAAAATTATATGATCTGTTTCACTCTCATAGTCTTTAAAAATCCAACGACACCTCATTTGTTAATATCCATCGAGCCGTTTGGGTTGTAGCGATTTTTTTACATTTTAAAACCCCATATCTCCGCCATTTTGAAAAAAAACAAAAAACTGGCTCGAGTAAAAAATTCTATTTATTTTTTCAACCTGCTCACAAAACATGAGAATCGGTTCATAAATGCGACCTGTAGAGAAGAACAACCGGACATACAAAAGCATTTTTGCCCAAACCTGAAACGGAGACGCTTCGCTCGCTTCGCTCGCTCATCTGTTTCACTCTCATGGTCTTTACGAATCCAACGACACCTCATTTGTTAATATCCATCGAGCCGTTTGGGTTGTAGCGATTTTTTTACATTTTAAAACCCCATATCTCCGCCATTTTGAAAAAAATCTAAAAACTGGCTCGAGTAAAAAATTCTATTTATTTTTCCAACCTGCTCACAAAATTTCACGAGAATCGGTTCATAAATGCGACCTGTAGAGGAGAACAACCGGACATACGAAAGCATTTTTGCCCAAACCTGAAACGGAGACGCTTCGCTCGCTTCGCTCGCTCGGTCAAAAATCTGTGGTATTCAACATTTTGAAAATTTATGCGTGCGTATATTTATTTTTGAAAGTTTCAATTAATATTAAGTTAGGCATACAGTCACACACATAATGTTACTTACTTACTAGCTTATGCCCGCAAGGCGGAGTTAGGTACACTTTTTGGTTGCATTTTTACGGTTGCGATTCACTTACAAGTCTAAAAGATCGTGTCATAAGTTTGTGTTGACTTGGAAGTTTGATAATAATAAGCATTTGATATCAATCCGACTTAATACGTATATGCGTCCCTGAAAATAAGGCAGGTAATTGAATTTTAGTAATATGTCACCAGACTGCAACGCTGAACGCTGTCTCGATGCAGAGGGCAGCGTATATGGTTAGTCCAAACCGACACTGGGGTCTATTTGGGAGGTGTCAAAGCACTAAACTAGAGGAACTAAAGGCACTAAACTGACAACCTTCAAATCCGACAGCTCTTGCGCGGCGGCCACAGATTCCATTTTCGATCACACCATTTTAATTAGTTTGGTTAGTTCGTGTCGCCTCCCAAATCACAGGCCCTGTCAAAAGTTTTCGAGCTGCCCCATGGGAGCCTCTGGCACAGCTTGAAGACTACTACATTACACCGTGTGATGATAGTAGTAACGCTGGAAGCATCCGAATCAATTATCATAATATCTCATAGAAACGAGACACTCATCCATACCGTCTTTGTTAACCAGATGTTGCCTAACCTGCACGATCTTTCCAGATGTGCAGGTACCGCTAGGCTACGGACACATTTTCATCCTACCAAAATTCATTCCCAGTAAATTCAACCTAATTGTCTTCTCCAAAGAGCTCCACACTTGATCCCTTGATAACCTAACTGATAATACAATAAGTATAATTAAATACCTAGCGATAGCAACAAAGCATTTGCTAGTAATTATTTCTGTAGCTAAATTGCTTTAATCACGATACCAGTGAAATTAAAATAAAGCTCTGTTAATAGTTATTTCCGTGATGAATAATTGAATACTAACTAAAACACGAATACTTACCTATCTAAACTAATTTATCTTCTCAGGACATTAGTATGTTTAAGGACATAAGTCTTACAAGTAAGTAGTAAGAATCAGTGTTACATCTACCTATAGGGACCAAAGTGGCGCATAAAATATCAAATTATCTATTGGTCACGCGAGGATGCTATCCATCCCCAACCCCAGGGAGCACTTATCCACGCCAGGTTCACTTCGAACAAAACAGCGAAAACGGCCGCGCACACAGAGCTAAATTGCGCTCCGCATAAGCACACGCGCCGCCACACGCACACATTGCCAAATGTAGTGTTTTCATGTGGTGCGAGAAAGGGCTATGCAGTATGCTAGGCGTAACGTTGACTGACGTCATTCGTCCGAGCGGCACCTGGGGCCCGATGCTGCTCTGAGAAACGCACTTATATTGGATCGCTACCACTTCCGATCTATTTACGATCTATTTGCGATTCTTTAGGAGCATACCAAATGACGCCATTTTGGGTGTTTTAGAAGTGGTAGCGATCCAATATAAGTGCGTTTCTCAGAGCAGCATCGGGCCCCTGTTAACTTGGTTGTGTTGTGATTACCTGTGATTTGCGCGCACAGCACACGATAGCATTATTTAAGGGCTCTACTTACGATACAATTTGTCTCGCGATAAGTTGCTGCAACTTGTATTCTTCATGGTGTAGATAAATAATATTTGTTGTATGCTTAAACAGATAATAAATGGTGGTAAAGCCCCAACGCTGGTACTGAATGATGGGCACGAAATTCCCGCTGTTGCCCTGGGTACCGGACGTGGCACAGCCGCAGGGGTAAGTGAAGATCAATTATTTAGCCCTTCATCCTGTCTAGAGGAAGCCCTTTGCCCGTTATAGGGCTCTGTTTACTACATGCCAGCCGATTCAACCATAAGGCTTGGTAAAGTTCAAAAACAATTCAACGTTTTTACGCTTTTTAGGGTTCTGTACCCGAAGGGTGCCAAACGGGACCCTATTACTGAGACTTTGCTGTCCGTCCGTCCGTCCGTCCGTCCGGCCGTCCGTCCGTCCGTCCGTCTGTCACCGCAGGCTGTAATCTCATGAACCGTGGTAGCTAGACAGTTGAAATTTTTACAAATGATGTATTTCTGTTGCCGCTATAACAACAAATACTAAAAAACAAAATAAATTCAATATTAAGGGGGGCTCCTATACAACTAACGTGTTTTAATTGCGGTTTTTTTATAGATAATGGTACGGAAGCTGGTCACGGTGCTGGCCCTGCTTGACTTCAGCAATGCCTTTAACTGCGTCGATTTTGACATCCTTGTCGCTATATTGAGCTCACTTAATGTCTCCTTCCACGCTACTAACTGGTTTGATTCATATCTGAGAGGTCGTCAGCAACGCATCAAGTCTGTAGAGACCGAAACGCAATGGTGCGATCTTTCCTCGGGAGTGCCTCAAGGCGGTATTTTTTCTCCTCTTCTATTTTCAGTTTTTATCAACTCTATCTCTGACGTCCTCTCCTCTTCTTATCATCTGTATGCAGATGATATCCAAATATATCGCCACTTCTCACCCTCTAAATCAGTTTCATCCGTGGAGGCACTGAATGCTGACCTCGCCAAAGTGAAGGACTGGGCCTCCTCATACGGGCTGTTGGTAAACCCGACCAAGTCACAAGCCATCATACTAGGAACCAGGCACTATGTATCTTATAATGGCATCATAATAGACTACGCTGACAAAGTGAAAAACCTCTGGGTTATTTTCGACAACCACCTGTCCTGGTCCCCACATGTCAGCGAGGTCAGCAGACGGGTCTTTGCGTCTTTCCACTCCCTCAGGCGACTGCAGTACTTCTTGCCCCGGCAAACCAAAATCACCCTTGCTCAGTCCCTTCTCCTGCCACTAATCGACTACGCTGATGTCTGTTGAGCGAGTGCGAACGAAGATCTACTGAACAAACTCGAGCGACTTCAAAATCTCGGGATTCGGTTTATCTTCGGGCTGCGCAAATTTGACCATGTTTCTCAATATCACAAAGAGTTGGGGTGGCTTCCGATTCGTCGTCGCAGAGACTCCCAAATTCTTCATTTTCTTTTCAACATATTGAAAAATCCGCGCTACCCCAACTACCTTCGAGACCGCTTTGACCGCTTTTCAGGCGATCGGCATCGGAGATCTCACACAATCTCACTCTTAGCCACTCCAAGGCATAACACTTCGGCATATGAGCACTCGTTCAGGTTGCAGGCAATCCGACTGTGGACCGCACTTCCTTCCACCATAAGAGACAGTCCCACTCTTTTCACATTTAAAAACCGGGTAAAAGAACACTTCCTCTCTCTTTCGTGATAGATATTGTATGTATGTATTTTTGTTAATTTTGTATATATGTAGGTGTATATATTTGCATATTGTGTATTTATTTAGTATTTAGTATTATACTGTTTTATAAGTAGAAATCTATATTTATTCATACTTGTCATTAGTTTTAGTCATTTGTGCACTGACTTCCCTCTCTTTATCTGTTTTTTTTTCCTGTCATCCTTAGGTTTGCTGGAAGAAATCTCTTTTTATAGATAAGCTCGCCTTTGTACATATCTTTCTGTAAATGTTACATGTTTTTTATGTTTTTTTGTGCAATAAAGTATAAATTAATGAAATGAATGAATGAACCCTTCGTGCGCGAGTCCGACTCGCACTTGGCCGGTTATTTCTATTCCGTGGTCGCGTTCGACAAGCCAAAACCGGCTTTTTGCACCTCGTTATAGCCATTACCATGCGATTCCTTACGCTACTTCCAGCCATGGCCAAACGTGGGCACAACTCTATAATGTATTGAGCTCGAAACACTGATTAACAGCGAGTTCTTATCAACAGAAACCAAACTATGAGGTGCGTCTGTCGGTGCTTTGGGCTATTGAGGCTGGGTACCGGCACATAGACACCGCCGAGATATATGACGACGAGCCAGAAGTGGGAAAGGGCATTCTAGATGCAATGTCCAAGGGCGTTGTGAATAGGGAAGACTTGTTTGTCACTACTAAGGTACAGTTTTGAGTATTATTTTTTAATGTATCCCAATAATGTTCCCACCGAGGCACACCTCGGACACTCTATAGAAAGCTCGTAAAATAATCGTGACACGACACGTAACACGTGCAAATGTGTGCGTAAACTCGTTCGGTTGTGAATGTGTGCGTTCAGCGTCTATACAAAGTGTCCCCCACCGAGACCCCTCGAGTCCGGGGCTCCGGGGTGAGGTGCGGTATCTGAATCAGCGCGGGGAAGGTAGTCGCCGTTCTGTACGTATCTCTTCTGTGACCGAGGCGAGGGCCACGGGACTTTACCTGCAACTGCATACGAGTATGATTGAGCGACACTTCACTTCAGGGCGGGTTAATGTATAGGGGTGTCAGGTTAGTCCCCAACCTGACCGTCAGAAGTTATCAAGCTGCAGTAGTACCTCTGAAACAGCTTTACGACTACTACCAAACTACAGAGCCACTAAGTTATCTGTAGAATTTCCAAAGCGGAACTAACTGACGCCACTGTTAAAACGTCACTTCGCTGTCAGTTATTGTAGTGTATGCTGTAGAGTAGGAGTGTGTTTGAGGTTGGAGGAGGTGGCGTCATTGCTCATTCTACAGATAAGATGGTGGCATGTACCACTAAAGTGTCGATAGTAGCCGGGACCTACAGCTTATCGTGTCATCCAAAACATGAAATGTCACATAGAAACGTATTCCTATCCAGCACCGGTCTCCGCCAGATGTTGCTATAGTTATTGTCACAGAGATAAAGCTATGTTTTACAAACTATACCCGCACGAACACTTCCATTAGATCTCAATAATTTTATTGGCAACATCGAACTTTGTTCCAATTTCATAGTCATAGTCTTGATGGGATTTTTTTAGCTGTTAATTTATTTATTTATTTAATTTTCAGCTGTGGAACATAAATCATGCGCGTGAACAGGTCGTGCCCGCTCTTGAGAGCTCGCTGAAGCGGCTGAATTTGGAGTATGTCGACTTGTACCTGATTCACTTCCCTATTTCTATGAAGGTAAGTCGCAATCTACACTGGACAGGCAACATGAGACACGCAGACAAGAGACGAGAGACGAGAGACAGAAAGAATACATGGACAGAACGAGAAAGAAACAAGACAAATATGCAAGCTTTCTCGTTCTGTTTTTTTTCATCAGGGGACGCGGTAGCGCGCCCGCCAAGTAGAGCAAATAAAGGCGCAACAGTACCATCCTTTACTGGAAGCTATTCAGCGCATGTTGTACCCCTTTCACAAAAAAAGACGTGTTCTAAGAGCGAATTTTACGAACGCAGAGTAACTTTTTACTCGAGAGTATCTTCTACTTTTTCATAGAATGACCTCATTTTGAACTGTCATTGTCATACAATTCACAATTCACAATTCTTTATTGCACACAATAATTTAAACAGTTACATTAAAAGAAAACACATGTACAAAGGCGAGCTTATCTCTAAAAAGAGATCTCTTCCAGCAAACCAGGCGTGAAAGGAAAAATTATATAATGAAAGGGTAGGCAGTGCACAATAACAAGTTTAAATAAAATATAAACGAACAAATACTAAATACAGAAGAACTACTACTACTTATACATACTGATATACTACATACACTTTACATATAATAAATATATACATAAGTACAATAACTTTTACGTAAGAGAGAGGTAGTGCTCTTTAATACGTTTCTTGAAAGAGAAAATGGTAGGACTGTCTCTAATAGTGCAAGGAAGTTCGTTCCAAAGCCGGACCGCTCGCAACCTGAAAGAGTGCTCATACGCAGCGGTGTTATGCCGAGGAGTGGCCAAAAGTGAGACAGCGTGAGATCTACGAAGCCGATCTCCCGAAAAGAGATACTCAAAACGGTCTCGAAGGTAGTTAGGACAGCGCGGATTTTTCAATATATTGAAAAGATAATGAAGAATGTGCGAATCTCTGCGACGACGAATCGGAAGCCACCCCAACTCCTTACGGTATTGAGAGACATGGTCAAATTTGCGCAGTCCGAAGATAAACCGAATCCCGAGATTCTGGAGTCGCTCGAGTTTGTCCAGTTGCCCTTCGTTTGCGCTCGCCCATGAAACATCGGCATAGTCAATCAGCGGCAGGAGAAGGGACTGCGCAAGGGTAATTTTGGTTTGCCGCGGCAAGAAGTTCTGGAGTCGCCTGAGAGAGTGGAAAGACGCAAAGACCCGTCTGCTGACCTCGCAGACATGTGGAGACCATGAAAACTGATTATCAAATATGACGCCAAGGTTTTTCGCTTTAGCAGTACATTATCCCCGGGATAGTTATTTTCGCATAACTTTTTGTTGGTGAAATCCAGTCTAAGTATATTTGTAAATATCTACAGAAAACCTTAATTAACTTTGACTTAATTGACTTGACTTCTATTGTTTTCTGTATTACTTGTTTCTGATTTATATACTTATTGCATTTGGAATCCAAAAAGTTCTACCTCTAAATAGTTCTACCTACAATGGCGAGCTTTATATATATATTTTTTTATTATTTTTTTTCAGCCTGACGGATCACCAGACAACATCGACTATCTGGAGACCTGGAGGGGAATGGAAGACGCCAAGGACCTAGGCTTGGCCAGGTCCATCGGTGTGTCGAACTTCAACAGCTCCCAGCTGGATAGAATTATTGAGTACGGGAAATTCAAGCCTGCAGTCAATCAAATTGAGGTAATTATTGGTCCTGACAAAAACGCCGTAGACCGCGTTCCCATTGACAACACGATTAATTAATCGTTTGAAAAACATCGTATAGTAACCGTAAAGGTCAATTCACACATATCAGTGATCCCACCGATCCGGCACAGGTCCGTGTCATTGAAAAATATTATTTCATTGGGGGCTATTTGGAAGGAAATTGCGCTACATTAAAAAGACAACTAACTAAAGCCTATCAACGTCATAATGACGTCATTTTACTTGTTATCAACAACTAAGATGACGTCATTATGACGTTTAGAGGACTTAGTGGCATTTTTAGTTTAGTGGATTTTCTTTCCAAATAGCCCCCATTCTTTAAGAGAGTATATTTTTCACTGACACGGACCTGTGCCGTCACGGACACAGACAAGTGTGACTACTCTCATAGAGAATGTATGAAAGAATATTTTTCACTGACTCGGACCTGTGCCGGACTGGTGCCGGATCGGTGGGATCACTGCATGATATGTGTGAATCGACCTTTAAAAGTCGCGGACGATGATATGAATCGTATCGTTCTAATGGGAAAACAGCGATGAAATAAACGGAACGTCTAATCTGTCGCGTTGCATAATTCCAATCGATCCGTAGTCACAACGTCTAGGCCCGCCATTTTATCAAAACGTCACGATAACGAGAACGGCCATTTTAGGGTTGCGTACCCGAACTTGGGACTCTGATAAAAAGCCTCGCTGTCCGTCCGTCCGTCCGTCCATTGCATCAACGGGTTCTATTTGAAGAACCGAATTAAGTAGAGGGTTGTTCAAGAATGTTCATTTCTGTTGTAAATAGTGACATTGATGGCGTAGTCGGTGGACAAAGCCCTGACTTTCAAAATATTTCCTTCGTGGCCTACGTCCCTCCACGTTTGCGTCTCAGCTCATGCCTAAGTGATCTTTGGATGCGATTATTTCTTTTTCCCGGGTTCGATTCCCGGCTCCCGGTGAAAACAAAGGAAAAACCGCAGGTCTTGGATGTTTACATGTTATGGCTGTGATACTTGTAGATAATGTCACTGCTTCTGGTTCCCACGAGCGACATAGGGTATTCTAGTGGGGCCAGAAGCAATGTTGTGTCTTGATGTAAATGTTTCATGTTAATGATTCTCATTTCTACACAACTAACCTGGGGCCTAATGCTGCTCTGAGAATTTCACTTATATTTCATTACTATTCCATTGCAAACACCCTTCAAACACCCAAAATGGCGTCATTTGGTATTCTCCTAAATTATTATCCTCCTTGATTGGGTGTTTGCAATGGAATAGTAATGAAATAGTAATGAAATATAAGTGAAATTCTCAGAGCAGCATTATGGCCCTGTCTTTCTGAATCTCTACCAAAATTTAAAGGTAAGCCCGACACTAACGCAAGTGGCTTTAGTGGACCACTGCAAAGCTCGAGGAGTGGCTGTGATGGCGTATAGTCCTTTTGGCTTCATGGTGGCCAGGCAGAACAAAGATGGCGTTGCGATGCCGCCGAAAATTCACGATCCCGAACTTAAAAAGATAGCTGCGAAATACGGGAAGACCCCTAGTCAAATTGTTCTGCGGTATGTGGTAAGTTGGTATAGTACGGGATAAAAAAAAACCGTCTGTAATCTTCAGTTAGATCTTTTTAAGCACAAGTATACTAGAGCTAACTATTCTCGCTCTTACATCAGTAAGGTGACAACCTTAAATATCAAAATCGTTTCGTACAACTCAATATATTCAATATTTAATGTGTACTTTATTGCATAAAATAACACATTTTACAATGGAAAGTGGAGAACACATGAACAACTCAACAACAACAACTCAACTCAACTCAACTCGCAACACAGGGTACCTACTTATATCTAACAAATGGTAATTTGCGTATCGGTAAGTTACGTTTCTGGGAGTATGCGTCGAAATGAAAATCGAGTCGTAAAATCGTCATTTGTCACTGGAGTCACTCTGGCTTTCAGGTAAATAGAATGTAAAAGACAATGTTGTAAATAAAAGCATGCTCGATGACGGTAATTGTTCGCAAGGTAGATTACAGACGGATAAATATTATTTGTTCCGAACTAAATTTCGTCGTGCTACCAGTGAGTGGTCTCCTAATGAAATATGGCCCATACAAATGTATACATTTTTTCGTGTTTTGTTGGTGGGGCGGCCCGGGTCGCGCGACCATGGTCTCATCTCCTAATGAAATATGGCCCTAAATAGATTCAGTTGAGGATCCATATCTATCAAAGTATCAACATCACCATGACAATCAAGCAATCAAACATCACACCTTTTCCCATACCGGATGGCAGAGACACAATTTGTAACCACGTTTACTCAGTTATTTAATTTATATAATTTTTAATAATATTTTTGCGTGACTAGAAGCCGTCTACTACCGCCGAAATATTAGGCCATCAGACCCAATAGGTGCCTTTACACCACGTTCTATCGCGCAGGGAAAGCGCGCGTGCGTGACTGAGATGCCGCCATACGATACGTACGCTATTCCTCTTTCTCCTTGCGATAGAACGTAGGTGTAAAGACAAAGTCACAGATTGATAGGCGCAATCGTCCCTCTGCCACCCCGTCTAGGAAAGGTTGTTTATTTAGTATGTTTATATAAGTGTAAGTCTCTGTTTTAGGTGGACAGGGGCCTTATTCCCATCCCGAAATCGACGAATCAAGCGAGAATTGCGGAGAATATCGACCTGTTCGACTTCAAGCTAACGAAAGAGGATCAAGAAACTGTGAGCAAGTTCAACACGAACAAGAGGGTCATTGACATATCGAAGTGGAAGACCTATCCATATTATCCTTACGTTGCATAAACAGCTCTAAATAGAGGATACTTAACTTATATAGTTACTTTATTAGCTCTACTATGTTTTTTTTTGTATGTTTTGCCGGCCAATGATAATTCCTAGGTACACACAGACGAAGTCGGGGGCACCAGCTAGTACCACAGTATTACTTGCAAGGCTATTGTCTTTACGCTATACAGTTTGGGGTCAACAAGTTGGAAGCACCTCATCTTGATGAATCACCATTATTGACCGAGCGAGCGAAACGAGCGAAGCGTCTCCGTTTCAGGTTTGGGCAAAAATGCTTTCGTATGTCCGGTTGTTCTCCTCTACAGGTCGCATTTATGAACCGATTCTCGTGAAATTTTGTGAGCAGGTTGGAAAAATAAATAGAATTTTTTACTCGAGCCAGTTTTTTGATTTTTTTTCAAAATGGCGGAGATATGGGGTTTTAAAATGTAAAAAAATCGCTACAACCCAAACGGCTCGATGGATATTAACAAATGAGGTGTCGTTGGATTCGTAAAGACCATGAGAGTGAAACAGATGAGCGAGAGAAGCGAGCGAAGCGTCTCCGTTTCAGGTTTGGGCTAAAATGCTTTTGTATGTCCGGTTGTTCTCCTCTACAGGTCGCATTTATGAACCGATTCTCGTGAAATTTTGTGAGCAGGTTGAAAAAATAAATAGAATTTTTTACTCGAGCCAGTTTTTTGATTTTTTTCAAAATGGCGGAGATATGGGGTTTTAAAATGTAAAAAAATCGCTACAACCCAAACGGCTCGATGGATATTAACAAATGAGGTGTCGTTGGATTTGTAAAGACTATGAGAGTGAAACAGATTATATAATTTTAGTAAAAAGTCAATAGGTTGTATAAAAGATCGCGAAATGTAGTTTACAAAGTTATTGGTGCGGCTACTTTCATACTGCATGTACGTAACCAGGTACATTCATAAGTTTGTATGTGTTATTGAAAGAAAATTATTTGGGTTATTTTTTTTATGTGTCTTAGCAGTTCAGCTTTCCCACCGACATACTCGCGAGGTCTACAGCTCACAGAGCCACTAGTTAATATCGGCACTAGGCGGAAACTTAGCTGGCAAATTATAGGCCTTTGTGCTGTGTTAATAGTTATTGACCGAGCGAGCGAAGCGAGCGAAGCGTCTCCGTTTCAGGTTTGGGCAAAAATGCTTTCGTATGTCCGGTTGTTCTCCTCTACAGGTCGCATTTATGAACCGATTCTCGTGAAATTTTGTGAGCAGGTTGGAAAAATAAATAGAATTTTTTACTCGAGCCAGTTTTTAGATTTTTTTCAAAATGGCGGAGATATGGGGTTTTCAAATGTAAAAAAATCGCTACAACCCAAACGGCTCGATTGATATTAACAAATGAGGTGTTGTTGGATTCGTAAAGACCATGAGAGTGAAACAGACTATATAATTTTAGTAAAAAGTCAATAGGTTGTATTAAAGATCGCGAAATGTAGTTTACAAAGTTATTGGTGCGGCTACTTTCATACTGCATGTACGTAACCAGGTACATTCATAAGTTTGTATGTGTTATTGAAAGAAAATTATTTGGGTTATTTTTGAAGTAAAACTTCTTGGGGCACGGGGGTAAAATTTATTTAACCTCTCAACTGTGGGTTATTCATATTGTTTATTGTTTATACTTTATTGCACACAAAAAATACATTATGATAATTAAAAATGGAAATGACATGTACAAAGGCGAGCTTATCTCTATCGAGAGATTTCTTCCAGCAAACCCAGGAAGGAAAGGATAAATAAATCAACAATAGGTAGATCCAAGTGTACAACATCAAATACTTAAGTAAAAAAAAAAAAAATATAAAAAAAAAAATAATAATAATAATATAAACTACATACAAATACGTACATATATACCAGAATTAATGGATATAAATAGGAAATAAAACATACATAAATACAAATACTTAAATTTAATATGGAAGAGAAAGGTAGTGTTCTTTCAACCGACTTTTAAATATTCCGAGTGACGGACTGTCTCTAATGGCACTTGGCAGCTTGTTCCAGAGTCTGATAGCGCTTAGTCGGAAACCATGTTCATAGGCGGCAGTGTTGTGTTGCGGAGTTATAAGTAGCGACCGAGCGTGTAATCTCCGTGGCCTATCCGAGGACACAAATTCAAAACGATCCCGCAGGAAGCCAGGGTAGCGAGGATTAAATAATATGTTGAAAAGGCAGGTGAGGATATGGGAATCCCGGCGAAGACGAATTGGGAGCCATTTCAGCCTCCGATACTCCGAGACGTGGTCAAACTTGCGTAGACCGAAAACAAACCGAATCCCGAGGTTTTGAAGTCGCTCGAGTTTGTTCAGTTGCTCTTCGTTCACGCTCGCCCAGCAGACATCAGCGTAATCAATAAGGGGGAGGAGGAGAGACTGAGCAAGTGTGATCTTTGTCTGATGAGGAAGAAAGCTTTGAAGACGCCTGAGAGAGTGGAAACTGGCAAAGACTCGCCGACTAACCTCGCTGACATGCACTGACCAGGACAGCTGGTTATCGAAGTAAACGCCTAGATTTTTGGCCTTTGTACTATAAGAGATTATGGTTCCATCATAGGCTACGGGAGCAATGGACAAATGCTGTAATAAGTTAAGGGAGAACCTGGAACCAATAATCATGGCCTGAGACTTACTAGGGTTCACCAGCAATCCATAAGACGAGGCCCAGTCCCTGATTTTTTCGAGATCGGCATTTAACAATTCTACTGCTGACGCCGACTCAGAGGGAGAAAAATGGCGGTAAACCTGTAGATCGTCGGCGTAAAGATGATAAGACGAGGAGAGAACATCCGAGATGGAGTTTATGAAGATAGAGAAAAGAAGGGGAGAGAGTATACCACCCTGGGGCACTCCCGCAAAGAGGTCACACCACTCCGTCGAAATTGCCTCCGATTTGATACGCTGCTGTCGCCCTCTCAGGTACGAATCGAACCAGCAAGCAGAATCGGAGGACACATTCAGGGACTTCTTCTTCTTCATATATTTGCTTTTCAATTGCTACTAGCCGGGTGCTATCACGAGTGGCTAAGAAATGTAACGGAAATTGGAATCGGTGACGTCAGGGTCGGCTGAAGACTTTTAAAACCGCAACTATTTTCAATACGGTTTTTAACTAATCAGATAAGATAATAATACATTCGTACAATAAAGAATGTTAATTAGTAAGAGAAAAACCTGATGAAACGTTAACAAATAAAAATTATTTTAAGCATTCTTCCACGAGTTCTTGATTTCCGGTATGGCCAAGATGGCGCCGCCGCCGCCGCCGCCGCTGGCTGGGACAAACAAAAAACCTCTTTGTTGGAACCGGAACTTATGTTTGACAGCTGTGCGATGCGATCCATACAGTTTGTAAGAAAAGAGTTTCATCAATGTCACACGGGTCGATATGGATTTCTAAAACAAGCAAAGCAATGCATACATTTGAGCGAGACGGCTTAAAGAAGTGACGTCAGATGGTATATAATCTGAGCGAGATGCAAATAGTAGTGACACTATTGAATGAGTTAAGTACTTATATCACCACGAGCGCGACAAATTGTAGATAAGGAATGGTGGGAAATAAATGACATGACGTATTAAAAGTAAGTACAAGTATAAAATAATTTCAAATAATCGAACGTCTGAAACTTAAAAGTAACTTGAAGCAGAGATTGGATCTCAAAATTGGAAATTTAAATCTCTTTTAGTATAGGTAGGTATAGGTGTATAGTATAGGTACCACTTAATGATCTAGCTACAGAAGTTTTACTTCTAACACGTGTACGGTGCTACACGCGTTTTTTTTTTTTTTTATGTGTGTTAGCAGTTCAGCTTTCCCACCGACATACTCGCGAGGTCTACAGCTCACAGAGCCACTAGTATATATGGATTAGTTATATGGATTAAAAAGTAAACCTTTGTTCATTTATAGTGAGGTTTATGTTACGGTATGCAGAGAAGCTAAACACGAGTACAGTAAAGAGAGTACTAGTATTAGTATAATATTATAGTATCTGTGGTACTGTAGTAAGGTGTAACCTCATATACAATAGATATATGTCAAGTCGGCTCATAACCAAAGAAACTTGAAATAAAACTAGGAAACTTTTCGTAGGTACGCATGATTCTCGCGCCTTCGATATACGATATCTACACCTATATCGATTGATTTTGTATGGGAATTACGTACCTCTGACAATCATTTTTTCATTCGCGATTATTTACTCTTCCGCACGTCTTCTAAAAATAGTTAGCCTGCATCGAATCGAGCATGGAGTTTGCATCCTCCTTTCTGCCTTTATTATCTATGGAATCGATCATAGAGTTTGCATGCTCCTAATCTCAGCTCCTAATCGACCCATTGCAGGGCGCAAGCCTCTTCTCTATAGCGCCAATCTTCACGGGGTCCTCAACCGCAACGAATGACATCCCGTCGACTTGATTATATCGGACCATAGCATCGCACCATTCGCACGATTCGCACCGTGGTTTCTCCATGAATGCATCAGACATCACATCAGACATGGTCGGCCGACAATAAATATTCGGCCAAGTGCAAGTCGGACTCTCACACGAAGGGTCTCTCACGCATCATCGTACTAGAAATATTACAAAATGCACGTTTTTTTGAGGGACACCTTATTTTTTATTATTTCGAGTAATACATTATTTGTTGCTGTAGCGGCAATAGTTACTCACATTCTGTGAAAATTTCAACTCCCTTTCTTTAACGGTTGATCAGATAGAGCCCGCACGGACTCTATCACACGATCTCTAAATAACCGGCTAAGTGCGAGTCGGTCTCGCGCACGAAGGGTTCCATACCATTATCTATAAAACACTTTTATTGTATTGGAGCCCCCCTTAAATATTAATTTAATTAATTATTTTTTTAAGTAAATGATATTATTATACTCAACATATTGTAAACATTTTAAGCGTCTACCTGCTAATATCGAGCAAAAATAAGCAAAAAAAATCACATTTGTTGTATGGGAGCCCCCCTAATATTGATTTTCTTTTGTTTTTTTAGTATTTGTTGTTAACTAACGACAACAGAAATACATCATTAGGAAAATTTCAACTGTCTAGCTACCACGGTTCATGAGATACATTCTGGTGACAGACAGACGGACGGACGGACGGACAGACAGCGAAGACATATGGAGTGGAGTACCTACATCAGAAGGATAAGTAAAATAACGAACGGAATATGTCATACAAAGGCCAAGAACTAACCAAATAAGGACACGCCTTATCAGCAAGTGAAAGTAAACTAAGAACTTATTTCTTATGAGCAGGTCAAATAATGACTCGCAAAGAAAGATTTATGTTTGTCGCGAACAGAGACTATATATCCAATTGACTGCGCCTGCGGGGGAATGCGGCTCGCCAAACGTTTGTTGTATTCAAAAAACGTTCGCATACGCATCCTATGTACGATGACGGGCCGCCAGACAGTTTCACAGCGGCTGACCAATCACAGGTCTCTTACCTCGTCCCGTCAAAGGAAAATGTATCTATGCGCTCTGAGCTCTGACCGGATAAGTGTTCCCTGGTCACGAACAACAAATATGGAATAGGAAAGTTCATGTTTATATGCTACTTTGAAAGAAATGTTTAAATCAGTAGGTACGGTCAGTACAAAGTAAAACGTTGGAAGTTTTCCCAGGTGGGATGGCAAAGATTGTATTGTACCTAATTTATGGTTGCTGGTTTGACATGGGATTATATGCTGTAAGACTGTTACAGAAAGGAGTTGTCATATTTCAGAGGTTATTATAATGTGTCTCGAGCATACTGTTGTCTCGTCCGTATTTGGCCCTGGCAGAATACCAGCGTCACAGATTCGTCTGTACATTGCTGAGTCAGGGCCATTTCATTGTCGCGGTACATTCACAATACCACATAGTGAAAATGATTATTTATTTGTAAAAATGATTATTTATATGAATAGTGAAAATGATTATTTATTTGTTTTATTTAAATGTGTTTTTCTTCCTATGTTATTCCAGGTTTTATTCTATTTTGTATTTTTTTTATTATGTGTCTGTGTGTGTGTACCTTTCAGTGAATAAATGAATTTATCTATCTATCTATCTTATTAGGGACATCAATCTGAACAACGTATTCTTCACTTCTCTATACAAATCAGCGTCCGGCACAAAACGTATGGAGAAAATAAATGTATCTGAAGCGTGTGAAAATTACAGATTTGGTTGACAGACACAACTGTCAAGGCTGATAGCGGTTTATTCTTACGGTCAGTAATCAGTAAGTAAATAAAACTCGCAAACCAAACAAACAAGTAAACACTATCTTTCTCCACCGTATTAAATTTAAGTACTTTTATTTAGGTATATTTGCTTAACATATTTATATCTATAAGTCTGGTATTTATGTACGTATTGTTAAGTAGTTTATTGTTTTAACTTATTTAATGTTGTGCACATGGGTCTACCGGTTGTTAAATTATTTCCTGTCCATCCTAGGTTTGCTGGAAGAAATCTCTTAATAGACATAAGCTCGCCTTTGTCATGTGTTGTCCACTTTCAATTGTAAAATGTGTTATTTTGTGCAATAAAGTAACACATAAATAAAAAATAAATAAATAAAGTAAGTAAGTACTTTCACCAGCCGAACCAATACCACATTCTGATCCTTGTGTATATTGGTTGGTAGGTATGGTCCGATTGCATCAATTAGAAACCTAACTCTCGCCTAGGTAATGGACGGACGCCTGAATCAGTATAATTGCTCGTCTGTATGCAAGGATAATACCCTGCGGACTGATTAAGCTAGAGTTTGTGAAATTGCGGCTACGTTACATAGTGAAAAGACTGGACAATTCAATCTGCTACGTGCCTACGTCTGAACCTCTCATTTTTAAGTAGTTAGGTAGTACTTTTAATACTGCCCCGTATACCCAGAATAATTTAATCATTGTAAGTAAATAGTAAATGTAGTCCATTATATGTCCCCACCGAAGGGCACAGGCCTTTACCCGGATACGAGAAAGATTGAGCCATACTCCCCACGATGCACTGGATCAGTGCGGGTTGGTGGAGGGGTTTTACGACTACAACATACTAACCAAGTAGTGATAGGCAGTAGCCGGGACCTACATGCGCTTAACGATGCCATCCGAAATACGGAGCGTCCGATAATTAATGTACTTAAGACAAATTAATTATCTCATTGGTACATGGTCAGCATCGGGATTCAAACCTGCACCTCCTGCGTGAAAAGCCAGCGTGAAACCCACTAGACCATGGAGCTCTGATTAAGGATTATTATGAGAAGGATTTTGTATGTATATTCTCCGGAATCGATTTAATGGTTCATTGTGTCTCTGGGTACAGCAAAAAGAAGTTTTGTGGACTTTTCATCGTCTCACACACGCCACAGATTAATAAAGAGTTAAGCACACCAGGCACACGTTCACTGGGTTATCATGATCAGCTAATGTTCTACGTGATCAATGATCAGATCACACTCCGGATTTCCCTGGTCGATCATGCGTGGAGCGATGCTGATAGGTGTGCCAGTTATCCGATAATAAATTATACTCGACACGGCCAAGTATGAGCCGTGGTAATGGCGGAGTGATTTTCAAACTGCCCGAAAAATAAAATAAAATAGTACGAAATAAAATCACAAATTCTTTATTTGTGTAGAAATGATCAATTATGT
Source organism: Argyresthia albistria (assembly GCA_963457715.1). Lineage (NCBI taxonomy): Eukaryota > Metazoa > Arthropoda > Insecta > Lepidoptera > Argyresthiidae > Argyresthia > Argyresthia albistria. The sequence continues at coordinate 7,218,746 of OY735274.1, read as the reverse complement.
AGCTCTACATACCTACATGAATAATGCAATTTTAGGGTTTCGTACCCGAAGGGTGCCAGACGTGGGACCCTTTCCGCTCGTTCTGGCCGCAAATGAAAAATATTTGACATTAAAATTAGGGGAAGCTAAGCTTTCATCCCTTGCAATAGATATTTTCAGACGTCTTGGTGTTACCTGTCATGCATCCTATTTCTTTAGTAGGTTGGTATAAGGGTTGCCTCCGCTCTGTCCGTTTTTCTGTCCCTCAGAGGGTTGTATCACACGAACCGTACCTACCTAATAGCTACAAAGTTGTTTCACAGAATGTCTCTTTGTACTAACGGCACAAACTGTTTTGTAAATACAAAATTAATAGATAAACTTTATTACTTTATACTTTATTGCACAGAATAACACATTTTACAATTGAAAGTGACAACACATGACAAAGGCGAGCTTATCTCTATTAAGAGATTTCTCCAGCAAACCTAGGATGGACAGGAAATAATTTAACAACAGGTAGACTCATGTGCACAACATTGATTAAGATAAAACAATAAACTACTTAACAATACGTAAACCATGTACAAAGGTGAGCTTATCTCTACCAAGAGATTTGATGTGCGTTTTGATTTTAATAAGGGACTTGGGCATTAGTATAGACTCAATGCGTCACTTTGATGCTTTTATTCAAGTCTGTGCTGTGATGAATGGATTTCCCCTCGATTTCCGTATCAGGTTAATTCTCTGATATGCAATGGTTATTGGTTACATATGTGATTATACAAAGGAACCCTAAAACTGTTCATTTAGCGGTTTATGTCGTAAAATTTAAGGTATCTAGAAGAGCACACAACAAAAAAAGGTATTTTAGCCGAGAATCGCTGCATGAATGAACGCGCAAGATTGAAAGCGAATTTGCGCCTTCTTTATCTGCGGATGCCAGTTATCAAATCCTCTATCATTTCAGCGCATCAATCATCAGTGTCGATTTTCTGCCACACCTCAGCAATGGACCATTTATTTGTTTGGTAACTGCCATATAGGTACCGAGCACGTGCAAAAAAGTATTATAATACCAATCGTTTAGGGCCCTAAAAACAAAAAGGAGAGTCACTAATGTAGGGTTTTAGATGATTTCTACATAGGTATCTCTACGCCTAAGCCTGAATCAGCCAATAAACATGTTTTGCAGACGCAATCTCAATCATAATGTGAGATGTCTCAGAGAAAGATAATCGAGCTACAGACCCAAATGAAAACCAATGCGTTTGGGAATATGGTGACTTCGGTAATACGCGCCCCATACTAAAGCAAATATTTTGCATTATTTATAAGTTTAATTATATACCTGTCTGAATACCACTCGCTATTATCATTCCGATTAGAGAAGGCCTCTTTTTGTTATAATTTTCTGATAGCATTCCAACTCGTTTTCTTTCTTACTTAAAATTTATTGTTAGAACATTTTATGTCAATCAAATTCATGCCACTTACCTAATAATTGGTCAAGTGCGGGTCGGACCCCGCACACGAAGGCTTCCGCACCATCGTCGTCTGTGCCTAAAACGGCAATACCTTCAATCACGTCGTCAGTCGTCTCTTGCTATTATAAAATGTCAGGCGCTATTGTATTGAAATTGACATAATAACCCCTTTTTTCAGTATTTGTTGTTGCGGCAATAGAAATACACATTCTGTAAAACATATCAACTCTCTAGCTATTACGGTTCGTGCTGTAGGACCCGATGACGGACAGATGGACGGACGGACAGACAGACAGCGGAGCCTTAGTAATAGGGTCCCGTTTTGCACTTTTCAGGTATGGAACCCTAAAAATGTTAAACATAACAAAGTGTCACAACTTTTCCCAGACGGTATGGCAGAGGCACAAAATAGCTCCCACTTTTAGCCAGTTACTCAATAATTCTTATGCGTGACTAGGGGCTAGTCCATCGTCGAAGTTATGGCATAATCAAAGCTTCCTTACGATGTTTTTTTTTTTCTAAAAATGAAAATATTTCATGACAATGTATAAAGTGAGTATGTCCTGTAATCGGTATAGTCTCGTTTGTTCGGCCTGTATACCGATTAAACACTCTGCATTTTGCATCATAATAACTGCTATAATAGCTAGACCTAGATGGTTAGTTAACGCTAAGCTCGAGCAGACTAACTCATGATAGAGACGAGCAGAGAGAAAGACGAGCTTATATCTAATAAGTCCTCCTCTTATTGAAATGAAATGAAATATATTTATTGTATATTTTTCTTACTTCCTAGTTATAACGGTGGCCCTAACTCTCAAACTAGGGCGATACACCTGAGTTGTGTCAGAAGCTAGAGGTCAAACGGAACATAGTTTTGTTATAGCTTAGGAACATTGTTAGTTACCTACTTACTTGATCACAAGTCTACGCACCGTATACTTACTTACAAGGCTAATACATTTTTGATTACCTACCATACTCATAAGCGTTTTGCATGGGCAGCAGCAGCACAGCATTATGTACAGTACAGCAGTGTATTCTGTTGTGTGGATGAGTGGTATTAGTACCTTTATGTTCGGATTAATTTCTGACTTGTATTAGTTATTCTGTGCTCTAAGTTTGGACCCTGTATGCCTTTCTAGCTTCCGATGAAATACATAAAACATATACACATAATTTACTAAAGGCGCATCATATTCATAGATGCACTGCTTCTGGCCCCACACTACGATCCTGTGTCATAGGAACCAGAAACAGCAACATCAGAAACATGTAAACATGGGTTTTTTTTCCTTCCCCCAGCCTGGATTCGAACCCCGGGACCTCTTGCTTGGGAAGCACAGCGTTGACCACACCGCCACAGAGGTCGTCGAAAATAAGTTGTTATTTTGAAGCATCTGTCTGTCTGTGTCTGTGTGTCTCTGTATGTGTCTCTCCGTAGCCACTCTATCGCTCGGATGGACGGATTCGGATATTTTTGTTGTAGTCGACTTTTCTGTGATTTTCAAGGTTGATTCCGTAACGGACCGCAGAAACCGCAGGCGACACTGCGGCGGTAGTGCCGCCTGCGGTCTGCGGTTGCAGTTTGCGGTAAACCTGTAAGGTTTCAGACCTCTTAGATCTCGAAGACGTTATTCATGATTCATAATTTCTTTATTGCACACAATTAATTGCAAAGACAAAAATTAAATAAAAACAGTGTACAAAGGCGAGCTTATCTCTAAAAAGAGATCGATAGATAGAGATTTTAATCTATTTGCAAATAACTCTATTAGCTTATAACTAAATTCCAGGACGTACTTCAACAGAATCAACAATGCGGTGAGTGCTACATATTGTCTGGTCACCGAGTAAAAGTAAGTCCTATTGACACAGACACAGTTAACTTGCGGTGTAAGTGAAACTAGTAATCACTCGAAGATTGACTTAAGTTTACGTAGATCAACCAGGTTTGCTGGAAGAGATCTCTTGTTAGAGATATGCTTGCCTTGTATGTAATTTTTATGATAAGTACTTCTAAGTTTTATGATAAGTACTTCTAACTACGAGTAGATTGAAGTAAAAGCAATCAGCACAAGCCTTCATTGATCGCAATGTGTGTCGCACGCAATTATAGAAAAGTGACAGTAATTTCATTTTCCAATGATAGACAGAAAAAGTATAGTTTGCGAGTTTGAGTGGGTGTTTAGTGACACAACAAACTACCTATAAAAGTACTAACTATGTAATAGATATACCCTGAGTTTCACGAAACTATTTTTAAATTTAAGTTGTCGCTTAATCACTTAACTAATTTAATTGCAGGAACCTCATAGGGTAGTCAGTATAGTTTCAGTTGCTAATCATTTGCTTAAATAAAAAAATTGTTTCGTGAAACTCAGGGTAAGTACCTAAGCAACCTACAAACACTTTTTACCCCACAGGAGAATTAAGCTTGCAAGCTTTATATTCTAAATTCATCCATAGGGCCTAAAATTCTCGACTTGTTGAAGAGAGAGTAGGTACCTACCTAACCAATTTTAGAATCCATCTAGGTTTTCTTGATAATGATATAAGTATGAAATTACGGAGAGATAGCTACAGGCTTAATGCAAGTCATTTGGAAAGTAAGTTCTCTTGTGTGACACCAATGCAGATAACTACAGATCCATTGCGATTTTGTCTTAGCAATGAAAAAATAGTTAATACTTCATTGATTCAATTTCACCCGCATCAGTGAAGGAATGAAATTTGGAAATGACACAGTGTCGGCACGACATTTAAGCGATAGGAACTTTATTTGAACATCAGTCTATGCCATTCAGACTATAGGATAAAACATAGACTATGGAATGTACAAATTGTACAGCTGCTGCATCCAAAAGAAAGTACCTATACCCGTAGGTACCATCTGACTTGCATACAGGCACATAAATTCAACTCAACGGATTCTTGTCAACACGGTCACCTCAATTTCCATACTTTGTTGTCTTCATACCATCACAATAATATCAAACGAAATATATGCGTTATCTAAGCATCGCAGAACGATTATATAAAAAAAACAGTTGTATGAAACGCTCTTACATAGTCTTGTAAGGCAAAATTTATGTTAGCTATAATCGTTAGCATGCAGGAGAAAGTGACATGTTTCGCGGGGAAGACCTACAGATGGCCGGAACCTAATATAACAGTAAAATCGGCCGGGGACCACGTTTTACCGACAGTTATCCATACTCAATGGCATGACACACAATAGAGCAGGCTGGCTGAGCGCACGCACCACACGCGACCAATACCGTCTTTCCTCGGACAAGCATTCCGTTACTTTCATTCTGTCCGACTGTCGGTCGGCTTGCATCTTCACTTTTCACTGCGTTGGAAATTCGTAATAAATAAACAAAACAATGCACATAATTTGAACTGTCCAGCCAGTAGTTTTTCGGAGTTTTCGAACGTGTTTTTAAAAGTTTTCCGGACTGACGTGTCTTTCGGCGGGAAAGCAAGATGAAGTGTTTGATGATTGTGATTTGTTTGCTGATATCAACTTGCGAAATGAAGGGGAGTAAACTGAGTAAAGTCAAGGACTATCCTACGGATAAGCAGTTGGTTCTTCAGCGGAAAGAGACGACGGCAGTGGATTTCACCAGATTGTTGGTGATGAGGCTGGTGTATGGGGTCGCAAAGATGATGGGTTATGAGGAACCACTCGGTGAAATCCTGAACGGAGCGCTGGTGCCACCTGGAGCTGACGATGATGACGATGACTTTGACATATTCGGTGACGGTGATGATGATTATTAGTATAATTGTTTTGTAGCTGTATTATTGTGTGTGTAATCAAAAAATTGTGCCCTGTGGACTTCGCACTGTTTTGAAATAAGAAACAAGGTATTGAGTATCAGAGGTTTACCTACTATAAAATTGCCGGTACCGGTAGCTGGGTACATAGGTACTTAAAAAACTTATCCACTAATGTGTGAATTTACAGCGGCCTAATTTTTTTGTCTGCTGTTAGGGTTCCGTAAGTACCCGAAGGGTGCCAAACGGGACCCTATTACTAAGCCTCCGCTGTCCGTCTGTCCGTCCGTGCGTCCGTCTGTCCGTCCGTCCGTCCGTCACAGGGGCCTCCAGCACGAACCGTAGCCAGAAAGTTGATATTTTCACAGAATGTGTATATCTGTTGCCGCTCCACCAACAAATACTGAAATACTTACACGAAACATTGAAAAAGTTGTCTTCATACAAGAAACGTATTTTTTTGTACTTTTGGTACAATGATGGTGCGAAACCCTCCGTGTGAGAGTCCGACTCGCACTTGGCTGATTTTTATTATTAGTTTTGTTTAACAACAAGAAATGCATTTATATTTATTTTAGGTAGGTAGGTAGATACTTAGAAATGATTTTATGTAAATAGTTTGTGATAAAAGTAACATATATAATTATCTCTTCTGTGCTTCAGATCAGACACTTTATTCTTGTAAATTTTTCAACTCCAAAGTCTATTGCAATTGGTTTCAAGATGAATGATTTGATAGTGTGTGTTTCTAATAATCCAATTTTGTTACTGACATCCTGCATTATTCTACTGAGTTTGTAAATGTTACCGGCAAGTATGAAATCCCGTCATTCTATAGAATACCTAGGCATTGTATGGAATACCTGGCCTTTTTAGGCAATGTTTGAAATAATTGATCTTTATTACACACATCGCCTAGGTAATGTGTGTCGCAATACATACAATACATAAAATACCTACAATACATTGTATTCTATACAATAACAAAACGAGGCCAGGCAATGTATGGAATGAGTACTGTACCATTGAATTTCTGCGAATCTATTTGGATCAGTGAGGCTGTTCATCAAAGAGCAACTAAAATCATTAAATCTATGGTCTTTATTCGTAGTTTGATGGATTTTGTAGTTCACACATGTCAACATAACACGTCACCTACCCTGATCCGCCCCTTCGCTCTACAATTGTTTCGTGTAAAATTATGTTTTTCAGTCCTTGAGTATCGAAAAAAAAATTCATACATTGCCTATTGCCGTTTTGGCATTCTATAAGTGTGAATGTGAAATAATAAATACTTCATACATTGACTGCCAATTTTGGGCATTCTATACAATGCCTACGTATTCTATAGAATGACGGATTTCATATTTTGCCGGTGACATTTTATAGGTACCATAGTCTGATATCATATATTTTTTTAAGTTGTCTAATAGCTGGTTGTACCTATCTACTTAATTTTGTACCTGTTAGAATAGCAAAATTATTATATTACCAACAAGTATTTGTTCTCTATATTTATTTAGGTTCATTTTATTAGATGTAAAATATGAATTATACATATTAATTGAGCTGTTATTGATTTGTGTTTTAATAATTTAAAAAGTTAATTCTTTTAATTCTTTTGCCATTGTAAACATAACGATTAAGAATTAATTACACTTAAGCATCCCTATTTCCTGTGCATTTACCAAAAAGACAAAGAACAAAGAAATACTTGACTCAACAAAAAATCACAAATCCTCATTACAATCAAGAAACCATGATGGTTCATCCACAAACCCATTGTCTTGAGTACAAACAACTTCATCATCGTCCTCATCACTTGCCTCATCTTCATCACAAATTCCATCAATGTCCTTATCACTGCTGGAGCAACCTTTCATTTTTCGAATCAGTTCTCCCCATTTTAATTTTGTGTCACAAAACGGACAATGTCCTTCGATGGGTATGTATTCGCCTGGTGACAAGAAGAGTGGTGATACACATGCCAAATGCGCTATTAACTCACAGTTCATATTCAGACATGTCAGTGTTGTATTTGCATCTCTTATATATTTGGAGCAAATTAAGCATTCTGCTGTGATTTGTTGCAAAGTTTTTGACACTTTCTTCAGGTTTTTACTTTTGACTTTTCCGTGTTGTATGTCCATGTGTATGGGAGGGAGTTTGTCAGGCTGAAAAATGATAGGTAATATTTTAATCTAATGAACTATCAAAACAAAATAAATTATTTTGCTGTTTAAAAGCGACTGTTCTTGCCTTTTTCACAAATAGGCCTAAAAACAAAACTCCAAAAGTACCACTTGTATGTTACGTATGGAGTGGACTGTAGGTAAATAAACAACTGGGTTGACTAAACTGTGATCTATTTATCTATCAAAAGGTTAAAAACTATTGGGCATTGACTGCATGCGGGAGCTCGAAATTTGCGGCTGGCGCTGCCAACATAACAAGGAAATATTAAAAGTAAATAACCGGCCAAGTGCAAGTCGGACTCGCGCACGAAGGGTACCGTGCCATTATCTATAAAAAACCGCAAAAAAATGTATGGGAGCCCCCCCTAAATATTAATTTAATTTTAATTTAATTATTTATTTTTTAAGTAAATAATATACTCAATATATTGTGAACATTTTAAGCGTCTATCTGCTACCATTATCAATATCGAGCAAAAATGAGCAAAAAAATCACGTTTGTTGTATGGGAGCCCCCCTTAATATTAAATTTCTTTTGATTTTTAGTATTTGTTGTTATAGCGGCAACAGAAATACATCATCTGTGAAAATTTCAACTGTCTAGCTACCAAGGGTCATGAGATACAGCCTGGTGACAGACGGACGGACGGACGGACAGACGGACAGCGAAGTCTCAGTAATAGGGTTCCGTTTGGCACCCTTCGGGTACGGAACCCTAAAAACACTAGTGTTGCGAACACCACTGACGGACTCAATGGACATGGACTACAAGGCAGGTTACTTACAGGGAACTCCTGACAGAAATCTCTTTCCAGCCACCTTACAGTCAGTGGCAGCCGGCACCACGGCCCCACTCGGAGCATCTCACTGAGGATCCGGAGCTGGAACTGGATGTCAGACTCTTTCCGGGGAATCCTCTTGAGATTTAGGTGCTGGAGTCTAGTGGTGATGGTGGGGTTCTGCCAGGCCCACTCAAACTGGGAATCGACATTTATTTATTTAAATATTTATTTATTACTTGGTACTACAAAATATTATTCCCGTCTTATTTCCAAGTGATAACTTTAATCTCAAAAATGATGGTTGGAACTTACTCTCAAAGCAGAAATGTTGTTTGGGAATCCATGCACTATCATCACCATTTTCCTGTAATACAATAATAATATCTAAGTAACTAAGGAATATCTAGGTAGTCTGAACAAAAATGCATACTAAGAACTTTCAAAACACTGTATAACTCATAAATATCATAGTGTCACGCTTCTTCCAATATGGGGTGGCAGTAGCTCAACTGTGCCCACTTTTAGCCATTTCTATTTCTATGCAATTGAAAATTATACTAATTACTACTAGCAGTTCTACCAGTAGCTAGGTGGAATTTGGATTCAGATCATATTATGCAAGGCTTTGGGTGAATAACTCCTAAGGGCAAGGCTATTATAATGGTACTTACTTACCAAGGTCCCCGGTTATTAGTCCTATACGCGCCACCAGCCCAGGTCCCTCTATTATGCTGCTTGATCCGTCTAGTAGGGTCTCTAGTATACCCAATGTACGTACGTCCCTTGTATTTAGGGTTTATGCAGTACAGTAAGTAAACACCGTAAAAGTCTTCCACAACTAAAGGTTTTTCTTCCATGTTGGTGACCTATTGGTTTGTTTTCTGAGGACTTCATTCGTTAGAACGTGGTTTACTTTGATTTGACCTACATCTGCTAAAACAATAAACAAAAGCTCGACAAAACAAAACAACTTTCCGCCGCTTTGCCTCCCGCCGCCCGGCCCGCCGGCCGCCTGAGCAAACAGGCACTTCGTTTTCCTCATGACCATATGACCATGAGTATCTCCCTAGAGTAAAAATTGTTCTGTGATGAGTATTAAGCACAGAATTCAATCATTCGGCCAACACTCACTACACGTACACGACACGATCACACGACACGTACGTAGGTACTTACAAAAAGTGTAGGGTGTAGGCTATCTATCAGAGCCTACAACCTACAACTCACGAGGAAAACAAAATGCCTGTTTGCTTCTCGTTTGCAGCTGTTCAGAAACAGCGCAGCTTAATTAATGCAGTCTGATGACATGAATATAATGTTTTATTACATATTTATTGTGTTTTTACATACACTAAGATATTATAATTAATTAAACAATGCAGATAAAACTTGTGGCAAGAAGCTTTGATTGCTTCGATCTGTTTTAGTTTTATTACTTTTATTTTTATTGAATGAACAATGAATGAACCATTGACCTCTAAATATCTCAATGGATGGAATGAACCCTCAGAATGAATGAACCTAACGAAAATCAAATGAAGGAAAGGTAAACGTCAAACTAAGTTAAAATCAGCTGTTTTGTTTTTGTTTCGTTCGGTTCGGTTCGGATCGTTCGTCGCGCGTTGCGTTCGTCTTCCTCTGGTCTGGTAGGTCTGGAGGTCTGGAAGGTGCCCCTTCCCACGGCGGCGCGTGAGACACAGATCAGGCCGCGCCGCGCCGCGCCGACGGATCGTGGGAATCTCAGGTGGGAATGGTCGCATTCTCAGAACAATAACTAAGTAAAGGTCGCATCCGTTGAGGCCAGGCCGGG